>MU394100.1:0-310955 GCA_022578605.1 Camillea tinctor
ACCCTAACCCTAACCCTAACCCTAACCCTAACCCTAACCCTAACCCTAACCCTAACCCTAACCCTAACCCTAACCCTAACCCTAACCCTAACCCTTGGTATTGGTCTTGGTCTTGGTCTTGGTCTTGGTCTTGGTCTTGGTCCTACTTGTGTTCTTGGTCTTTGTCTTATCTTGTTGCTGTAGCTGTGGCTGTAGTTTGTGGCCGGCAGTCTTATAAGTGGCCTGTTAAAAACTGGTGGGAGCTAAGGCTTTAAAGTTAAGCGCGGCTTTAATATTGCCTTTAATAACTTAAAAAGCAAATGTAAAGCGTTGGTTATAACATTAAAGTAATAACATTGCAGTGAAAATAATAATATAAACAGCTTAATCCGTTTTATAAAAACTGTAAATATAAATAATATAACAGCTTTAAATTATTAAAAAAAAAATATTTATTAAATATTTATATTAAATAAACAATTAAAGTGTGCTTTAAATTTATTATATATTAAATAATTTTTTATTATATTATTAATTTATGTAATTATATTACATGTATTTATTAAATTATATAATGTTAAAGTTATTTATAATTATTTATAATTATTATAAAAAGCTTTAAATAAAATTAAAATGGCTTTTTATATTGCATTATATACGGTAATTAACGTAGAATTATTTAAACTTACCAAATAAAACTTATTTATTATAACAACTTTAAAGTTTTTTTTATAATTTAATATAACATTTTCATTAAAACGAGTTAACCGCAATGAAATGCGTATAAACCTTGTTAATAAATAGCACCATTATAGTAAAAGTGGTGTGGGATTAAAAGTACTATACATAAGTTAATTGTGTGTAAGTGCTTTACATATTTGTTATTCATAGCATCTCCTATTTTTCGGAGGACACTGGAACTAGGTAGGTATTACTGTAGCCGTGTTTCGAAATAAGCGATAATTTAAATTCAATACATGAATAGGTAGGCTAGTAGGTACTGATACATAAGGCGCAGCTTTGTAGGACTGTTGGCCAAGAACCATAGTTACGCACTATATACCTATCTACGACCTAACTAACAATTGATATGCATAAAAATCCACGGCTGGTGTAACTCAAGCCGTCCACTGACACGTAACTTATCACAACCAACACGCAGCCTGCTTTGAAGCGGCAAGCCGAGGTGTGCTTCATCCTCCACGCCTGTATCCGTATCCTTTTCGTCTTGCTATCGAGGGAGGATGTGCACTCCCGTAATTTTTCCAACTACTGCATTGAATTGAAGATTGCGCACTCATCATCCGATAGCATCAGTTCAGTTTCTCTTCTCGAAGGATCCAGCCCGCTTTGTCGTCATGCTGAGTCTATCCCTCCACAACATGAGCCTCATGGAATGGCTCGTAATGGCTTTCATGATCGGTCTTCTCATGGTTTGTACCCAACTCCTAAGGCAAGAATGTAGACTGAGAACAACTAGTTCTTAGGAAGTATAGCATACAACTTATTCTTCCATCCCCTAGCCAATGTCCCCGGTCCACTCCTTGGCCGAGCAAGCGGAATACCTTCGTGGTATTATGCCTATCGAGGCACCCGGCATATCTGGTTGTGGCAACAGTTCCAGATCTACGGGAGCAAGATCCGCCCAGAACCTAATACAGTCCTCTTCTGCGACCCTGAAGCTTATACGGATATCTACGGTATGAAGGCAAATGTACGACGGAGCAAGTTCTACACAGCATGGCAGCGCAATGAGAATGACAAGACTACACTCAATACAGTCGATGTTGCCGAACATGCCCAAAAACGCAAGCTGCTTAATCTCGCTTTTACGGAGAAGTCGGTGCGCGCTGCTTCAAGTTTTATTATCCAACATGTGGATCGTTGGCATCAACTCCTTGTTGGAGAGAATGACGGTGGCTGGTCACCCGCGGTCGATTTCTCGGAGAAGGTCGACAGTCTCGTTTTTGATATCATGGGAGACCTCTGCTTCGGGAAATCTTTCGGCGTCAAGGAATCCGGTGCGAATCCCTTGAAAGCCGTTCCGCACAATATCACTAATTACATGCGATTTTACTATCCGGTAGGGCTTTACACGCCACGCCACCCCTTATAGTACCGAGCCTATGCTTACTGTTATTGAACTTCTGCAGATTTGTCGCTCTCCCTTTCTTGATCTGGTTGTCTGGATGAAGCCCAGGGGTCTGAACAAGCTTTTTGAGCTGCTGACCCCGCCGCCTGTCCAGAAATACTACCAATTTGTTCATAAGAGTGTTACCGACCGGATTGCCTTGCACCAAGAGCAGTCTCAGAAACCGGAGGTTGAACGGCGCCAAGACATATTCTACTTCCTGTGCGAAGCCCGCGATCCTGACACTGGCCTTCCAGCATACGACGAGGCTACCCTCCGAGCGGAAGCTAATTTGCTAATTATTGCGGGATCGGACACTACAGCCATCAGCCTCTCTGGCATTTTCTTTTACCTAACCGGTGATCCTCTCCGATACCAGAAGCTTGTCCAGGAGATTCGTACAACGTTCGATTTAGCCGAGGATATAGTATACGGACCGAAGCTTTTATCTTTAGTATACTTGAGGGCCTGCATCGACGAGGGAATGCGCCTCACTCCGACAGGCCCTAGCGAGCTTCCGCGGGAGGTGCTCACAGGAGGGCTCAGGGTTAAGGGGGAGTATTTCCCAGCGGGAACCATTGTAGGCACGTCTGCCTGGGCAAACTCCCGTAACCAGGAGGTTTACGGCGATCCTGAGGTGTTTCGACCGGAACGCTGGATTGTTGATGAGGCCAAGTTTGTAACTGAGAAGGAGGTAGCCAGAACGCGGTCCAACTTCCATCCCTTTGCTGCCGGGCCCGGAAACTGTATTGGGAAGAACTTTGCCATGATGGAACTCATGATTGTAGTCGCTCGAACTATACACCGCCTAGACGTTAGGAGGGAGCCTGGCTCCACGGTCGGGGCAGGGGCGCCAGAAAAGGGATGGGGCGCCCGCAACAGAACGCAACTCCAGGTGATTGATGCGTATATTTCACTCCGTCGTGGACCAATGGTTCAGTTTAGGAAGAGGCAGCAACCAAACAATTGATCGATTTAAACTGAGGCTCGTTATGATATGTATTATTAGCCCAAGAGGTGCCCTTCCCTTGTAAGTGGGCGCCGTCTATCTCGGAATGGATAACGTACATATCACACTCACTCCGGTTTAACACGATATGATAGATGGCACTGGATTCAACATCAATTGAAATATATCCATTAATAAAATTTAGCTATTAATGTAGGCTCAAGCTGAACAGTTTAATGGTACAAATACGTACTACAGACAGTCTACTTGGTGCGAAGAAGTTTATATTTAAACAAAAATATGACGAAGCATGAGGGGCCAAGTACCTAGGGAGTAAATAACATTGAAGGGACCACTCTTTAAATTAATGTGTTATTTACCTACCAAGGTAGGTAAGTACATACTGTTTTAGAGAATGTTTATAGCACATGGAAAAAAAAAAGCTAATGCATACATTATTTATCCTTGTGATCTAGGCGCCTCGGGTATGGTAACACAAATCGCCTCAGGCTGTGTAAGTAAGGTTACTCGAAGTATGTACGTACCTAGGACATGTAAGCACATAGGCAATGAAGGCGAAACCCGGCAAATAAAACCAAACCAAACCACCACCAAATTGTCCATAACACCAACACCAACACCAACAACACCGTAATCATGGCAAACGTCCTTAAAGACCAGATCAACCTTAAGCAAACCTCGTCCTACGATTATACTGTTTCCCACCATGTCGACTGGACTATAGGGCCAGGTACGTATATTGTTATTTGTTCCGTATCTAACTGCTACCTAGGAGTTGATGTGTACAGGTGAGGAGGTTAAGATGATGCTAACCTGGGCGGACTATTCCCAGTTCTTCATGGCGGTTGCGTGGCTGCCGCTATCCATCACGCTGCCACCACCCATTTCAACACCACGCTGGCAGCCCAAAATCAACCCGATATTTACACCCTCCATTTTGATTTCCTCCGCCCGTGCGAGCGATATGACAGCTCCATTTCCGTTGAGCATCTCAAAGTCGGCGCAGCCACTAGCACCATTCAACTGCGGCTATCACAGAACGGACAGATCAAGGTCGTTGCGATAGCCACCTCAATCAACTTCGACAAGCCAATCGGCCCTACAGCGCCTACCGCTTGGGGCCTGCATCCGGCCCCCAAGCCCATTCCCGATTTCGATGCCGTCTTGGCGCATCGTCCCGATGAGCATTGGCTCCCAGCTCATCTCACTGGCGAGCTCTTCCCATTCACGAGCCGCCAGCTAGTGCTGAACCGCCGCGACGGCTTCCCTACTGACGGTATCTGCGATGCGTGGATTACCTTCCTCGGCGAGGAGCGCATGGACGGCGCCTATCTGGCTCTGATGGTCGACTGCTTCCCATCTATGTCCGACACGCTCCTTAGGAACAGCGGCCCGTACGATGCCCGAAGAAGCTTTGCACAGATAGAGCAATGGGCTGAGAAGCGCCCCGGAGTCCCTGCAGAACTGACCAACTCATTCAAAGACGCTATGGGAGCAACAATATTCAACAACACCGTCACTCTGGATATCGAGTTCAAGCGAAGGCTGCCGAAAGAAGGCGTGAAATGGACTTTCACAAGGGCTGCCACTCGCATGTTGGAAGGGGGAAGAATGGATCTTGATATTACCATATGTGATGAGAAGATGGAGATTCTCTGTTTGGCCCGCCAGGTTATTCTGGTTCTAGATGCGAAGAAGAAGTTCGGGGGTAAAAAGGCAAAGCCTGCTCTCTAGGCGTTTTGGGTTCTCGTTCCATGGAAGTTTTCTGCGGTTCACATATTGTTGTGGGGACTAGGGGAACTAGGGGCCACATTTCTGTGTACATAGTTCGCGATGCATTACAAGCAGTACAAGTTTGCAATAGTTTCTTTTCTTTTTCATGTTATGGCACGTCCGCGTTACTATAATACATCATAGATCAATACATTCCTTTACTTTTCGACTCTTTACGACTATGGCTTTATTACAAATGAACAGTATGATGGTTGGGTGTTGTAGACTAGGGACCACAGTCCTTAGTCCCTCACAGCCTTATACAACTGTTGGTAAGGGGTCTCCCCTATCTCCAGTTCAATAAAGCAAGGATTTAAATTTTATTATGAAATGTTTCTATTATAATTTACTTATAGGACAGCATTGTGCCTCAGCTTGATCTTTGTTAACATTTAACCATTTACATACTAGGCAGAACAATACACACATACATATAGGTGCACACAGGTCTGGCTTAAAGGTCCTCCAAAGTACCAATTTACTGTAACTTGCCACCAACAATTTACGTCAATTCATGGAATGCTACCAGGTAATCTTAGCAAGTGTCTCAAACAAACCGGTATTAATAAACACACCCCATTCACTGGTCGCACGGGTAACTTATGGATGAGGTGTGTTTTTTGACGTTGGCTTGCTTGAGGTACCTATTGCAATGCTCCCTGTATGTGGCACAATATTAGGCTGGTTATTAATTATGTACCCATATGCACCTATTTATGTGATACCTAGGTATTTAACGGACCTAGCCAACAGCACCATTTAGCTACCGAGAATGGTGATATTGTACAACCATACTATTCTTGTTATCTACCAGAGGAGATAATACAGGATTATCCTTGAAACCTTTTGTTGGCTCAAGCCCCCCATTCTCCCTTCCCTCGTTACCTAACCGGTTAACTTTGCCCACTTTACTCTCTAGTTATTCCACCTCCTTCACCTTTACTCTCATTGCCTTTATGAGTGGTCGTGGAAACGAACTGCTGTTTACACCCACACCTAAGGCTTTACCACCATGACCGACCTTAGCCCTGTTCTCATTACTGGAGGATGTGGCTTCATTGGTTTTCATCTTGCTAATGATCTCCTGAAACGCAATCCTAAATGCATTGTTCATGTTATTGATATTGACAGCACTGGCCGAAACCGCATTCCTGGAGTCACATACCACATTTATGATATCTCATCTCTTGCCCAAGTCGAACCTGTCTTTGCAAAGGCGAATCCCAAAAATTTTCCATGTGGCATGTCCAGATTCAACCATTCAACAGCCTGAAGTGTTCCACAGAGTGAACGTTGTTGGCGCCCGCAACCTGCTTATTTCTGACAAGGAAATCGGAACGGTTCAGGCCTTTGTCAATACCTCTACCTCGTCTGTAATTCACTATGATCTTAGCGATTTGTTTGATGCCGACGAAACCTTCCCAGTTCTTCAGTACCCAGCACAGAAGCGAGCGTATACTCTTACTAAAGCAGAAGCCGAAGCTGAAATACTCGCTACCAACAGGGAGAATGGCAACTTCTCAATGTTAACCGTCTCTATCCGTCCTGCTTCTACTTTTGGGGAACGAGATGGCGTTTGCATGGGCAAGATTGTTGCCAATGCTCGAGCAGGCAAAGCCAGGTTTCAAATAGGACCTGGCAACAATGTGTACGACTTTGTTTATATTTCTAACCTGGTCGACGCCCGTTTTCTTGCTGCAGACGCCCTTATACGCGCATATGGAAAGCCTCCACCACCACCTGAAGTGCGAGTAGATGATGAAAGCTTCAACGTTACTAATGACGAACCTGTCAAATTCTGGGAATTCCAGCGCGCTATTGCTGGATCTGTTGGACTTCCAGTTAAAAAAGAAGAAATCAAGATCATTCCTATCTGGCTTGCTCTCTTCACAGCTGCGATCAGTGAGTGGACCACATGGATACGAACATGGGGCAAGGAACAACCCCCCATCACGCGTGAGATAATTCACCTGACCACTCTTTCACGGACTCTCAATGGTGACAAGGCAAAGAGAGTTTTGGGATATGAGCCGGGATTTACTATGGACGAAGGCCTATCTAGAGCTGGCAAGTAGTTTGTTGAGGCAGAGGAGAACAGGAAGGGAGAAGCAAGGAATAGTGTATAATGTTCATCCAGGGGTGAGGTAATCATGATTTGAAAATTGCACAACTTAGTTTCATTCTATCTCTCAATTGAGGCTGCATCTGATTGGAGGATACATATCAACCTGTATGTTAATTATTAGAGTGAGACGATAGGTGAGGAAAGGAATGAAGTGTATTAGTCCAGGAGAGAGTCTATGAGAGCGTAAGCCTGATATATATATACATGTAATAGTAGTATGGTACCGTATAGTGGGGTGGTAACCCCATATTCCAACATTAATAACTCATCAGATGACTTTAATAAAAGTTAGTGCTTTGGTACAATTGCGCTTCATAGGAATATTGTCCCATACCCTCGGTTTTACGACCGAAGAGCGAATATGTTAAAGGAGGGTCATTATTTGTGACTATTTCTATAAGTCTCTCGTCCCAAATATAAAATCAAACATCTATATATACCATCTGGTCGGAGCATTTTCAGCGATCCCTTTATAGTTGATGACCACCACTCCAACATTTTTTCACAGCCTACCTTGGAAAGCACTTGTTGAAATGAAGGTTATGAGGTTGCTTGATCAGGTGAACTTCTATCTCTGGACGATGGGAGGACCTTTGCCTCTTCATGACAGATACCTCTTATCACACATTTCAGCGGCGCTACGAGGCAGAATTATTGGCACTTTCCAGTTCTTTCTCTAGTTGCAAACTCTCTTCCTTACAATTGATGTGGTGCTCCAGGCCAGCAGGGACCCGCGCCGCTTCTTCCCTCCTACAACACTCACTTCTGAGGCATTCTCGGTCAGTCGTTGGCTTGAACCCATCCCGCCTGCCTTCCTTGCACAATAGTAGTTTTTGTTTTTAGGTAGTTAGTTTTGTTTTTATTTTTAGCCAGGGCTATGCTAAATCGGCCGATATAGTTGCGAATCGTTATTACGTTATGGATAGCTTTGGTTTGCGAAACAACCGATTGGGCTGACCGAGGATGGCCCACGCCCCCCAATACTCGTACTTAACCCAATTAGAAAAGTTCCATGAAGTCTGCTGTATATAGAAACTTGACTTTTCGGATTCCTACCTCTGTTACTGGACGGGGCGCTGACACTTCCAATAAATGCCTTTCGTTGAGAGGACAATAGTAGTCTTGTTAGGGCAAGGTACAAAAAACTAACCTCTTTGGCGAAATTTTTGAAAGTTCACTTCTATCTAACCTCCCCCCCCCCCCCAACCACCATCAGGCCCGTTCCTAAACGGAAGGCAATATCTTAACCATGCTTAGACCTAGGTAGCCTGTACGGTTGGTGAATAATAAGGTGTTTCATTTTGCCTTTTTTTACACCAGCCTGCTGAGGAAGCCTTATTTTGTATGACAATGACAGCGTCAAGACCAAACACCGCAAAAGTTTACTTAATATGTTGGTTTTATTTCAGTCCGCATGAGAATGGCTGTCAGAATTGTACTGTATATTGTTGAAATAGGTGGTCTGTGCATCCGACACCTATGCTGTATATAAGACATCTCTTGTAGGCCCTCAAGGCCTACTATCTCTCCTTTACATCTAATACGCATCTTATGGCAACCTACCTAAAATCAACATATATTTCGTATAGACACTCAAATCATGACACGAGATTTGGTGAAGTGTACCTTCCTGTAGATACAGGATAGCCGACTTGATATTGATTATATGAAAATGTGGTTACACGTGTGTGCTAGTGCTACCCTCTTCATATAATTAATGTCGTAGGCCTAAAGTCTTTACCTGGGGGCCAGAATGAAAGGTTAGGCTTATTTAGTATATCATCCATATATCGACCGAAGCGTACAAAATAGGTGTGCATATGTTATGATTCCATGGTATCTGGAGGTTTACAATTATGTCCCTGAATGTATTGCTTCCAACTAGCCTTTCCCCTTGGGGTATCTTGGTCTAGATTTGGGCTTGCTGGAAGTTACACAGGATCTATAACGAGCGGTGGGGATTAAAGGTAAGCATATATATAATAGGAGAGTATGTTTTCTAGCACAGGTACAATTCTAGCGAAAGTTTGTCTCTAGGAACGGAAAAATGTGACTATAGCAAGAAGAAATAGCTGGATAGAAGTGTGGCTTCCTGGCATTTCCTACCTTTGGTCCGGTCCTACAATACTTTTACGCAATCATGTTCGGATATATTCCCATACTCTAATATTTTTAATAAGTCTGACCTAACGTGGCATACAGAAGCGCGGCACACCACTAGCAGTTAGGATACCAGAAACATATTATATCCATTTTTCGTCAGATGATCATATAATGGAGTTGAAGGATGCACCCGAGGATCAGCTTTCGCTCCATTCTCTATCTAAAGATATAGGTCAATATTATAACTTCCGTGAGCAGCAAGTACTTACTACCTTATTACCAAGATGTTCAATCTAAAGTATACTATGAACGGTTTAGAGGTCCAAGATAAAATGAACGCCAATGGCAGTCTACATACAAGGGTACTTCGAATAGTTCTGCGCTCTGACCTACCAGATATCCGCCTGCCAATCTCAGACATAATATATACCTCCTTCAATAAGGAATACAACATCAGTACAAGACACGAAAATGGTTGGGTTGAACTATCCAGTTTCACTATGGCGAAGGGAGTCATCACTGCAGCCAACGCCTTCGCGTTCTTTGGCCCAGACCTGGCTGCCAATCCCAGGTTTCTCGAAGCCCCACTGGCCTACCCCGAAGATCTCTTCTTCACAGCTGAAATACTGCGCTTTTTCTGGTCACCATTATACCGTCTTCTAGCACCTATACTAATGCGAATATCGTGCGTCCAAAATCATGGTAGATTATATTACTCCCATAGTCGAGGAACGCCTTCGCCAACAGAAGAGTGATTATTCTGACAAAGAGTATCAAATACCTCAACCGAAAGATTGCATACAACTTTGTATCGAGGCGAATAGTTATGGGAAAGATTGGACTGCCTAAAACATTGTTCAGGTACTACTCAGGATCTGGTCTGCGGCTGTCCGCCAGCCGGCTATTTCCGCCGTGTATGCCTTCCAAGACCTCTGCGAAAATGAGGAATACGTCGAGCTTTTCCGGCAGGAACTGGCCTAATACAGCACCCCTACCCTAGGAGTCGTCCTCGGCAATGCCCCTCTCCTTGAAGCTTTTTGTTGAAATAGGTGGTCTGTGCGTCCCACACCTATGCTATATATAAAACATCTAGTAAGCCTTTAAGGCCTACGGTATATCTCTCTTCTTTACATTTAATAATACACCTTATAGCAACCTACTTAAAATTAACAGGTTATAAGCTTAAAAAGCTTTAATTATCGTTATTTTTTAACTTATAGTGCCGTCGTTTAAAACCTATTTATTAGTTTAGTTTTTTTATTTATAATAAACGAAAGTTTATTTTTTACTGCGCAATAATAACAACGAGATATTATATAATAACTAAATTTGCTTAGCTTAAAAGAAATTTATCTTTTCTTTAAAGTAGCATTTCTATATTGTTTTTCTTACTTTTTTTACGCTTTATTTTTTTTTTATTTGCGTTTATAAGCGTATATTGCTAATTTAACGCGATTTAAGCGGCAAAATTACTAAGCTGCAATAGTAAAAGCTATATTTAGAGATTTGTAAAGTATATAGTATTGCTAAAGCTACTAGTTATAATTAAAACTTAGCTAAAAGGAGTTATTAATTTTTTTTTTTCTTTTTTTTAACTTTACTTTATATACTATTTTAAAAAAAAAAAAAAAGTTACGAAAAATAAGAAAAAATACACTAACAATAGTATTTATAAATATTAATAAATATAACTTTCGTTTAAAGCTAGTTTCTTAACTTACATTTTTTAAATTTTTTAACAAAAACTATTTTTTACATTTTACAGTTAAGTTTTTATAACTTAACGCTAAAAAAACTTTTATAAGTAACTTTAACGGTAGTAATTTTATTTATTTATTATTTACTTTTTTTTTATTATTATTATTATTACATTTAAGCTAAGTATTATTTATACTTTTTATACTTAGCAACCTTAATATATTCGGTTTTAAAGTTACTTTTATTATATTTATTTTATTATTTTTATTATTTTTTTTTTTATTATTACTGCTTTTTACATTACGGCTTAATAAAGTTACTTAAAACTTTTATAAGTTAAAAACGCCATACTTTGTAGTAAATAACGTAGCTTTTTAGCAAAATACTGCTAAATAGCCTTTTATAACTACTGTAAAATTAAGTAAAAAACGAATTAAAAAACTTAAAAGCTTTTTTATTTTTATTAACGACGATTTTAATAGCTTTGCTTTAAAACTTACTATTAAAATTAAACTGTAAAAAGCTTGTAATAATAAACAAAAAAAAAAACACCGTTATTAGCATTAAATTAAACTAAATTTAAAAACTTAAGTTACTAAATAGATAAATTAAGTTTAGTTAAAAGCTAATTAATTACTTATTAATAATAAAGTATAAAAAAATGTTTTTAAAAAAGTTAATAGTAATAAAACCAATTTAAAAAAACAAAAAGTTTAAAAAAGCATTTTTTATTAAGGTAAATATTTAAAAAGATTAGTAAAATAAAGCTTATGCTATTATACGTAATTACTTAAGCAATAACTTTAAAAATATAGTTATATTTACTATAATAAAACTTTATAACATTATAGTATTAATATAAGCTAAGCTTAAAAAAACTTATAAACTTAAAAATAACGCTATATTTTAAAAACTTATTTATTAGTAAAAGTTTTTTACTTTAAAAGCTTATAAAAAGAAAGTTATAAAGTTAGCGTTTAAAGTTAAAACTATTAAAAGTAAATTAAGCAATTTAAATAAAACTTGTTAAATTATTAAATTTATAGCAATTAATAAGTTTTTTAGTTTATTAAGATTATTTTATAACACTTTTTTTATTACTTTTTATGCTATTTATAATATTTTCCTTATTAAAAACAATGCTAAAAAAATTATTATAAAAGCAATAATTTTTAATAAAGCTATTTTAATAGCTTAACGTAAAAAATAGTTATAAAAGCTTAAAAAAACAAGTATTAACTTTTTAATTATGCGCTGTAGTTATATTTACTGCAGTAAAAAGTATAAAAATACTTTTTGTTAAAAAAAATACTTTAAAAAAATGTTAAAAAATATTAAAAAAAAGCGTAAAGAACGAAAAAACAAAAAAGCTAAATAAAAAGTTAAAAAAGAAAATAATAGCGCTAAAAATAGCTTAAAATTTTTTAATTTACTTTTTATTATAGCTATTAATATTAACTTAAACTTAATTGAAAATATAAGCAATTTTTTACTTAGTTTTACTTTTTTTAGCTTATTTAATATTAACGATTTTAATATATACCTTGCTTTTAACGTACTTTTTAATATTTTTATTAAAAGCTTTAATAATAATAAAGTAACGTTTACTTTAAAAGCATTTTTTAATAATAGTAAAACTTTTTTATATATACTTATTACGAGCATTATTAACGTTAAAGTTATTAGCTTTATTAGCTAATTATTAAAAAAGTGCAAAGTATTTAACTTTTTAATGCATATTTTTAAAAAATTTAAAACTGCTACTTGCTTTTTATAATTAAGCCTAATAGTAATGTTTAAAAATAAACTATAAGTATTAGTTACGAAGTTAAAGTAAGTATTTATATTAAACTTAAGTTATAGTTAAAATACTTTTTATAATAAAAGCAGCTTTATAAATATATAAGAATATATTAAAGAAAGTATAATAAGTATAAGCGAATATAAAATTATGTTAAAGTTTATAAAGACTTATAAGCTAAAAGTAAAAGTAAAAAAAAAGTTAAATGTTTTAATATTACATAATTTTATTTACTTTTTTAAAGCTATAATAAACTTTATATTAGTTTAGCAATTTATTAAAAAAGGTGCTAAATTTCTTTTTTATTAAAATAAAGCTTTAAAAACTAAAAAAATAAATTGTTTTATAACGGTTACATTTTTTAGCAGTTTATATATAGTTAATTAATTTAAAAGCTTTATTACTATTACTAACTTTAATATAGCTTTTTACTTTTATTTTATTACCGATTTTAATATAAAAGTTTAATATAAACAACTTGCTTATTTTAAAAATTAAAAATTTCGTTATTTAATAAATGCTTTAATAAGTATAACGCTGCTTTAATAATACTACTTATATAAAACCTATATTAAAGCTTAAATAAAAAAAGTATTACATAAAAAAAAGCTTTATAAAAAAACTTATAAACTTAAATTACTATATATTGATTTTATAAATATGCTTTAAAGTATATAAAAAGTAGTTAGCTATAAAAGATTTACTTTATAAGCCGTTATAATAAATAACTTTTTATAAATAATTTAAGTTATTTTTTTAAAAATAATAAGAAACTTTTTTAAAGTATTTAAAAACTTTTTAAAAAAGTACGAAAAACTTAAGCAGCGCTACTATTTAGTTACTTTTAATTAAAGCCTTACTTTTATTAAAAAAGTGTTTAAAAATTTATACTTAAATAAAGAAATAATAATTTATTTATTAACTATAAACTAATATTAATAAAATAAGGTATTTAAAAAAAGCATTAATATATTAAAAAAAAAAGTATAAACTATTATATTTATAACTATAGCAAAAAAAATCTTACTTAAATATTAGCTTATATTTATATAAATTGCTATTTACTTAAAAAACTAATTTTTTAACTTAAAGCTTAAAAACAAAACACTTTATAAAGCTTAATTTAACATTAAACTAAATTTATTTTACTTATAAATAATAAAAGCAAAAAAATAATATAAGCTTAAAAGTAAACTATTTATGCTACAGTTTATAATAAAACTATATTAAATGCTTAAATATTAAAAAAATAGTATATATAATTACATTATTTTTTTAAAATTTAATAAAGTAATTTACGTTAATAATGTTTTTTTTAAAGAAAAATACTTTTATATATTTATAAAAAAAATATTTAAGCTATTTATAAAAGCACCCCGTAATAAAAAAAAAACTATTATATAAATAATTAACAAATAAGTAAAACTTAAACTGCTATTTTTATAAATAAAAGGAGATTTAAAGCTTAAACTGCTTAAATAGTTTATTAAAAACTATGTTAATACTGTTAAAAAAACTTTTAATAAAGCAGTTACTTTATTATAGTTAAATGTTAAATTTTTTAATAGCAAAAAAGTTACGCTTATTACTATAAATTTTACCTTTAAAAATAAGTTTAAAATGTGTAATTTAATTACTATTATAATATTAAAACTTTATTAAAGCTATTTATATTTACGCTTAAAACTTATTAAAAAGTAAAGTAAATATAAACTATTAACTTTACACAATAAAAAAAAGTATATACTAAATAACTTTAACTTATTTTAAGTTATAGTATGTTTAATAAGTATAATATGCGCGCTTTTAAATATTAAATTAACAAAACTTAAATTATTAAAATAAGTTAAAAACAATGCTTATTAATATAGTTAATATAAAACTATAAATAGCAAATATAAGTTATTAGTTAATAATTGCATTTAAACGTTAATATAGCTATTAAAAAAACGTAAAGCTTTTAATAATAAGTAGGTATATAAGTTAAAAAAAGGTGCTAACGGTAAAATTATGCGCTATAAAACTTATTAAGTTATTAAAAATTTTAAATAAATAAAAGAAATAAACTATAACAAAACGTTTGCGTTTATAGTAAAACTTATAAATTATAAAGCTATTTTTGCTATAATTGCAGTTTTAAATTTTAAATTAAAATAAATAAACGTTAAAATTGCTTTTTTTTATAGTGCTACTATAAAAAAAATATACGTATAACAATTGCTTAAATTTAATAATAGCATTAATAAAGTTTATAAGTTATATAAAGCATTATATAAGCTTAAATAGGCACTTAAAATTTAGTATAAAACGTTAGCATTGTTTATAAAAAAATAAAAATTTGTTTTTTTAAACGCAAACGTCGGCATATTTGCAAAAAAACATACCTATATTGCTATATACGTAAATAATTTACTTATTACTAATCTCTTAAAAAAAAAAGTAAATAGCATTAAGTTTACTTTAAGTAAAAAGTTTAAAATATTAAATTTAAAACTTTACTTATTTTATTTAAAAATATTAGTTAAAAAAAATAAAAAAAATAAAGCTATTTACTTTAATTAATAGGTTTATTTAAAAAAAGTACTTAAAAAGTTTAGTATATAAAATATAGCTTTTAAAGCAATATTTATAAAAACTAGCTTTATAAAACCTTCTTTATAAAATTACGTTTTTAGCTTAAAAAATAAAAGTTAATATGTAAAAGCTATAAAGTTACTAATATATGCTATATTAAGCATTAAACTTAATATAGCATATATTGTTTTTTTTTGTAGTAAATATTTAGTTAAGCTTAATAAAACTTATATTAAAGCAGTTAAAAAAATTTTTAAGTATTTTAAAAAAATTATTAACTTAAAATTAATATACTATAAAAAGCTATAAAACTTAATAAGTTATATTAACGCAAATTAAGCTAAAAACTACGAAACTTAACATTTTATTTTAAGCTACGTTTTTAACGTTAATAGCAGTGCTATTAATTAAAGCTTAAAATAATAAACTACTATATTTTTATTATCGTATAAAGTTAAATATATTAGCGAAATATAAGCTATAAAAAAAGCTATTTAGTTAAAAAAACTACTAAGTAAATTAAATATAAAAAAAGGTTTAAAAGCAATTATTATTTATAATAATAACTAAAAAATAATAGCTTTAGTTAAAAACCCTTAATTTTACGCTTATATAAAGCATATAGCAATTTAATATTATTTTATACATAAAAAATAAGCTTTAAAAAAAATAAACGTTAAATACGTTTTTATTTATAAATAAATAATTAATAAATTTATTAAAGCATTTTTTAAAAATAAGTTTATTGCATTTAAGGATGTTTTAAGCTTAAAGTAAGTAAAAGTTTATTACTTTAACGTTAATTTAAGCTTTTTAATACTTTGTTTTTTTATAAAGCTGCATTACGTAACTTATAAGAAAATATTTTGTTAACGCATTAATAAAAAAGCAAACTATTAATTATTACTTTATAACTACTTAACTATTTTTTAAAATAGTAAATATTTATAACGCATAATCGTTTTAGTACTTATAAAAATACTTTAAAGCTAACTTAAAAAAACTTTAATTATTAGCATACTTTATTTTAAAATAGCATTAAATATTGCATATTTTACTGCTTTAAAAAAACCTTTAAATAATTTTACTTTATTAAGAAAATAACTAACTAGTTACTTTAACTAATATAGCGACTTATAAAGCAATTTTCTTTATATACACTTTTAAGCAATATTGTTTAGCAATAGCGAAAAAAAAAAAAATTAAGTAGCTTATAAAATAAATAACGCTATAACGCAAAACACTTTTAGCACGTTTTACAATACAAAAAAACACAAAAAGCAAACTTAAATTAAACTATTTAATATGCTTATAAAGCAACTAATAAAAAACCTTTAAAAAAATGCTATTTAGCATTATTACATTATAGCGGTAATTATAAACTTAAAAAAAAATAAGGTTATAATATTTTAAAATTGCGATTTAAAGCTAGTTTTTAGCGAGATTAAAGTAAAAAACGCTTTATTTAGCAAGTAACAAACTTTTATTAAATATATATAATAAAAAATAAAAAAATTAAAAATTTAGTATAACGTTAATGCTAAATTTAATAAGCAAAATAAATGCTTTATATACTTTATAAAAAAAGTTAAAAACTAAGCCATTATAAGAAATAAAGCGTTTACTAAAGATAACGACTCTCATATAAAGAACTATATACGGCTTACTTAGCTATAAAAGGTTTTACAAAATACTTTTTTTTTTTTTTTTTTTTTACGATAGTTTTTTAAGTTTTAACAAGTTTGTAAAGTATTAAAAACTAAAACATAAGTTAACGTATGGAAAAAAAAAAGAAAAAAATAAATAAACTCTTTAAAAGCACTTTATAGTACCTTATAAGCTATAAAGCCTCATTATGTATTTTACTATTAATAACAATGTAGTTTAAGTAAAAGTGTTAAAATAAATAGTTTATGCGTCTTACACTTATGCTATATATAAAATATTTAGTAGGCCTTTAAGGCCTACGGTATATCTCTCCTCTTTACATTTAATAATACACCTTATAGCAACCTACTTAAAATCAACACTTTTCTCAAAGAATCCTCTCGTTTTCAGCCGTCTAATTCCATCTCAGTACACTGGAAGGCATTAGAACCCTTCACCTTTAAAGACAGCGTTTACATTCTCCTTGGCGATGTGGCGTGCGTACCATCTCAAGCGATTATGCAGGATAAGTATACATACTATAATAGTAAGACATTTTCCGCTTGAAGGTTCATTGAATTTGAAGACGTTGGGTCTTCAGGTCAAACCAGGAGGCAGATTACAAGTAGATTCACAAATACGGATATGGGGTACCTTATCTGGGGACTAGGGGAATCAGGGACCACAATTCTGGGTGTATAAAGGTTATGTTTCAAGATTGCGATAGTTTCTTTTATTTTTCATGTCACGTTGGCGTTGTTTTACAGCATAGATCAATACATTCCCCTAATATACTTCCTCTTCATATGCTTCTTTTACAAATAAATAGTATAAAGGTTGGGTGCCGTAGGTTAGGGACTATAGTCCCTAGCCCCTTTTAGTCTCATACAACTGTTGATAGGGGTTCCCCTCTATTTCCAGTTCATTATGTATTATAATACATTTATATATTTAGAAACAATACTTTAAGCTTTTATTAACTGTGGTGTTTATTTAACCATTAATGATTAAATGCGTAGAAACTGTTTTTCTTTTTCATTATTACGCAACTTTTTATAACCTAATTTATTTTTGTTTCTGCTTATTACCTAGGTGGATGACTCAGCAGGCCCTAGATGTATTAGTTCTCCTTTTTGGTTTCACTATCCTTTTCTCTCTCTCTCTCTCTCTCACGGATAGCTCCACAGCACAATGTACTATTGTGCACAGTGCCCGTGTGTCCTGGGAGGTTATCCCCCACACTGCTATTAAGTCTGCACATGCCGCTATAATTCCTTTTACTGTAAATTCAAGCTCCGTTATAAACATCGTTAAATGGGTAGGCGTAAGTAGTGCTAATACTGCGTTCATCGTTATACGAGCATAGTAGTATACAACGGAATGTTTCTCGGGGAAAAAAATGAAAGGGACCTGACGCAGTTAAGCAGTCAGAAGACTCAATCAATGGTCTTTTAGGTTAGCGATATATGGTTAGTACACAATCTTGACAGTAACAGTGGTGATTTATAATGATTTCAACATTAACGTATGTTACTAAGACATTAGGCGAAACAACAGTGAATTTGTCATAAAACGGTAGCTAGTTTTCAACTAGTTCAACATACTAGTTTTTGTGAAGTTGTAATGGGTTATAGGTAAATAACCTCGATCTATAGTCTAGACCTTAAAGCTCGTGTCCCGAACAATAAGCGTGGAAGAAACATTTCTAGCTAAGAAACTGCCTTCATATCTAAGAATGTGGAGGTTTGCCCAAGGGTCCATCGTTGAGTTCCTTGGAAAGCTAACATGCCCTTTCCCTAGCCATACCTCATTGCATTGCATGTCCATAGTACACGGAATAAATTCCCGGATCGAGGCAGCCTCGCCTGGGATTGGGGATGGTATACTCCGCAAATTCAGTTGCCACTTCCCGGTATTGGGCATCTGAGTGGTATACTGTTCGGGCATAAATTCAAACTCGACCACTTTGCGACCACTACAATAACGGGAGTCAGTAATCGCGATATTGGCATAATATTCTTTACTCTTAAGCCCGTGTTTCTAAAGTCAAAATTCCCAGGAGCTCATACGTTTAGTTATGATAGGAGATTAAGACTCCTGGGCTGGTTTGAGACAGGCTAAAGAGGGCAAGAAATGATTCCAAGAAAAAAATTATACTCACGTTGGTCGCTCCGCCCCACCCAAGACAAGACGGCTTCCAGTGAGCGGTTCAATGGTTGTGTTACCAAAGACCTTAGGGTAACCGTACAATTCACGACCAGCAAATATTGCCGCTTCGTTATCAAGAATGAGTATGAGGTTGTAATCGAATCTTTCGCCCTTATACGAAACTTCTACCTGGTGGACGAACTCGCTATACGCCCCAACCGAGCTCATGCCATACTCGACAAAAAGTGAAGTCATAATTGGCTCCTCATCTAGTTCAAGGACATTGGGAACTAGGTGACGGATCTCTGATACAGCAACACGATATGTGATCCCGATTATCGTGAGACCTGTAAATGACGATTTGGCATTTGGATAGGTCGGTGAGAAGACCGGGACTGAGTCATCAGTGATCGAGAGGGTTCCGAGGGGCATGATGCTATATGGGTGTTATCCTATCTCAAATATGTGTACAATTGTATAAGTTAAGTCATGTCTGGCGTGGGTATCATATCCAAGTCGATGTAAGCGTCGCATTTATATCATCAAGATACCTTAATAACTTTATGGGTCATTCCAGATAGGACTATTTACATTGACACCTGACCCTTCCATTCCCCCGTCCCCCACACCACACACAAAAGTAAGCGGTCTAATCAGTCCGGTTCTGTATGGGGAATAAACTGGGTTCATTCGTAGGCCCCACCTATGTACTGTTATGCGGCTGACGTTGAATGCATAGTCGCGCCAAGACATGTTCGTTCGCGAGTCCACTGGCTACCTAGGCCTTATCGGACTGTACGATGACCCCGATAATTTTAAATCCACGACCGTAAACTCTTTTGAAGGTCTACCAAAGTATTACCTCCGGCAACATGGCAAGTACCTGTCCTAATAAACTACTCGGGTTGTGACTTTATAAATTAATAAAGAACGAATCACATCCCCATCAACGTTCTTCCGCTACTGTTGTGTTCGAATCCGCTAAAGTCCATATAGCGATGGCAGAACATATCTCTTCGGGAAATAAATCGCAAAAGCGCAGATGGCAAAATGTAATAGCGCAACGAAATTACCGTATGCCCCCAGACTCACTGTTTTCTGTGCATAGCTCACCACTTAGCCGTCCCTCGCTTAGGTAGAAGACAGCAAGAAAAGAGGGGAAAACTAGAAAGGCTAGCCATCGTTGCCCTTGTCTCACAAGTTCCGCCGAAAGTGCCATTGGACCTTGATAATGGGCATTTTCACAACCGCGTATTATATCATCGCAGCTTCCTGCATAATAACACATCGGATAATGGAACTGCTGCTATCCCAGATTTAGGGGGTATATGCTTATCTTCGAACATGGGCCTATTCCTAAGCACTGGTGATGTCTTCTCCTACTTAGCCTCCTGCAACGAGCTCGAGAGGAGAAACTTCTTTGAGATTATGACCCAGGAAAGTTTCGGAATCCGAGATATTTTCAAGTACGGCCTAATTTCCCTGGGCTACACCGTGAGTCCTTCACTATACAATAGTGCTGGATCTCTCCCTATGCGTCAATGGATGCAGAGGGTCGCTATAGAATTAGGATATGTTGACTTGAAAGAAGCTTTCAGAACTGGCCTTACAGTTTTCGGTAAATTGAAGGTCACGTCTAGACATGGCATTAGTATGGATGATATGTTCAAGTCTACCACCTGCCCCGCTACAGTCGACCCAGCCATGAACTACATAACCATCTCCAGAGTGTCATTTACATCTGCTATAATGATCAATGCGTTGCACCTCGGTATACCGTGGTACAATCTTCTGCACCATGATGCTGAATCCCCTTTCCCATTCCTAGGGGAAAGCTTCACCCAGGGGGATGAAACGGTTCATTATAATGGAATCAGCCAAACTCCCGAGACACAGCTAAAATTTTCGGATCACTTCAGCTCTATTGGAAATGACCTAATACCCACTGCTGTCCAACTTACCATCCGCCACCACCCAACTTTAGACACCATTCCATGGGCCAACTTCCGCTCAAAGGCGATTCTCGCTATATATTCGGACCCACCTTCAATTGACGAAAATGACTTCTGCCTTGATCTGTTCAACGATGGTGTGGGGGTATACCCCCCTAAGGCACACACACAGGGCTCAGGGCACAACGGGATATATTGCCGTGCTATCAAGCTATACGTGTGTGTGTGTGTGTGTGAGAGAGAGATAATAATGATAAACCCAAAAAGAGACTAAATACTAGAGCCTGCTGAGTCATTCTGACGTAACAGATGGCCTTCGGTGCTGGGGTTCCTCCAATGGAAATGCGCTAAACCGGCGCAAAGAAGGAGCACCGTGGGATTCGCGCAACTGGGAAGCAGCACCATGGTTCCTTGAAAAGTGGGAGCATCTAACGGATGGAAGAAATGGGGATATGTGGAGGACAAGTGTTTGGTGGCATTCTATGCGACATGGAACAGATATATGATTGACTGAGGAATAGCCCCTTCCTCCCCCCTCCTCCCCCCTTTTCTCTCTACTTATTCTACATCCATTTGTCGGCTCCATAGTGTCCGGGAGTATCACTGAATTCACCTACACATACACATGAAAAAAAACAGCTGGAAACCTAAATACTGAGATACATGTAAGCCGAGATTGAGAATATATTCTATATATCACGATAACAAGCAATAATATAAAGTAGGGGAAAAAGTAGATAGATGGTGTGCCTAGTAACGCTCCCAGAAATGGGGAAAAGAAGCTCCTTATATATCTTATTATGGAGCTTCGCCCCATAGTTTCTGGGAGCGCGCGCACTGACCACTATAGTTCTTTATATTATATTGGTGGCAGCTCCATACTATACTATACTTATCCCAATAATAGGTAATAATATGAAGTAGAGGAAAAAGTAGATAAGATAGTCTGCCTACTATAAGTATAGCTCTCAGAAATGAGACAAAGAAGCTCTTTATATATCTTATTATAGAGCTTCGCCCCATAGTTTCTGAGAGCGAGCGCACTGACCACTATAGATCTTCATATTATATGGGTGGCAGCTCCGTAATACTTTAATCTTTTTCAACAAGCAGGAGATCTTGGTCTCCTCTATCATATTTGAGAGGAAAATATGCCCTTGAGTTTTAAGTGGGATTATGGAGGACAAGTCCAGTGACCCATTTCCTTCTCCGTTCTCCAGCAGCATGAAAAGTAGAATCAATCATGGTAGCTGGGAGATTTTCGGGTACGGGTGCGAATGGAAACCCGATAATCATATTTCAGTGTATCTTCTAGCTTATACTTGGCAATGACGGGATGATTTCATTCACAAGCCGTACCATAAGAGTGCGCCAACCTGTGGTTGTATCACTATACCATTGCATCATTTTATTATTATAGGTTGGTTTTATATTCACAAGTAGTAACAAACCTTACTATAACAAGTAGGTAGTGCCAAGCTAGTTTGATCCTTGTGATGTACTAGACTACTAGTCCTATAAATTATGGTTACGTGAGCTGCATTAGCATATGTAAAGACCCGCCACATACTGAATAGCATCGTCTCCATTGATCCACACGATATTATCAATCTATGTACGAAATTGTAGTACTTAGTCAAATATAGTATTAACTATGGTATCTTTGGCACTGTGTTATATATCTTTGGAATGGTAACTCGTCGATCTATCAGCATAAGTCTCGGTATTCAGTATGTCTGATGTATTTAGATATATATAGACCTAGTGTAACCCTTAGAAGATATTGTAAAAGGCCTTGCAACAGCAAGTTATCTCGTTAAACCAGCAATATTCATGATGAAAACATTCAGATTTGATGGACCCGATTCTGGTGTCTATCCAGTACATCTCCCGATTCCGGAACCGGGTGAAGGCCAGGTGTTGATAGCAGTGAAAGCTGCTGGCCTATGCCATTCGGATGCTCACTTCCTCACCGGGCATGAAATCAGCACAGGGTTGAAACTGCCTATAACCTTAGGCCATGAGGTGGCCGGAACAGTGGTTAAGCTTGGTCCTGGGCCTTCCGTTGTGCAAATAGGCGACCATGTAGCCGTTGCCCTGCTGTCGCACCCCGCGGAGCAGGCAGATTGGACGACAGCAATTGGGCTTGGCTACGACGGTGGATACGGTGAATATGCCCTCGCTCATAACGATCATCTGGTCAAGATACCAGAGAATGTGTCCTTCCCCGAGGCCGCCGTAGCCACGGATTCTATCTCAACAGCATACCACGCCGTTCTATCAACAGCACAAGTAACTTCATCAACAACTGTAGCCATACTTGGCATAGGTGGTCTTGGGATGAACGCTGTCATGATAGCTGCACTTCAGGGTGCTAAAGTTTACGGGGTCGATCTCAACACGGCAAAATACGAAGACGCGAAACGGTGTGGCACAATTGCATGCGCAACTACTCTCGAGGCTTTCGCTAATGTCACATTTGACGTAATAATTGACTTCGTCGGTACCACATCGACGATATCAACCGCTATTTCCGCGGTCAAGATCTCTGGGACTATCGTCGTTGTGGGCCTTGCCAGTTCGACCTTCGAGATCCGGTCGTCAGAGTTAGTTGTACGGAGCATAACGTTAAAGGGTTCTTTGGGGGCATCGAAAACAGATCTCCTAAATGTGTTAGACCTAATTTCCACAGGTAAAATCTCACCCAAGCTCGTCGAAATTCCCTTCGATGATGTTCCAAACGGGTTGAAGGCCCTGGCAGAAAACAAAGTAGAAGGCCGTCTGTTTACCCGACCTTGTATCGAATAGGAACGAATTCGTTTTGTTTTGTTGGATTCTATATAGCCACTATTAAGATCCTAGTACAGTACTATGTATATAAGCTGATTGGTAAAGGGCAATTAACACTTGTTCTTGTCCCCATTGGATTCTGACGCCTCATGCTACCGTTCTCTTACTTGTTTGATGCCAATTCTGCCATTAGAACTTAGCTGCTATACCACGGCCAAGAATGACAGATACCACAGTTTAGAAGATGAGAAATAGACGGATTTAAGTTTAGTTAAATATATAAAGCCGTGTTCCGCATATATTAACATGCGGCGAGTCCTAGATGACCAACCGTATTTTTAACTAGCCTCTATACAATAGTATTTTATTTTGTCTTTCTTGCCTTGGATAATGTTTTAAAACTTACACATCAGGCCTTCCTCATACAGCGTAAGAATGAAAACAAACAGGCTTCAAATGCTATCTATATTGCTAGTTCTAAGTCATAATGCGAAGAGCTAGGTAATTAGGTGTTGCATATGTGCTCTAAGACGACGAGTATTTAGCCTTACCAAAAGGGCATATATTACTTCCTTGCCTGGTACCCAGCAGTAGCAAATTTGATAGTCATAGCTTTATTATAAGATTTTATACCTAGTACTACTACATCATGGATATGCATCAGCGCTTCTGTCTTTCTGCAAACTCCATTCCAAATTAGATGAGTTCCTATAGGTATTATGATAACAGGCAAAATAATAATATGGGAGAAAACGTAGTTAAATAGTGTCCTATACTAATAAGTTCTCAGAAATTAAGAAAAGGTCTTGATTGAGGACAAATAGGGACACTCATGAACTAAAATAGATTCACATGTATTATCTAAAATCAAGCAACTGTAATCATGAACCACCTAGTAGGTACTAGGTAGCATAGTTCATATATAGGGGCCTCCAGCCCCTTATGTGGCTTTAGCCACACTGCCACATCATGGCGCCACACCTCACCAGTCCGCAACTCCTGAAAGGGCGCACTGGCCACTATCGTTATCTATATGATACGTGTGGCAGCTCAATATCATCTTCTCTCACATTCACCTCAAAAATGCCAACACTAACAGCCGATACCAGCAGCTATGGCCCGTCAGTCTGACAATCCAATCTTAGCTTAACATATATGATAATTACATATAATGACAACTTAAAGAGCTACCTAAATTGTAATAAGCCACTTTCAATGCACTAACACTTATTTTTCTTGCTGTGGCGATTGACCCCTATATCGTACGCCATACTTACAGCTTTCCTTCAGAGTTTATCTTAGACTAATAATCAGTTACAATGAACATTTCCTCTGCCAATAGCAGCATACTTATGAAGCCGATGAGACTTCAAAATTGTAGCATTTTAGATCAATGATATACCTGGGTAGATAGAGGTGGGCAGTGCTATTAACGTATGAAAAACCTTGAGATAAGGTAAGATAGCAGAGGTACTGTTGACTTGCTCTTTGAAAGTACATATTCCATGTCTTATAACGTGATTGGTTGTCTCTTGTTAGGATCCGGTTTGCCGGCAGCATGTCGTGACATTGATGTGTGGGGTCGTTATTGAATCCCGAAGTGATCCACCAGTTTTCCCCTCAAAGCAACCTTGGCTGAATTATTGACTATCAGTTCGCTATATTCCAGCCTCTGACATCCTATCATGCTCTTTAAAGAAGAGCCATATTCGGGGTCGGAGTTCAATCATCTCGCATACACAAGACATATGGTCCAAGTCACGGAAGATTCTTAACCTCCCATAAGTTATAACAGGGGCAATTCATCCCACCTGTTCCATCGCATTTTCAATTTCAAGACATCAAGCTACAGCTGCACTTATGGGTCGGACTATAGAGATAAATTGTGACATGGGAGAAGGTTTCGGGAGGTGGAAGATGGTAAGCCGAGTTGTGCTATATTTCTATATCAAAAGCAGTACCCGAGCTGACTTTATTGTGGTAGGGTCCAGACGAGGAGCTTATGCAGTATGTCGACGTCGCCAATGTTGCTTGTGGATTTCATGCTGGTGATCCGAGCATCATGAGAAGCACGGTTTGTCTAGCAAAAAAATACAATATCCAAATTGGAGCACACCCTGGTCTTCAAGGTCAGTATATGGCCAACGTTTCTCTTATCGAATTCTGTTCCTCAGCTGATCACTCCGCAAAGATTTGATTGGGTTCGGTAGAAGAAGAATGAATGTCAACCCCGAAGATATGTATGCCATGATCCTCTATCAAGTCGGAGCACTCAAGGCCATACTAGAAGCCGAGGGTATGACGCTCAATCACGTTAAACCTCATGGAGAATTATTCTTTTATATGCATCGGGATGGTAAAATTATGGATGCAGTTCTTCGAGCAGTAAGGAGCTTCAACGTACCCATTTACGGGATCCCCAATGAAGCTCAAATACTAGCATGTCAACGGCTTGGGATTGATTTCAGGTTTGAATTCTATCCGGATATTGATTATAATGACTCTGGCAGTTTGGTTCCGGTGTCAGAGTCAGTTGCAACAACCCCTCAGCTAATCGGGGAACGTATTCGCAAGTTCGCGTTAGAGGATATTGTACTCAGTAATTCTGGTTCTACAGTCCCGCTAGGGTTTTCCAGTGGCCCGTTTAGCATATGCATCCACTCAGACTTACCCCAAGCTCTAGAGAATGCACAGGTAGCTCGAGAAGTTGTATCAAAGTTGAGTGAGAATTAGGTGGAATTTGACGATCTTTAATCGTAGCTTTTAGTGAGAAGTGTACATGATTCAATGATCTCTCATATGCGTTTGTTCACCAGGTATTATCAAATTAAATCCGAGTACAAAGCTTACCGTGTGCTGTATTTGCCAATTTAAGCAGACGATACTCTAATGATAGTTGACTCTAGTTTCCCTCCCTAAGGGTCAGTATAATCTGGCCCGGGGACACAAACGCGCCAGGTTTTACCCAAACCCTGTCAACGATCATCCCCTTGAGTCCTGAATCTACCTTGACTGCCATCTCCATCTTCATCGCTTCGAGAACCACAAGGGTGTCCAACTCTGCCACCATATCGCCTTCCTTAACTTCTACCTTCCAAACTTTGGCTTCGTGGTTTGATACAACTTGCCTCACCCCTTCCTCTGCTGAATTGACCAGGTTTTCTTGTAATCGCTCTTTTTCGGCTTCTTCTTGCTCTTTCTTCCATTCAGCATAAAGACTGTCTTCTCGCGCCTTCAAGACAGACGCAGCTGCATTCTGATGCTTCTGGAACTCGAGCACATCAGTGGTGGCAAGCGATATAGTCTCATGATCTAATTCTGCCTGTACGTCGAAGAGAATTCCGGACGTCTCAATCTGATAGATTCCGGCATCAAATTGCTTCTCTAGTGTATCAAAAGTGGGAACATCCACTTCATAAAATGTAACTATATCGAAAGGCTCACACAGCCATGGATTACCATTTGCGAAGTTCGGTTTCAAGCCGTAAGTATCCCATACGGCCAACGTCTTAGCAACGAGCATGTAACCACCAGGATGATCATCGGGGTAAATACAAAATAAAGAACCACCAAGCCCAATAGTCCCTTTAGGCGTGAACACTCTACTGGGGTTATATTTCTGTGCAACGAGTCGGCTGAGGGGATCGAGAGGAAGCAGAATGGGCAGTCCTGACATAAAACCCACGGCAACTACGACAAATCGGGTTCTCCTAAGGATATCGAAAACGGAATCTCGTCTTGGAAGGCCATTGTTTTCCTGTATATAAGTAACATTATCTGGAAGGTATGCTGCTCCTGCTCGCTGAGTAGCAGCATATCTATCTTGAGCCTCCTGTATAGTAGGGTGGTTGAATACAATAGGAAGCCTCAATTCGCGACTAGGTATGGAGCCGTGCTGGTGGTCAACGGCGTCCCTCGCTTTCTCTATCAGTGATATCACTGAGTCTTGGGTTATATGCTCTGGGCTATATTCGATCATGATTGCTACATCCGAGTCAGTTATCATTCTTCACTCGCCCAACAATTCGTGAAGACCGTACAGCTGATATTCACTTGGACAAATATGCCTGCATCTCCAGTTCGACTGAGGGCTCGAGCAAGTAGATTAGCCCGTATCGATGTCGCAAGACTCGCAACTTGGGTTCCAATGTCGACAATTACGAAACGATCTGCACCCTATGATAAAGGATTAGAATATGTATATAGATACCCGGAAACGATTAGTGTACGTACCTGGCGTATCGTCAATTTATTTGATTCATTTCCTGTCTCTATTACCTTAAGAATAGATCGGGATGTTTCCAAAGGTAGTGAGGGGTCCAAACACAATGCGGCAGGATCAATACCGTTATCCATGGAAGATATAATACTACTTATGGCTTTTATATACGAGCTGATCCTGGTTGCAAGCTCACGTGCTGATGCATAAGATACCGGGTGCAGAAAGAAGGTATCCCCTGGCTTTAGTTGACCTAGTTTCCACAGCTCTGCAGATACCACGGTAGAAGAGCAAATGAATCCGCCGAGCCCTGGTGCATCTTTGGGGAATATAACCGCGCTATCACCAGTCCAGTTCACCCCCCCAGGAGATGGATAGGGGTAATCAACGACATTACTTGGATGAGCACCCCCTACTCCTCCATCGGCCCGAGCCCATTCCGGCGCAGGTCCAATGAGCCGTATTCCTGTCCTACTTGAGTTGTGACTGACTTTCCACTCAGTATTGTACAGTTTATCACGACCAGAAGCTGTAATATAGTCATCGGAGTCATGAGGCCCTTGCATCACATAAAGGACATTCGTATCCAGTTTTGGTATGTACGCCGCTGGTAAGGTATAGTCGATAGATGCCTTCTCGTTTCCGTAAGCTGGAGCTATCTCGAGATAATCGCCGTGTCGTAATTGTCGGCCCTAGGGAAAAGGTTCAGCAAAATTAAACGCCCGAATTCCAAACCTATCGGATCAAGATTGTCATTACCTGGAGGCCCCCCATGCCTAAGCTAGGGGTCGTGGATTTGGAGCCTAGCCATACCGGTCTGTGGATGTCAGCAACCTTGAATTCAGGCATATAACCAAGTAAGAATTCATCTTACATCTCTGGAAAGCCTCCCTTTATTGCTATGTAACATCGGCAACCAGCATCGACTACATTTCCAACTTCAAGTTTCTGGGATGCCCGGACATTGATTCTAGACCACATAGGCTGAGGCTTGCCATCTAAATTCACCTCAAACGGGGCACCGCATATAGCCACGATAGCTCCACTATGGAAAATCAGCTGTGGCCCTACCATTGTAACCTCCAATACCTCCACGTGAGGGTCATTTCCAACCAAAAGATTTGCAACTATGGTGAACTTAGCGCTACATACCAGACACAGTAGCATGATACTTACCATGAGATGATATCTCATCCATAGGTCCACTCCTAGGAACCCCATAGCCCTTCTGAACACGACCTGGCAATTGCTGGATCGTAGAAAGGCCACCTGGAGAGATGACTTCAATCATTGCTGGGTGGAACTCAAGGTTGTTTTGAAGGAAGTTCGTCAACGTGAGTCCTCGTATAAACCCTTTCTAGTATTAGCGTAACCTACTTCTCTACTTTGATAATTAGTACTACCCTCGGATTCAATAATAGCTCTGAGAAAAGATTTGTTCGTAATAATCCCCCCAACTACCACTTCTGTCAGAGCCCTTTTCATTTCTTTGATAGCAGAAGGTCTATCAAGGCCATGCACCATGATTTTTGCTATGAGAGGATCTAGAGATATGATTAGAAATAGGACCATCATATTCGAGACGAACAATAATCACCGAAATATGACCCGATTGTTGTGCCAGCTTGCACCCAAGTATCGACACGTATAGAGTCACCCATAGGCCATTGCGCTTCCTGGATTGTCCCCGTGCTTGGATAAAAGCCTGCTACCGGATTTTCTGAGTAAAGACGCAGCTCAATAGCGGCACCCTCGGGTCCTTCTTTTTGTAGTGAAAGCAGTTGATCGTCAGGAATTCCGCCTTTGCCGCGTAGCTGATACTCAGCTTGGTGGAGCATTAGGTGCAATAAATCCACGCCATAGCACATCTCGGTAATGCCATGTTCGACCTGGAGACGAGTGTTCATCTCGAGGAAGAAGAATGCACCAGACTCGTCATCTACTAGAAACTCAACTGTGCCCGCAGACATGTATTTGATAGATCTAGCTAGAGCTACAGCTGACGACGTGAGCTTGACCCGCATATCGATGTTACCACTCACATATGGGCTCGGGCATTCTTCTATAACCTTTAGGGTATTAGATAGGAACATTTTATCATAACTTTAGGAATCACTTACTTTTTGGTGTCGTCTCTGAATGCTACATTCCCGTTCGCCAAAGTGAATCACGTTGCTACCATTCCCAAAAACCTAGAATTGACTGTTATTATATCCCTCGCACTAAATCAAAATCATGTTATACAATAGGCGTATAGCCCCTGGGTTTCATCTTACTTGGACTTCAATGTGATGACTGTTTGGGTAATAACGTTCCAGAAACACGCCTGAATTTGCAAAAAGCTCTTTCGATCGCGCGAGGACAGAGCTAAATGCTGCTACAACTTCATCCTTTGAATAGCATATTTGCATGCCCATTCCGCCGCCTCCTCCAGACGCCTTCAGCATGACCTACATCATGGGACATCAGGAGACATCAGTTTTTATTAAGCCGCTGTTACAAAAGCCAACTTACAGGGTATCCTATTTCCTCAGCAGCTCTCATAGCATCATCAGAGTCATTCAGCAACCCCGAACCGGGAACTATTGGGATACCTGCTTCCTGTGCAAGCTTCCGAGCATGGTGTTTAAGTCCCATAGCCTCAATCGTAGAGTGATCTGGCCCGATAAAGATCATGCCATTTTCAAACACCCTTCGGGCAAACTCTGGGTTTTCACTAAGAAATCCATATCCCGGGAAAACACTGTCAATGCTCTCCTGTCTACAAATTTCGATGATAGAATCTCTAGTATGTTCAAATCAGCACAAGGCAATGACATTTTCCAACTCCATAAAACCATCTTACATATTAGTATATGCCTTTGGGCCCTCTTCCTCCAACATGATACTTTTGTCCGCTAGTCGTGCGTGTAATGAGCCAGCATCTGCTCGGGTGAACATTGCGACAGTCTGTACAGATAGTTGCCGGCAAGCATTGATGCAGCGAACAGCTATTTCGCCTCTATTAGCGACAAGCACGCGATGAAGTTGTCGCATTATGACTATGATATGCAATAGTCAAGTTCCAATCAATGTCGGTTACTAGATTTAGAGTATCATAATTTAGTAGTAGAACAACGACCGTGATAGAGGAACTAGATATAAACTGCTGCGAGCGACCCCAATTCCTTAAATAACCTGCCGTCCTAGACTAATCACCCAATCACTTGAACGTGACTTGAACATAAATATCTGAGCTACTGCACCCTCACCCTGGTTTATGCATATCACACTGATAAGTATATGATACAAAGGTCATACGAGCTGCGGGCTACGGCATTGCAGCATATAATGCTTGCAGGGGCACTTCAGCACATTGGTCCGGGCGGAGGGATACTGGCAACAAGTCGAGTTTCTGCTCTCTTCCATTGAAAGGATTTGAGTGTTTAACGATAAGAGTTGCCATAAGTTCCCGAGATCTACAAAGTGTATACCGTTTAGAGTATAAAAGTAAGCGCCTTAGTTTATCATAGGTTATCTAGCCTGCTCGCAGCTTATTTTAATGTAGACGTGTGCCGGCCGTGACAGCGTGAGTCGACCTATCTACCAGCCAACCAACGTATCCAACCCGGCAGCCCTGGATAGATATGCATTAGACAATACTCCCTGTCCCTGTTCCTTCGCCACGGCCACTGGTTAAGCAGAGGATGAAATCATGCTTGAGGAGATATGTACGTACATACAACATGTCTCTTAAATAGGAGAGAATGACCTAATAAGAATGATCAAAGCTTCAGCAACTCTTCCAGAAGTACTCCACTCGTTATGTTACCTTTACCGGCCGCCCGGGTGCCAACTTTAAGTATATTAACAGAAAAATGAGCCACATATCATATCAGATAGGCAGAAAAAGAAAAATAACAGAATTTCTAGAATAGGATTGATAAAAAATAAAAAATATGGTCAGTATGAGGGTCGAACTCATGACCTTCGCATTACTTGATACAACTGTCATTGTATTAGTACGACGCTCTAACCAACTGAGCTAACCGACCGTGACAGAGTCGAAGTGCAATAATTATATTACACACTTAACTTCACCACTGCGTTGAAACATGTTATCCAGTTTCCACAAGCCGTCTAAACATCAAAGGTTTAAATATAGCAAGTATACATGCATTCTGCAGTGTTTAAAGGAGTGTGGAGACAAAAGACATATGCCAATTGTCTTTTAACAATTAGCTCTTATATAGCCGTGACAAGGAGTTCTATAGTAGTAATGCAAAAATGACAGTAATCACTATTAAGATAAACACGGGTATGTCGTTGCTGGGACCGTCGCTCAACAATAACCCCTCTTTAGCATCTATCGAGAGCTTAAAGATAAAACAGCCACAAGCACTAAGCGCTGGCTTAACGGTTCTTATTTTCATTATATGTATAAAAAATACTCTTAATAGATCAGACGAAAAAAGAACACAGGGGTAAAGACTGGCATGGGGATCGGTTAGAGCAGCCGTCAATATAGTCCTTATTATTGCTATAATAGGCGCCTAACAAAGACTTTTCAGTCAAAACGTTTTCTTATCCTTATTTGTACTCAAGTAGCAGTACAGCCAATTTCAAGTGTTTTCAATGAACTCAAAAATTGGGAACATCATAAATTGAGCGTTTCACACCTACCCTCTTCAACCTACAGGGCCGTTGCATAGATATGTTACGCCCCAGGATTGATGGGTAACATAATATAGAATTGGGATCCAATGACCGAATGGTCATTGGGAGAACCTTTTGGCCTCATGGTATGGTGGTGTTGCCCAATACACTGTCGTAAGAAGATACCGGTAAAGGCGAGCTAAAGGAACAGAGGCGGTGCTTTAAAGCTAGAGACGGAACAAATATCTCTCTTGCCTTATTATAAAGCAGAGTGTTACCAGGGACCAAGCAAGTGGTTAGGTAATCAATACGTTGCTGTGCGAGGAACTGACTACAACTAGGTATGGATCCATGTCACTGTTACCTATAATATACAGGAAACCTTCTTTGTTCCTTCCTAACCCCTGACACAGAGCCTCCTTGGTGGAAAAAAAATGGAGGGGGAAAAATAAAGAATAGATTGTAAAAGGAATGAAGTAGCAAAAGGAAAGTTATGGTCAGTATGAGGGTCGAACTCATGACCTTCGCATCACTTGATACAACTTGCGTTGTATTAGTACGACGCTCTAACCAACTGAGCTAACCGACCAATGATGTGAGTTGAATGAGATGTCCTTTATTGTACAATATTACACTCACCTTTTACTAGCCGGTCCACCTCCGCTAAGTTTTATTATTGCACCAACATGCTATTTAAAAAGCTAGAAGAACTAGAGTCGGAAATTAGCTATTTGTGAGATCAAATGTAAGCGCATGTGATATTTTACAAACTCCCATGGAATCTTCACTAATTATGCATGCCTGGTAGTTGGCCCTTGAGTTAGATGTGTTTCTGTCGCATGCAAATATGTACTAATAGCATTTCAGTCATACACATAAACTAGCAACACAAATCCCTCTTATAATGCCACGCCACCATACGAGATCACCCCAGATGAGCATTCGACATGGGAGCGCAGTGCTATCAAATTCTTCAAGGCTCAAGCCACCATTTCATCTCTAACGCTTCGCAATTATATATCTTCATAAACCCTTAAGTAGACCAGGTAAGTTTTGATAGAGGAAGAGTATCCAAAGGATTAGAGAAAGGTTGTATTAAAAGTTATAATTGCTGCAGGGAGGGGCTCAGGGAGGGGCTCAGGAAGGGGGGATCATACAGGAATATCAGAGAAAACGCATATAATTAGATGAATGTGACGGGGCAGGATGCATGATAGTAGGATGAGCTAGTGATGATAGCATTCAGTTGAACTAGAGAACGGAGGAGCACGTAAGTAAACTGACAGCTGATATATATTGTATCAATCAGTCAAGATATGGAGGTAATCCTCAAGGGTACTTCTCTCTTTATTGTGAGGATCCAAGTATAATTATTTTCTTATTTTCTCTACCTTCTATGGTAAACGAAAAAGGGATAGTAATCATGTGCTCATCCTTCTTGATCATGTTATAATTTCGATGTCTCTTGTCCGTCCCAATCCTTCCCGCGCGTAATAATCCATAGGATAAACGCCGGTGCTGCTCCAGTCCTCTTTCTCGTTGAGGGCGACAAGGGCCTCGTAAGGAGTGAGTAAAGGTCTCGGGAAAGCGTAACCCCAGTCGATGCTGAGTCTCGGACAGGCCACTTGAACCCAGCACTCTACGTCGCTCATCATGGCTAGCTTCCCCGGAAATATCTCACTGAGTAAGAGATTCACCCAGGGAACGCCCATGTGCTTTAGCTTGTCTTCGATCAGTTTCATGGTGTGCGGGTTGCCTTGGCGCCCGAGCGAGCCCAGAATCAAACCCCACTTTCGAGCTTTTTTAGCTGTGGTGATAGCATCCTTTCGAACGGCCTGCATCTCTTCGTGGCCGTATGTCTCACGTGTGAGTTTCCTCGAATAAGGGTCATATCTATAGGCTGGGATGGCCGGGTTATGTATCATGATGCTCTCTAGGTGGAAACGGCCATCACCCAGGTAGAGGATCAGATCTACATTCGCAGAATCGGGTAGTCGCGGGGATGTGCATCCCAAAATCTCGCCCTTAGATAAAGGAGCAATTTGTGGGATGTTCACCTTGAACCCAGCCTTCTCTAGAGTCGAACGGACACCATGAATCGTGGCGTTGAACTGGATGGTGCCAACAATGGCTAGGGTCTTTGGTGGAGCGAAATTCCGCTCCAGGGAAGCAAGTAGATGTGATGTGTCGATGCTAATGTCGACAAAAACATAGAGAACCTTGATCTTGGTGACATCAACAGGTATGAGGCAACTGTGGGCGTAGTGGACCAAGAGGTCGCAGCCCAGGGCCCTGGCAGTGTAGTCGTCGATGCAGCAAGCTCCGTACGTGACATCACCCATAATCAGGGTCTCGATACCGGGGCAGAACTGGCAGAGAATATCTGATATAGTAGTGGCAAATAAAAGCAAGCCCTCAGGCATCTGCAAGGCCACCCTTTTGGCACCCGAGGAGCGGATGCGATGGATGGTCTTTGGGATCTCAAAGGAGTAGTTAGCAGGGAGCAGGGCGATGGCATCCTTCAGCTCCGGGTCATTCAGGATCTCAGCAGGGACCTGGTTCAGCAGCCTCGGCGGTCGCCTGGCTTGAGATACTAGCTTTTCCTTCAGTTTCGATCTTGACCCTTAAGGAGTACACTTAGGGGCAATAATGGGTTATACATACCCTGGACTGCGCCATTTCCCGAACCTGATTGATCACCTCCAGCAGTCTTTGTTGCTGCCGCCCTTCGCCCTACGAACCTTTTCTTGGGTTGTTTTTGTGTCGACGGGGACTGCTGGGGCGCATGTGCCTCTTCTATATCAGCGGCAATTCCCAGCCCAGTCTGGGCTCTATCCTCTTCCATGGCACGTTTTCCCAGTTTTCGACTGCTGAATATGTCGATAAACCTACTATAAATGAGTTAGATGGATGGGTAAATTCTTTGGTCCAATATTTATCAGATAGTAGGAAAGATCTAGATGTGCTTCCTGATCATGTAGTAATGCAGGAATCAAGTTGGGTTTGTTGAAAACTAAAATCAGATTTATTTTCGCCCCGTCATTCGACATAGGATAAGTACCTAGGTAACCTAGGTTAGATTATATCTTAATATCGGGGCTATTCTAATATCGATTAGGTAGGCTGTACATAGTACAATCACATAATTTTGTACTTCCCCTTCCCCTTTAACTATAATGGTTACGCACATACATACATATATATATATATATACCTACACATAGTACAAGACAGAATGGGTAGAGAAGCATGTTATCCATATGTTTATAGACACCACGCAAAGCAGTTAGGTAGGTCATATGTATGTAGGTAGATTGCGAATTATGGTATTACAATGCTTTCGGCTACTCTCTTCTACTCTCTACTCTAATATACTCCATTATTGTCAAAGCACAATTATGTTATATGATATCAGAAGTATTAAAGGTGTGATAGACAGCGAGACGTCCATTACCCGTGCGCGCCCATCGCTTGTCACAGGCTGAGAGCTGCTCGTGGGAGACGGGCTCACTGTACTGCCCGGGGGTGGTGATATAGTCGCGCTCGAATTGCTGCTGCCGCCGCATCCGCCGTCAACGTGCCCGTCATCCTACGACGTGGCGGTGGTGTTGATGCTAAATACGTAGCTAGCCTGCAGGACGTAAGGATCGTCGCCAGGGCCGAAGATCTGCTTGTTCTCGCGCTGCCACTCGGGATGGTTGATAGCGTCGATCCAGTCTTCGACCTCCATCACTACACAGCCATATTGGGGGATGGTGCGCGGGAAGTCGGCGTTATCGAAGAGGCCCTGGTCGGATTTCAGCGCCATCGTGCCGTTCTGCCCGTTGCACGAGTACATCTGGAACGCGTCCTGATCCGTGTACACGTCCACCTGGATGCCGGACCAGGCGGATTGCAGGCGGGCTACGAAGCCGCCCTCATCGAGCCAATCGTATGGTCCCTTCTGGTCGCGGTTAACGATGTAGCAAGTATCTTTAAAGAGTTGTTAGCCATGACGGAGTAACAGATAGAGGGAAACCGCCATAACAACAACGGTGCCTTACCATATCCTGTGCAGCCGAAGCCGCAGTTACCATCGGCCTCGTCATCTCCAAGAGATGCACCGATCTGCTTAGGGGCACTCCAGAAGTCGTTCACCGACCCTTGCTTGTTGGCTATGATATCACCGGTCGGGATAAGGATGTTGTCGACACCCACGCGCTGACCGCTGTAGGGCATGTACAGCGTGTGATTCAGGGCGGTGTTGGTCTCGTTGTTAGCAAAGCCGTCCAGGTTCCAATATGTGTGGCTGCTCAGCATGATGGGTGTCTTCTTCGTGGTAGCCAGTGCCACCATCTTAAAGTGCCACGTGAAATCAGCCAAAGTGTACGTGATGTATGAGACTACTTCTCCGGGGAAACCTTCCTTGCCGTCGGGATCGACAATGGAGAAGGTGATGCTGTCGTCAGTGTGCGAGACGACGGTGAAGTTCCGGTAGTCCCACCCGTCGTGACCGCCATGAAGGGTATCGGCTCCCTCTGGTGCTTCCGGCGTAGGGTTCTCGTTGGCGTCGACCTTATACGTCTCGCCGTCAATCTCAAAGGTGCTGTTTTGGATACGGTTCGCGTAACGGCCAGGAACGCCACCAAAATGGGGGTGTTGTTGGTCGATCTCGTAGTAGCTGGCATTGTCAAAGCCGCCTACAATGTCTCGCTGGATGCCGTACTGGTCATGGATCAACAACTTCGCGATGGAAGCTCCGTAAGGAATGAAAGCAGCGGAAAGACCCTCGCTGTGGATCCAATAGAAGCCATTCTCATCCGGCCCCAACCCGGCCGAGTCCGCCAAGGCGGCCGGGAGCAGGAGAGCTCCCAAGCTCAGCGCAAGACTAGTATTCACACGCATGGTTGGCTCTTTCACGGCAACTTTCACAGCAAGTGAGAGGTCAGGTCAGGGAGGGCGAAAAGGAGGCGCAGGCAAAAGGAGGTGAGTATCTCAGAAGCCGGGTTCGCGCCAGACTATATAGGCAACCGGAGAAAGCTACACTAGACAAACAACAGAAAAACAGAAAAACAAGCATGACGATCCGGGGAATGTAATCTTACTTTTTCGGGTGCTGGAGCTACTCCACCTTGTCTAAGGCTGGGGGTAGCGTCGCATTGCATGTCCTTTTTAGATTGAATTGGGGGCCTGTGATGCAAACGGTGCAGATCCAGAACATCCAGCACAAGCACACCGTCAAGGGGTTCTCAAGTTCAAGTCAAGTAGCATGGGGCTTATTCGACCGAAGTAGGACATGGAGGTATGGAATTGAGGCCTATGATTCGTCCGCTAACACGAACTAGAACTAACATAACATACGACTACAACTGCAATACATAGGATCATATTTTACTTCACTCTTCTTCTTATAATATGATTTCTAGCAAGTACCTAGTAGTAGTAGTAGTAGGTAATAGCATTATTCGAAATAGCCTTCACCTTTCACAACCTAGCAGGGGTCCTCTATGTTTATTTACTTGCGAACCTATCACAACACAACACATTGGGAATAGGGAAATAGTCTCCCAAATGTGATTGTATCGTAATCAACCAAACAAGAACGGAAACAGAAACAGAAACGCGAAAAGAAAAGAAAAAAAAAGAGAGAAGGAGAGAGAAAAACACTACCAATATCTCTCTACCTACACGGAAGGCCGCAGCAAGTGGTAGGTAAATCACTCGACAACAAACACTCGGCCAGGATGTATAAGCTAACTAATTGGGATATTTGACATACCTACCTAACCTAGGTAAGTTACCTACCTACTTAAGTAGTGAAGTCTCTCTTGCGTGTAACCTTCTCCGATAGCAGCTCAGCCTATTATTCTTTCGAACCACATCTGAAGGAGGACGTTCAAGCGAGACTGGAACAGGAGAACTTCTATGAACATCTAGGTTTCTTACTTCAAGTTGTACTACATCATCGATCGGTCCGAGTTTGTCATGCTGCTGCCATGGTCACAAGGTAAACCGACTAAGGAAATGGGTTTAGCGGTCAAGCCATGCACCACGGAGGATTTCAACCTAGGATTTCAGTGCTTACTTGTGGAGAAAATGGGCGTCATTTTCCGTGTCTTCTCATTTCTACTACTTTACACCCAGTACGAATATATACAGCAACATGCTTGTTGGAAGTGTATAATTTGCTTGCCAATAACTACACCAATCGATAATAAAGGCAAGGTTGACTAGTCTGGTAACTCCAATTCCCCCCTTGCATCAACTCCCATTCATACTTATATATGTAGTAGATAGGTAGGCTGGTAGGTTACATAGAGATAAGTAGCAAGCGGATTAATATAAGCCTTATTTGGGGTAAGGCAAGGTATATATACCTACGGTAACCCTTCAGCTAATATTAATTCACGATAAGCTGGTGCGGGGAAGTACCTAGAATCCAGGTCACTCATACGAGAGAGACAAGGAAGAAGAGAGCGAAAAACAGAGAGGAAAAGGTCCCCTGGTCTTGTATGTGGTTTCCCCAGAATCCTTCTAAAAACTTGCTTCCCCGCTTTTCAGACCCCAGGTCGTCACCCCCGCATTTTGCTTATCCTCTCGCGCCCACTATTACTTGTATTTTTTTTTTTTTTTTTTTTAAAAAAACACTACAACTAATTTATTAGTGCACGCTGTCGAGTCGTATTGTCCTGTACCACCACCTACCTCGGTTTCAATATTGTTAGAACTCAATCTAGGTACTTGGTAGGTACGCTACCAAACGATGCCATGTAACTTACCATCCAATCCAATCCACTTCCGATCTTATCCTACTACTACATCGATTTGTATGTATGTATGTGGATAGGTAACTTACATAATTGTCAATACCAAAAAAAAAAAAGAGGAAAGAAAAAAGGATATATACAGCAAGTTTAACTTATAGCTGAAAGTAAAACTCTCTTATTCTCGACAACATCACATTCTCATAGCGTGGAACATGGAACAATATTCTATGTATTGGATGCTGCTAAATTTGGGTTAACACAAAACATTCACCTCCTCCCACAACGTGGCTGCACTCTCCTCCACTTATACATACACACACTTCACTGCGTAATTATACGTCCACCAGATTCTCCTCCTGCGGTTCCGCTGGCCCTGAGGTATCCTTCACACCCTTATCATTCTTTTCCTTAGCCTTTCCCTTGCGCTCTGCCGCAGACCTCTGGTAGAATTCCTGAATGATCTTGGCCGGGATGCGGTTGAGAAGCTCCTTGGGGAAGATGCGCAGCAGACTCCAGGCGATATCCAGCGAGTCGAAGATGCTGCGTTGCTCGTACGCTCCCTGCGTCACGAACTGTCGCTCGAACTTCTCTAGGAACTCCAGCGACAGCTTGTCCTCCGCCGACAGCGCCTCCTCGCCGACAACTGCCTTCATGGCTGCCGCGTCACGACCGATGGCGTACTTGGCATAGAGCTGGTTCGACACATCGCCGTGGTCCTTGCGCGTCATGCCCTCGCCAATGGCAGACTTCATCAGACGCGAGAGCGAAGGCAGCACATTGATGGGCGGGTAGACACCACGGTTGGCGAGCTGACGGTCGACGAAGATCTGACCCTCGGTGATGTAGCCAGTCAGATCAGGAATGGGATGCGTAATATCGTCGTTGGGCATAGTTAGGATGGGAATCTGGGTAATGGAACCATTGCGGCCCTCCACACGACCGGCTCGTTCGTAGATGGTAGACAAATCCGTGTACATGTAACCGGGGAAACCACGTCGGCCGGGCACTTCTTCTCGGGCGGCTGAGACTTCTCGCAGGGCATCGCAATAAGCAGAGAGATCGGTGAGGATGACGAGGACGTGTTTCTCGAGCTGGTAGGCATAGTATTCGGCGGTGGTCAAGGCGAGACGGGGCGTAATAATACGTTCGATACTATACAGTGCGTGTTGTTAGTTAGGAGAGGGGAATATTCCCTGTCATTGCTTCAGACAGCAAGTAAGTCAGGGTCAGTTCAGTGACGTACGTAGGATCGTTTGCCAGGTTCAAGAAGAGAGTGACACGTTCCAGACTGCCGTTCTCTTCGAAATCGCGGGTGAAGAAACGAGCCGTCTCCAAGTTCACACCCATGGCGGCGAAGACAATGGAGAAGTTGTCCTCGTGGTCGTCGTGCACACCCTTATTGGTGGCGCCTTGCTGCTTGACCAAACGGGCTTGGCGACAAATCTGGGCGGCGATTTCGTTGTGCGGCAAACCAGCGGCTGAAAAAATAGGTATCTTTTGGCCACGGGCAATCGAGTTCATGGTGTCAATGGTGGAGATACCAGTCGAGATCATTTCTTCGGGGTAGGCCTGCAAGTAATTAGCTTGAGAGGGGGGGGGTGCGCAGAAAACAAATGAGGGGCACCATACTCTTGAGAAGGGGTTGATAGGACTGCCATTTATGTCGAGATAGTCCTCAGCCAGGACTTTAGGTCCCTTGTCGATAGGCCTGCCGGATCCATCGAAGATACGTCCCAACATATCCTCCGACACACCTAGTTTTAAGCTCTGGCCGCTGAACTCGACCTTGGTCTTCTTGACATCGATGCCCGGCGTACCCTCGAAAACCTGAACGACAGCTCGATCGCCTACGAAAAAGCGCAGCTAATCAGCACGAGCAACCAAATAAACAAGATAGATATAGACATAGATGAAGCTATAAGCTAAAGAGGAGTGGGAAGAGGAGGAGGGGTTGGCCGTATTGGGAGATAGGTGCCTACCTCGCGCTTCGAGGACCTGTCCCGACCTCTGAGTGCCATCAGGTAAAGTCAGGGTGACGATTTCGTTGTAGCGGGGGAATTTGACATTTTCCAGAATAACCAAGGGGCCATTGACACCGCCAACAGTGTTGTAGCGGATCCTAGGGACGATGGAATAGGATGACGATTCTCGAGGATCCATAATGTCGGTCGCGGACGTCGGTAACGAGTGCGCCGCAATGCGAGAGACAAGAAGAGGACAGAGGCAGAAGTAAGAGAAGAGAAGAAAAAGGCGAGGTTGCTCCCTAGTGTCGGGGAGCTGCGTGTATCGTGGATGTGGTTGCGATGTTTTAGGTGGTAGGTACGGGAGGTTATAAGATATAAGAGATAGAGAGAGGTAAGAAGGTGGGAGAGTGGAAGGTCGATAACCAAGCTCCAGCCACCATTGACGTTGGTGACCTAAGATATTGGCGGTGCCAGCCTCAGTAAAGATCTCCACTAGGTACGCCTTAGGTTAGGTGGTACATTGGTACCCTACAGTAGGTAGTACATACCGCATTATTTTAGGAAGTTAAAGACTTGGCAGTGGAGTCATTGCCCCAGCAGCCACCAATCATATATGTTACCAGGCTGATCAGTTCCAGGTTATATTACGGAGCCAACCATACACTGAGGTTCAAAATGGTAACGTAGATCATTGATTACGTACCAATCATGCTCCATAAAAGACTCCACTGCCAAGTCTTTAACTTCCTAAAATAATGCGGTACTACCTACATAATGTAGTACTCAAAGTACTGGTTTATCGAGTAAAATTCCTTATCAAGTATCAGGTTAAAGTCATAACCAGTGGATAATAGATAGGTACCTAGGTTACTACCTTACACTTACTGCATGACTTCATCGCCTGTAGTGTATTATTATGCCAGCCCACTACCACCTTATTCATTCCTGATTAGAGCATCATGTAACCTACACTAGGTACTTATCCATTATATCTTCCCAAGGTTCCAATTGACTCCACCTTCGCCTTTTTAATGTTCTTCTTCATCTTCATCTTCACTTTCATCCTCACTTCCACCTCCACCTCCACCACTACTCCGGCCCGGCTTGCTAAATGCCGTTCTCTACTCCCAAACGTATATAGGTTAGGCCCTTCCTCTAGCTCGGGATGAAGCAAGAATGGCGGCTTTGCGTCCAATGATCCGCATGGCCCCCTGGCGGCAAATTGCCCCCTCGTCATCCCCCTCCTCCACCTTTGTTTCTGCCTCTACCTTGCGACGACGACGATATTTTGCCACGGCCACTGATTCCAGCAACCCCTCAACCGCCCAGTCCCGGTCTGACAACCACGTAAAGCTAGTAGAGGTCGGTCCGCGCGATGGGCTGCAGAACGAGAAGAAGTCGATCCCCTTAACCACCAGAATCGAGCTGATCGAGAGGCTGGCCAAGACGGGCCTCTCCTTTATCGAGGCCGGGTCCTTCGTCTCCCCCAAATGGGTGCCCCAGGTACATATCTATATGTATATATATATATAAGTCACGTCACAGGACAGACGGGGTAGTAGAAGATAAGTAGCTAACAATCTGTTATTCCAGATGGATAACTCGAGCGCCATCATGGAGCATCTACTGACCACCAACATCCCCTCTCCCGTGCCGGTGACCTATTCCTTCCTCGCACCCAATGCCAAGGGTATGGAGAACGCTGCGAATATCCTGCAACAACACCCGGGCGCCTATCTCACACAAGCCGAGTCGCTCTCGGGTGCCGCAGGACCTCCAGCCATGGAGCTCGCCGTCTTTGCTGCCGCCACCGAGTCCTTCTCCCAGCGCAACCTCAACTGCGACATCGCCACCTCTCTCGAGCGCTTCCGGGACGTCATCCAGGGGGCCAAGCAGCTCGGCCTGCGCGCTCGTGCCTACGTCTCCGTCGTGTTGGGTTGTCCCTTCGAGGGGTATGAGGTAGACCCCCACAAGGTAGCCGAGATCGCCACCTCCCTCCTCGAGATGGGTGCCGACGAGATTTCCCTCGGCGACACCACCGGCATGGGCACCGCACCGCGCACCCAGGAGTTACTCAAATGCATAGCCGCCGCGGGGATCCGTCCCGAGGACGTAGCTATGCACTTCCACGACACATATGGCCAGGCCCTGGTGAACACGGCTGTCGCCCTCGAGCGTGGCATTCGCACCTTCGACAGTGCTGTCGGCGGGTTAGGTGGATGTCCCTATAGTCCCGGCGCCACCGGCAACGTAGCCACCGAGGACATGGTCTACTTCATGGAGAGCCTCGGCATGGAAACAGGTGTTGACCTCGACGCCGTCGCCGACATTGGACAGTGGATCACTGGCGAACTTGGCAAGCCCAATGAATCTTCCGTAGGGAAAGCTGTACTTGGGGCGCGTAAGACCGCCGCTGCCGCCACCGGGCAGTGATTCCCCCCGGGAATCTGAGGATGGCGAGGTAAGTTAAAAGGAGGGGTTGAGGTTCAAATCTTCCATTATAAGTCCTTATGTTATGTATTGTACATATACTGAGCTAAGTCCAATGGCTTAAAAAAGACTTCTACAACTGTCCAAAACAATCCATCACCACTAATGATAGCAACGTACATAGTCTGTACACGTGGAAACCTACCTAGGCATGCACCTGTACGTAAATACGAAGATGACAGCAAACCTCTGTCCATACAAAAAAGGGGGAAGGTGAGGAGAGGGGGCACACGTATACCTGTATCATTAGGTACCCAAATGAACAACCATGAACAAGTCTCCCTATCCTTAGATTAAGGTCTACCTTACAAACCTCCCATAACATTTATGTTCAAAGCTACCCATCGCACGAATAAGTATATAGGTTATATACCCAGGTATGCATGCAACATACCTAACAGATCATCCCACCCAACCACCCGGCATATCAAATTATAGATTTCTTCTATATCGCCCGTGGAACGTTCACTAGTAGACCATCCCAACCTAATTAAACTACCCATACATATCCGTGGGTTACTAGACTAGATTGTTTTTAACATAGGGAAATATACCTTACGACTTGCATGGTCCTCATATTGATCATCTTCCCTTCCTACCTACCTCTCCTAATCTCCTAATCGTACTTAGATAAACATAGAATGACCTGCTCCTGTCTGTTGCTCCATAGGCTTAACATTTCCGGCGTCATCCAATCAGCCAATCTCTCAAAGGTCGTAGTAAAGCTCTGTAATATTTATCCATCATCGGTCATAGACTTTTTTTTACCGTCTTCCAACACATTTTGTCTTTCATTATTCGTACCGTGGCGCCAGCATATCGAGGAGGTAGTCTTCATGTTTTCCCGAGCTTTTTTGGGGGGTTTTTTGGGGGGTTTTTTTATTTTAATATATGCCCGAATAAACTACAAGACTTAATCATCTTTTGCTTTTCATTTTATCACCCATTACTCATGATGGTGAACAAACATGTCGTTCTACCTAACCCCTGATACGATCCATACATGGGTAGATCTAACCCACTAACTCAATTTATCTCTATGGATAAATGCCGCAAAGATATATTTGCATCCTAACCAAATCTAATCCCGCTAGTCGGGTCCCAGGTTCCGCCCTGCGGTTTCTTGGTTGCCGCTGGCGGGACCGCAGCCGCAGCACCACCACTGCCACCACCACCGACACCACTCAAGCTCCCACTGGCCGTGTGTCCAAAGCCGGCACCAGGATTCGGGTTCGAGTTTGTCCCGGAAAACTTGATCGGCATCTCCTGGCTCCAGAGATTCTGAATCGGCTGAGCTCTTGGTGGCTGGGGCTGGGGTGCTACCGTCTCACTAGCAGGAGCCCAGGACTGGATATGCACTTCGGAGGGATCTTGCCTGGAGGAGACTGGCGATTTCCTATCATAATATGCCCTTTGAGGTTGGTGTGGGGGTTGAGATGGGGGCTGAGCGTTGAATTCAGAGCCTCCATTGAGCCCCCTCGCCCCGGGGGCCGGTGGTATATGGCCTTGCGCTCCTATACTGAGATTATTTAGTGGTGGCATGCTGAGCTCATCTTCCAGCATGCGAGCTTCTAGCCGCCGTTCCGTGACAAAGGTGCGCGCACCATCCCTGAATCCGCCAATAATCCGACTCAAGTCGTTATAAAATTTCCTACCAACCTCCACGTTGCTGGTAAGCTCCTTGTACTTGTAATAGGCGTTATCCAGCTTTTGTAGGGCCTGTTCCCTCTCTCTGTTGCCCTTGTCGCCAACCATCTTCTTCTGGCTCTCAAATTCGCGATTGGCTCGTATCAAATCCGATATAAGTTTCTCTTGTTCCACGCCCTCTTTATTGACTAGTTCGAGCTCTGACTCGTACAGGGAGTCTAATCGCTTCTCAAAGAAATCCTCAAAGTGCGCCGGCACGATGGCGGTAGCCACAGCGTGACTACGCTCCAAGCGAGCCGCCTCAGCCAAGATGTCAGATTTTATGTCATCATTGCGCGCCTTTTCACGCAAAGCCTCGGCCTTTCTTCTGCGGCGGCTCTCAAGCCGCGTCACATCATTATAAGCGCTACGCAGGCGCCCGATGGCTGGCTTCAAAGCCTCCGGGATTTCGGTGCGCCGGGAGGAGGGTACAAAGTCCATAATGACCCGATCTGAGCTGGCCAGGGTCATGAGCATATGCTCAATGCCGCGAAACTTATCACGAACAACCCCGTCGCTAGTAGCGCTGGTCCCGAACCAGCCTTCAGCATCGTTCATTTGGGTCCAGAGCTTCGCGCCCTGGGTGGGCTCGGCACGGCTCTCAGGGCGTGACCACCGATCCGTGCCGTATTTTCTTCGCAGCGCAGCATCCTCCTCGGCCTCGGCCTGAAGTAGTTCCTTGCCTTCCTCAAACACAGCCAGGTCAGCGCTGCGTAACTTATCAATATCAGCGAAGCTTCGCTGCAGCCGGTGCACGGCATCCGCCTGGCGAATCTCCTCAGCGTGCTGAACCAGGCTACCCGGCAAACCTAAGGGCTTCTCAAATGCCTGTATGGACCCGGGGAGGTTGAGCGACGAGAGAATCTCGTGCACTCTTTCGTTCAGGATCTCGAGTTCGCCTATGATGTTCTGGTTCACCATGCGATCTCTTCGCTCTTCGTAGATGGAGACGGCAATGTGGACAGAATAGGGGACTAGCTTAGTGAAGAGCGCAGGTCCGAATTCGCCTTTCTCGCCAATGTAATCTAAAGGCGTTGAAACCTGGGGTGGTATTCGAGCGATTGCCATTGTAGCGCGACCGAGAATACTCAGCTCGGATTTCGGTGTCACAGGATCTGTTAACGAATCGTCAATACAGGAACCCTAGTTAGGTGGTGGAGAAGAGCCCATAAAGGGGGGCGTACTGAGGTATATCACGTCATTGTCTCTCTCGGCACGTTTGAGGTCCTCTTCCACCCTTCTCTTCAAGCCGTTCAGATCGTCCACAACCGCCTTGTGAAGATAACCACCTCTGCTCTCCTTGAGCCCCTCACCGACGCAAGCAACAGCATCCCGCAGCCTCGCTACCTCTTCCCCGTATCTTCGCTTCTCCAGACAATCGCACGCAGCACGATACTGGGCAGCGGCGGCAAAATGGTGGTGCTTGGCGCTCATATGATGAATCCAACTGCTGCTGACGGCCTCAGACCGCATAGCTGCCTCTCCGGCAAGATTGTACAGATCAGAGACCTTGGCAGCTAGCCTAGCAATAGAAGCGTCCTTGTAGCCGTCCATAACAGCCTTCTGCCAGAAACACTCCTGGCCTTGGGCGAGCTGGAGCTGTACGAGGGATTCCAGAGTATGCTCATCCATATCTTCAGGAGGGGCAGTGCGTAGCTCGGGGATGACATGGTCCTTCAGGTGCTTCAGGACGCCGGCGGCCTGGCTGAAGTAACTAGCAGCAGTTTTGAGGCCCTCGGTATCGGAACGGTTGCTAGCTATGGCCAGCTGGGAGTACAGGGCGGCGAGGTTGTAGAGGATATTGGAGAGTTCGAACTTGAGGTTGTTGTGGACGATGGGACGCTCCGTGTTGTAGCCGAGCGAGGGGTACCATGTGAAGTCGGCGCCGATCTATGTTGAATGGGGAGAGGACGGCTCTCGAGAGTAAGCTTGGGCCCGTTCGTGTGGATATACATAAGTGTACACATATATACAGGCATATAGTATAATATAAACAAGAGAGGAGGGAAAGGGAAAGACGCACATCTATGGGGAACTTGCCACTAATCCAGACCAGCTGGGCAGCATAGGCCTGGAGCTTCTTGACACCACTCGGATGTGGCTCCCGCAAGTTGACGGCATCGCGACGTAAGGCATCTATGACCTCTAGATCCTGGCGGAACATATCAGGATGTTGGTCGTATTTTGTCGAGATGTACTGGCGGATAGCTGAGGACAGAGACAACTGGGCACCTTTGCGGAAGGACACGGCGAGGATGTTGCTCTGCATGATGGGCATGAGTTTTTTTGTTTTTGTTTTTGTTTTGTTTTTGTAGGTAGGAGTCGAGATCGGACCAAACAGGTGGTTTGGTTTGGTTTGTAGGTTATGAGGGTGGTCGGTAGATAGGTGATTGGTAAAAAGGGAATTATCTTGTTGGTTTAGGCATTTCCCCTTCTTCTTTTTTTTCCCCTTTTAATGATTTTCTTCCTATTTCTCTCTCCCTCTTCCTCTTTCTCTTTCGTCTTTCGTCTTTTGTTTTGGTTTCTTTTTTTTTCAGCTTGCTTTCGTATGTAAAATCGGTTTCTTGTTCAATCGTTCAATTATATGTATAGCGATATGTATGTATGATTGAATGTGTGTATGTACATAAAGTAAATAGAAGAAGATAGTAAAAACAGAAGAAGAAAAAAAAGAAAAGAAAAAAGATGAAAAGAAGGAAGAGTTATGGTGGCAGATAGGTAGAGTATTTTCAATAGAGGGGGGAATTTTAGTAGGTACATACTCCGTAGTAGGTACTAGGATATACCTAATCTACTATGTGCTACATAACCTAGGTCCTACCTAAAGTTACTAAGATGACTTCATATAGTAGTGATACGTAGGTACCATCATTAATTGAAATACCCCGCTTGCCTCCAACATCACCTACTCACTTACATCCTATCCAAACTAACCTACCTTATTAGGTAGGTTACCTAACTCGAGATATCTTGACATTGTAAATTCAAATTACAGCAAATGTATTAATCAATCTTCAATATATATGTGTAAATAAAGTATAGCACTCGCAGGTCTTGTCAGATTAGTCTTGATACTTCTTGTAATTTTTTATTTTATTTTTTTTTTACTGAATCATCACATGTCTCTCTTTCTCTCTGCCACCCAAGTTACTCCTTTATATACAACCGTTAAGGAGGGGAAATACCTTCAAAACATCCTCGTCTCGAGCACTTCGATACCGAGTCTCATGTTCCCCTCCGAGCGGTGCCTCATATTGCATCCCTATTCATATACATAATTCCGCTTCCTCCCAACCCATAGCTCAGTGAGGGAAACATATGAAGGGTGTAGAAAGAAAATTAGCCAAAACCAAAGTCAAGAGAAAATGTAGCAAAAAAAGAATAAAGAAAAAAAAATGCGTTTCCAATCCAAGAAATGCCGCCCGACCCCCCTGCCAGAAAGCTTTTGTGCCAAAGAACCGAAGTCGGAAACGCTCTATCCAAGAAAATAAAAAGAGGTACTCCCCGGCTGCCTAGCTAACAGCTCTATGATACAAGAGAGAAAAGTGTGCGCTCGTTTTTTTGGGTGAGAAAAAAAGCAGGTCCTGTTGACGCAGAAGGGATAATATAGACACCTGCTTGATCGACACCGCCGAACGCCTGGTTCCGCGCCGATACTCAGCAAGCAGTAGAATGGGAAACGGATAAACGGGAAATGCTAGGGCGTCTGGTTGATGCGGTCACGCATCTCCAGCATGCCATATCGAAAGCAGCCAGAGTCCTTACAACCATACTCATCGGTCATTGATCATTAACACTAAGACTGGTATGTTGCGCAAAACTGGTCTCGGAAGTCCGTGGGGTGTTTGTCGATGGACCAAATGCCTTCAAAATAGACATGATATTGTATTTCGTTGATGTGGGTTCCCGTTTCCGTCATAAAGGAAAAAAAAAACCCCTTCTTCCAGCCGTCTACCCATTACGCCTTTAGATCAAGTATATCGATTTTCATATCCTCCGCCACGTAACTCAACTTTACTTAAGGCACCCATACGAGTTCGATAACACCATCTGCTGCAGACATGGGCTCGCCGTTCGCATCTACCCACCGCCAATCATTGGCTTTGCGCACATAAATCTGGCTAACCGTGTTGTCTGGGCGCAATGTGGCCTCCTGAAGATCCCAGCTGATCTTACGGCCTGTCTTCAGAAGACTAGGGCGCTGAGGGTCGAAAACGTAGTCCAGATTCCAGCCCTTGTCCTGCGGTGCGGCCGCAAACGTGCGTTCCATCTGTGCCAGGTTGAAGTTGATGCCCAGGGGATAGTGAACAACGCTGAAACCTGTCGAGATAATGAAGTTATCGGCTGTCTGGAATCGCTGCAGGGTGCAGTCTTCACCGCAGATATGGGCGATCTTGGTGTACTCCCAGGGCAGGGCGCTGTGCCAGCCGCCACCCTTAAAGTGGTGGAGCGAGACGGGTTGGATGCCGGCCTCATAAAAACCGGATGGGTCGCCGTACAGATCAAGCTGGTACAGACCGCGCATAACGGACAATCTCACTTCGGTATTCTCGTAAATACACTTGCGGAGCAAAATATCACCCTGAGGGCCCCAGCCCGAGTTAGACTCGTGGATCTTCTCATCCGTCTTACAACTCTCGTAGTGGTTGGTGATCTGCTCGGCCAAGGGGACCGAGAGGAATACACCGGCACCTCCAAAGGCCTGGGATCCGTGGCGGTCGACGTTATTGACATCCTCCGACAATACACCAATGTAAAGCATCTCATTCGGGTCATACGCCTCCATCTTCTTCGTCAACGTATGAACACTGGGGAAAAAGGTATCGTCATCGCACGACACAAGCCACTTCTTAGTTCGCCTAGCAGGGTGGTTGTATAACGTCGGGATGAGCGTGAGATAGCGCACGGCCATCTCCATCGATGAATCCGAGTGATACACATCTACGTCAATACCAGCACGGCGCAAAACAGTAGTAGCATGCGTGATCTGGTCCTCGGTTGCGTCAAGCAACAGAAGGATGAGCTTACCGCCGTTCGAGTTACCCTTGCCATCAGTGAGCCAGTATGTCCATTCGTTCACAGGGCTCGTCCTAGGACCACTGAATCGCTCGAACGTAGTAGAAACACCGAACATGAAATCCGAGAGGTTAGCCGTGGCCGGGAAGGGCGAGAGGGGCACCGGGACCTGGAGCGGCTCGATGCACTTCTCCTGGCCATAGTTGTTAGGATACTGCAAATCGATCGTTTGGAAGGTGTTGGGTAAGAATTCTTGGCCCAACTTGGTGATAGACTTCCGGGGGACAGGCTCGCGGTTGATCTTGACATATCGTTTCAGATACTGGAACCCATCCTCGAGCTCATACTTCAGCTTGAGATCAGCCATATGCGAGGCATTGACGCTGCAGTCCATCACATGATTTGAAACGGGCGGGATGTCCAGCTCGCCAGCTTGAGGTGCATCGCCCAGCGGCTGCTGAGCAACACCGGATTTGCTATGGGTCGATGCAGCGTTCATCAGCTGTGTGCCCACATCCTCTATCCGGTCCGACTTCCAAGTAATAGCCAGGAGCATCAGCAATGCGACCGCAAAGAGAACACATCTCGAGAACGGATTACGCATGCTGAAGAATCTCTGGTGCGGCGATGGCATTTTTGCTCCCATCGTCATCGAGGGAAGAGCCTGCCAAGGGGAAAGGAATGTTTCTTTTACTCCAGCCAGCTTGCCTAGGCCGCCTTGTGGGCTGTTGCTCTGTGCCGTATATGTACACCCTCGATAGCCTCGACACGGGTATTATCCAAGAAGAGGATAGGGTAGAAATTATCCTATAGATTTGGTTATGTTACCTCAGTCGGTTAAGGTCGAGCTGAAGGGCCGTCATGTATTACAACAAGTCGATGATGCGATGGAGAGGTTTTGTTAATGTTATAGATATTGGATAACTTCGAAATAGCAGGTAAGTAACGAACGACAGCTCACAAACAGAAACCAAGTATGTTGTTTTTGAAAGGAGCAAAGAAAGGAACTGAGGGGGGGTGTGGGAGAGAGAAGTTTGCCCAGTCTGACGTAGAAAGTGTCAGCTTTTGGGGGGTTGTTTAAAGGTTGACAAAGAAGGGAAGAAGTTAGAGGAAAAATAGAAACGGGGTACAAAGAAGCGAGTGAGTGGAGGGAAACCAGCAATAGAAAAGGGAGGGTGCTCGCGTGGGATAGGACCAGAAGTGATGTAGGGGGTTACGTACAGTATAAGATAAAGTCGAGTCGTCAGAGGAGGAAGGTAATAAGAAAGAAGAAGAAAAAAACAGGAACACTTCCGTTAATACCACAAACGGACAAGCCCATTCGACTAGGGACAAGGGATTGGACACTTAAGAACCAGGGGGGTGTACGAGTTAAATGCTCCCAGTTCCAGATGACTAGGATGTAACCGTTGCCGTACCTGGTCTATTTTGCAGATCTAACTGGGGAGGGGGGGGTATTTCAAAATAAATTTGGGGAGGGGAGGGAGAAGGGGGGGGGGTTACATACAGGGATATACAGGGATTGGTTATTTAACACTAAACTACTACACCACAATTCCGGCTACATACAAATACCTGACCTAACCTACTTACTACAAGTTATAGGCACTACAATCAGAAGGCTACATACCTAGTAGTAGTTAGTGTAAGTTGATGTAGTGCAGTATATGTAGGTTATAGAGATAGTGTAGGTATATACTTACCATACCCAGTACCCTATATAGTTTATTATGGCTATGCTACGGGCAAACGCCACGCAAGCCGAAAAGGGGGAAAGTTGAGTTTTTTGTTTTGTTTTTTTTTAGTATCAATGTATTGTACACCTACATTGAGGATAGAAATATCCGCCCCCTACACCACACAACCAACTTTTAAGGACCCAGTGACTCCATTAAATGCAGGGTTGTTTTTGTGTTGTTATTTGCTACACTGCACTTTCTTCTCGCTTCTCTTTTTACCTTTTCTCAGGTGTCCCAGTCCAGTCTCATTTAATATCTGTATGCATCCAGAGTTGTGTCCATTTTATTAACTATAAAATCCACTTGCTTATTGAGCCTACAGGCAAGTCCCCGTGGAATAGCACAACACAGTACCTATCCATCTGTGAGTACACTAACATTACAAGCGCTGCTGCCGAAAGGGGGTGTGCTGAATGCGCTAACGGGTATCGAAGCTGCTATGTAAAGAGCACTAGCCAATTAAAGCATGTCTATCACTGTATATGTAGCTTGAAAAGGCTAGACTTGGATGAATTTACAATTTGGTTGGCGGGCATTTCACGGTGCCATGCATCACGGGAGGGGCGCAAGAATCCAGCGGTGTCCACTAGGTAGACTTCCAAGATATCCAAGTTGCGTGATCGACCATGGGGAGAGAGAGAAGGGGGGGTGGTTAGGTGTCGGGTATCAGTTCGGAGGTAGTAGAAAAAAGTTCCGAGGGGGGTAGAAACGAAAAAAAGATTTAAAATTAAAAAAAGGTCGGAGGTAGTAGAAAATATTCCGTCTCCACATATCTCTATATAAGTCCACTTTATATAGCATATGCTTAGCATATGCTACATATATTTTATAGCATATATTTTATAGAACATAATATAATAAATATATGTAGCATATGTTAAGCATATGCGTAACATATGCTATATTGCTTTTTTTTTTTTTTTTTATAAATTAGTTGTATTGCTAACTAAGTAATTAGCTATATTGTTAATTAGGTATGTAATTAGCTACATCGCTAACTAGAAAAAAAAAAAAAAAAAAAAGCAACATAGCATATGTTACGCATATGCTTTAAAATCCTTATAAAAAAGAAATGAGCAGGTGTTTTCTACTACCTCTGAACTTTCGCCGAGAAAAGTGGTGTGTGCGTTTCTACCCCCCCCGGAACTTTTTTCTACTACCTCCGAACTGTATGCTCGTTAGGTGTGGCAGGGAACCAATGTAATGTGTATTCGATTCACCGAGAGGAAAAGAGATTATGGCTAGCAAGACCTAAGCAATGTTAGTACATATCGTTAGCAATAGCGAATGTAGACATGAAAATCCTTTTCTCTTTTCCTTTTTAAGCTTGAAACTAGTTAGTTGGCTGGCGTAAGCTTTCGGGGAATAAGCAGTGAGGATGTCAGAATATGAAGAAAATAACGAGAAAACAGGCAATATGATGACGCTGTAGCCTCTAGTGTAGTTAGTAGTTACGAATCTATAGTGAGTATATTCCCCGATTCAGTAACCCCTTTCCCTGGCGACCGACACCCCTAGGACCCCATCTTCCAAATATAAGCGCCTACCTACTAGGAATATACATGTGTAGTTGTACGTCAAAGCAGTACAGTAGGCACGGGCACAGTAGTAAGGACTTAACTATTTCCTAATAGGGATCAGATCTCCTCATTTATCTACAAAAGGGAGAGAGAGAGAAGTAAAAGATTCCCTAAGGCCTCTCAGGCTTTCAGCTAGTTGTTTTGCCTCCTATTGACGTTTCTTCTACATACTACCCACATGGTAGCATGAAGAGCTGGAGGCTCTGCACGATGTACAGGGTATACAAGCAATAACAAACTAAAAATCCAAAGCCTTTTTCCCTTTCCCGTGGCGGCCTTCCGATAAATACGTAAACCATGATTCCATGTGCGGGCCCATGTCGTATAAGATCGTGTTTGTAGATGGTAGACGTCTCGAAAACCAGAACTTCACCCTGCTGTCGATTGTTCTGGCTGTCTATTTTTATCTTGCAGTCCGTCGCATCTTCGAACTAACTAGAGAGTTACTTGCCAGGCTGCGCTAAAACAATACATAGTAGGTTATGTGTATCGACCTATCTCTTACACACCAAGTCCAAAGGCGGCTGGTGGTTCCTACGAGTAATGGATGGTATCAGATCTGTGAGTAGCTCCCTATTTTAAGTACCTATCTATGTAGTGTACATGCAATTGACGCCACCTCCTATAAAAAAGAACATCCGGTTCATATTTATATATCTATAATTTGGTCTGATTTCACTTACAGTACCTACCAGCCTATATAGTTACTTCGTTGCATAGATATAGGTTCATAATGTCGGGTGATCATAGCATTTGGTTATACGCCACCCACTCTACCGGTTCTCCGTCAACAGAAATCCAAAGCAACGGGGCACGTTCTAACCATATCAAGTATCCCGCAGTCGGCCATCTCGAACATCACTGCCAATTACGTACGCAGAGGCTTTTGTCTCATTATCCATTCAGTCTGTATAAGACAGCCACTTGTCATATATGTGACTGGCACTCATTGATCGTCCATTCCGTTACTATGCAGGTACGTGATATTTCGGTACAAGCCGGCGGTTAAGTATTTAGCAGAGAAGGACTATACAGGATATACATATCCGAGGAGGGAACCCTAGGGTATGAGTCGGTAAGTACACTAAATAGGCTTATGTAGTGCGTAACATTTAGGGAGCTCCATCTTTCTTATCCCTCTCTCTATCTAGCTCTGCTTTCTCTCTCTTTAAATTGACCCAGAAAAGTTAAGCACGCTATCCCGAACCGCGTCCAGGCTTTATGTCGCTAGTGTCTCGCAATCTGCGTTTTCAAATTAGCATGGAGAGGTTTTATGCTACTAATCTATAAGCTTCTCAAAGATACAAGATTAGTAGGTTATGTACCTAGTGTGAGTATACTCAATATTACCAAAAATTGAAAACCCTCAATCAACCATAATTTACACCTATCTTGATTCCTTCTTACTTTCTTGTATGCATGTGCTTAACCCACCTCGTGTCGAGGGAGCATTGTCAGTTTGAACTCGTAGCATGACTACTAAGTTCAATAAAGCTAAAACGAACATTTTCAACCTTTGGTTGTCAGCTTGTCTGGTTTGTGACTTTATCGTACAAACGACAAGTGGGGAGGGGGGGGAGGTTACGCGTCCACCCCACACGAGAAGCCTTGCGATGTCGTTTAGGTCCGTGTCAGTTCATAAACTAGAGACAAATGGTCAAGAGCCATCAGCCAACTACGGTTCGTTCATTCTCTACACACCTCTAAATCTCATTATAGCGTTATAACAAGTGCCAATGAAATAGAAACCAACGTTTGAAGAGCGTTCTCTCTCTTTCTTTTCGCTGGTTTCACATGCATTTTTGAAATTAAAAAGTCTTTGCCTCGACCAACCTTTTCTGCAAGTGAATCTAACAAACTGCTAGCCACTGACAATTTATCAGCTTAGACAACATGACGGAGACAAGATCTGTTAGTACTAAAGTAATAATAATATTAACAATGGGGAAAGGGGGGTGTGCACAAGAGAAGGGGTGGGAATGAGATCTTAGCATCATTCCACCAGCCCTTGTTTATGCACTGGGAGCCATCGGACCAAGAAAAAAGGAATAAGAGGGCAGCCGAGTTATGTTTAGGGGTGGGCTGCATATCAGTTTGACCACTACAAATACAGTTGACCCCATTTTAGATCGTAATGACGTTGTAGCGAAAACCGATGAGTTCCAGCGTTCCCATATCACTTCTGGTTGGCCTGTGCCCCTACATACCTGATCTGCTAGTTTCGTTCTCGTTACTATTGTACTATATAACCCATTCGTATCCATCAAACCATCTAACGGGTCCATTCCAGCTCATGTCACGCAAATCAACAAGCCACAGTCTTCTATCTTGAGCCCAAGTTGCCTTGTTTCGTTCTGTCTTCTATCTATCGTCGGTACCTGGTTCAAGCTGCTGAGACTGCTGATCACCACCGGCCCGCCTTAGTGTGTACCGTCTATATGGGAAGTAAAATAATTTAGTAGTTTGGTACATACTAACCTAGTGTATATAGGTAGTCAAATGCAATGCAGGTTCCCTCGGTGCTAACTAAATGCACTAACTAGATAAAAGCTTGTACCCAATAAGAGAAGAACCTGAGAAATTGACCTGTCAAGCTTTCTCTCCAGCACAAGTTGTTTGTCATGAATTACGAGACGACCACAGAGAAGGACATGATATGAAAACTCAATTCATCATGAGGATCCTATCCCCCCCTTTGCCTATTAATCACACAACACCACGATCCCTACTGAGAGCCTCAGTGAAACGGATACTTTCCCGTTCCTTATCTGAATCTCGCCGTACTCGCCGCAAACCCCAACCCTCGTTACTTAGAATTTACTTACGTTATCTCCCAAAGGGACCGTGACTCAATCCTTCCAGGTCCCAGGATATCGTAAATTGCCGCCATTGGTCAATCTGGAGGAACCGATGGTGAAGATCTAGGTCGATCCATCTCCCGAATGTGCTTGGCACGTTCTGTATTTCTCTTCTACAGGGCGGAACAACGGCAACATGTATTGTACGCCTAAAAACGTCGTAATGTGCCTAATAGCTGGGTATTACCTGGGTTCCATTACAATTGGTTGAGGCAATCAATCCCGAAAAGCTGTAACTGTTCGCTGTAATCATTAACCTAGGTTACTCAACAGGACTCATTCCATAACTATATCGTGAAGAGATTGGCGAGCCAAATCATGGGGGAGCACTGCACGACTCGGCAACTGAGCATATCACGACTCAGTCTATGACTAATAAATGTCTTAGTAGCGCCCGTCCAGAGCTCAAGCTTGTGGTGTGTGCATGCATCTACGATACGCACACAGCACTATACCATTTTTAGGGCTTTGACAACCTATGAAGACGTACAACTAATTACACGGCTAGGCAAGGCATGAAAACCCCGTCCCTGGACAATGAGCCGCGTGAGGGCAGAGTTGAAGGTGTCGTGGCTGTTGCTCTAAAAATAAAATAATAATAATAAAGCATCTGTTCCCTTATGTTCTGAAGAAACCAGTTCATGATCACCCGAAAGTTTAAAAGAATGGGACCGGACAAAAGGTCAAGACAAGCCTCAACGAAAAGAACAAAATGATCGGCCCTGCCTGTCATCATCACACGTTTATTAGGTAGTAGGTCCGTGTATTTTGTAATGCCTGGGGGGTTGCTCCGCGCCCAGCCATAGTCTATTCAGAATTGGACTAAGTTGGGGAGGCATGGATCATCGACGCGAGTCACGAAAATCGGTCCTTCGATCGCTGAACGTTGCAAAGGACTGCTGGAATTTCTCACGCGATTCCGAATCCTTCACCCTTATCTAACGACATTCCGTTCTGGAATGTATCGAGGCTCGATTTGACGATCACAGATCAGTTTCCTGGGTAAAACGTATCGTTCCCATCATCTTCTTACTGATGTTGAGAAATACACCAGAATAGGGGGTAGGAGAGATACATAACCACCACATACACCACACCACAGTAAGCAAGTAGATAGGTTACTAGCTTTTGCCAGGTTATTCGCACGTTGAGTGATCATCTTACAATGACACCGGAGCCTCATAGACCGATCGTCTTACTGCCCACCACGGTGATCGCCCAACAACCCGAAACGCAACGGGATCGCCAAAGACCAGATATCTCTTTCCCACGGATTGTCCACCATTCCCACGCCTTGGCACTGGGGCATCCCTCCCTAACTCCCCTTCCCGGTAGACATTCACCTCCGCGATTTGGACATTCTCGTAGGGCTCTTTTTCCTACGCGGGCAGGCCCGCCGTGAGAAGACCCGATCGACATGTCGGCGTCTAAACGTGAAACACAAATGCTCAAAGGGGCTTCCGAATCAACACCCACCACGCCATCAATAACCTACTACCTAGCTCATCCCACAGTTCATCCCTTGTCCGTTTCTAAGACCCACCAAACTACATCAAGAAGGCGGTCTTTTTTTCTCTCCCCCTCCCCCAAATATCTCCTTTACCTGTTAATTGGTGACGAACGACGAATGACGACCACACAAGAGAGGATCGTTCTCCAGATAGGAAAACGTGCTCTCCATCCGTTACAGAAATATCAAGCCACGCAGCCGGCCGCGAATCCAGAAGAAGTTCTTGTCTCGCTTCCTTCCCGAGCTCCCGGATTAAGTTGAAGTAGGCGACCTAAAGCAACAAGCAACCGCGGGGTAATAGGTAGCGATGTTATCCGTCCCTCTCCTGACTACGTATCACTATGCCGCTCCTCGCCAATCAGTTCGATGTTAATACATATTTTCCCGGTCGACACTCGCAACATCGACACACGAGACCCGATGTCGTACCGTAGATGTGAGACTTCTCACACATTCCTGACCCAGCACAGCATGAGAAGCCTGTTTGCTTGACGGCACGGCTATTAGAAACATACAGGCGATTTGTGGACGAGCCGGTCCCGTCCCTCTTAAATAATGCGTTGGCCGTATCATTTCTCCGCCGCCAATGGCCGTCGGCTGCGCAAAATCTCGCTACCAAGCACCGTTTGGCTATCGCGTACCTACATAAAGTACTTGAAGTTTGGGTTCCTATACTTTCATCTCTAGAAATTGGCGTCTTCCAGCCCGTAGATGTCGTGATGATCTACGCCGGTGAAGTTGTAATTGTCGATAATCTGCTCATGTGTTTTTAACACCTAGAGATAATCTCACCTCTGTCCCCCTTATTCCCCCCATCTGACCATGTCGTTGAATAGCGTTATGCAGGCGTTTTCCGATTGATCTTTCTTCCCTGCATCAAGTTCTACTCTTATGCGCATTGGGGATGATCAAGCTGCTTATAGTGTAGTGAAATTCCTCAGTGATTCGACAAGATCTTCGTTTATCCGTCTAGAACGTTCTAACCTTGTACTCGGGGCCCAGCTCCGTCTCCCGTTATTATTCGTAGTTTCCTTCTCTGATAAACTCGATCATCCCGTCCAGAGTTACGTAGTAAAGGGAAGGGGTTGTTGCCCTTCATTCACCAGCATCGCGACATACTAACTGTCCGAGTTCCATTTAGTTAATTCATCGTCCGCAGTTAGAAATGATAGTGTTTTCATCTCCCAAATGTGACTTCGAGAGGTATCACTCAGTCCGGAAGCAGTCGTGATTATGAGTAACGATAGTATCCAAGGTGTCTGCTAGCGATTTCAAATAACATTTTGCTGGGTTTCCCTAAACTCTATAAATATTATAAATTTGGTATATTCCATAAAAAACGGCATAGATTTTCCATATCTACTCGAGGACTCACCTTAGATATCTGCAATCAAGTAAAGCTGTCATACAATTATTAAATCGGCAAGCTTCCAAGCTCGCCGTGTATTATTATTTATTTAACGAAGTTTATTCATGGAATACGTTCTAATTACTTGTTCGTACTCGGGATATCAATGTGGGCGTCATACTTAAAAGTCATCTTATAGTTAGTATTCTGATCTAGATATCTGCTAGCTTTCAAAGAACTCGCAAAAGGTGTTTATTCCGATAACCACATCCACAATGGCTTAGATCAAACTATCAAGATATATATATATATAAATTAACATCCTATCTATTACAACCAGTACTCTTATTGGACAGAAAGACGTAAAGTAACAACAGTCCTAGGGAAATTCCATAGCCGTGTTATAAAGATTAACAATAGCGGTTGCTATATCAACGATATTTGCAGCTTTCAGTAGTCACGTCTAAAAGCACCCGAGTACTCGGCTTTTTAAACTGTCTAGAGCTTTTGGTGTGTTCATTTCCCGATGTACTCTATCCTATGGAAGCCTCTCACAGAACACAAAATCTCTGCTGTATTTTTTCTATACTGTCACCTTATTCAACTAACTCTAGTTATGTGAGCAATAGTTAGCATACACGTCCCTACACGGTTGCAAGCTCCTTATAGGTAAGGTGTTGCCCGGCATGGTATTGTAACGAGCCCTCCTTGTGACAGGTAGGTCACGTGCTGATCTTGACTTTATAAGACAGTGAGGCGAGGTTGGTTTAGTATTTCACGTTGTGCTCGTTAGAGGGATTTACGGGACTCTCGCTGTGATTCCAAAGAGTGAATAAAGCCTTAAATTGATAGCTAAAGAACGAGTGACTATAAGAGAATTACAGCTAACTTATATACACCTTTTTGCGTAGTCGGCGTAAAGGCGTAATGCGTAACTTCAAAAGACGTTGGTTACGCTAGTTACGTTGGCGACGGTTACATTTTTGTACTAGGAATGGTTAGTGCCAACTGCATGTTGAAAATAACAGTTGTTCCGTTTCCGGCGACTCCACTTGTAATGGTGGGTGAAGTCGTAACAGGTATTTACTATATGATGATTCTAAAATAGGTTTCCCCTATCTCCTAAATGCGAATAAATTTACCTCTCTTATCGAGCCTGACTGAAATGCTCATATAAACCAGAACATTATTACCACTATTATGGTTATTCTTTAGTTCCCTGACTCATTATGTAACCAGGAAGACCACACCTTTTGCACCAGTCCCGTATAACATAATCCAAAGAGCGTATCATTAATCTGTGTCATGTATAGCTTCGTGGTTTTGGAAAATACTCTACCACTCACTCCTTACCTCCCTTGTATGCCTCCAGCACGCTGATCGGCTGTATGGTACAGCAACAGATGATATGTCACGACTTGCCGAGCAGCGACTTAGGAAAACCAGGATGTTATTGCGCGGGTAACTATAAATATAACTACCTGCAATACTGTTACTTAAACTGAAGACAGGCCCTCTACTTCATACGAGATATGGTCTTTCATAAAAATAACAATGTATCGTTTCAGATACAGTGTCTATCGTCTAGGAGGGCAGCGCGATTACGCTTCTCTGGTAATACCTACCTTAGGTCGCTGTTACTATTGGCGTTGATAGAATTTGATAGAAATATCTAATGACTACAATTCAGGGGTATTGCTAAAAAAGTTACCGTAATGGCTTAATTTTCTTTTAACCTATAAGTTTTGTCTTATTATTCACAAATAGCCAATGCGTTTTACATGACATGAAAACCCGCTTCTCGATATGGAAGAGGATAAGAGTTAGACAGTAAGGTGTCTAACAGTTAGATTTAATAGCCCCAAAATTTGCATGAGCACACGCCGAGGAAACATCAAAGAGAAAGGTAACTCGTGAAAGCCGGTTAATCGTCGTGCACTTCCAGGCCCCAATATTCTTGTTATGCCCCCTTTCTTTCCCCCAAGCAGCTCGCAACCCGCCGTTAGCGTTTCATATCCAAGGACCTAGGAATATTTACGACTTGTTCCCTTTTGCTCGTACATAATACCACGATGCAAGCTGAAAAGTCAGTTATTCGCATGCCTTGTCTGGTTTACTCACGGTGCCACTTTTGACTACCATTATTAGACCAAAGATACTTGCCATACGTTAGGCAGATGGGTGAACAGATGGACGGACGGGCGCAAGTAAGTGCCTATTGCACATACACATATATTCACATAATGGCACTGGAGAGGATATTATATTATCTTGGGGCTTAGTGGCGATTATTAAACGTATGTGCTCTTACTCCCTAACTTCACTTCCAAATATGTCTATTACCTTACTTCACACCCCAACATCTATCAGCGAGAATCAATGCATCCTGTTCTCTACCACCACGCCTGCGGATGTCGTGCGCGATTCCTCATACCGTATTGTCATGGCCGTGATGGCTGTACGAGCTGGATCCGTCCTGCTGCTGCCATGCTCCTAGCCCGGTTTCGATAGCCATAATGGGTTCTGACAGATGCTGTTAGAAGGCCACAACGGCTTGGAAAACGAGTAGCACCATGGTGGGCAGCTATTCCCGCGAAATCATAACCGTCACCTAGGAATGATGAGGTGGCAACAGGGTAAGTCAGAGACCTTATGTCTCCCACATGTTGGAAACCATGTCACTGCTATCTGCTCTCTGCTCGAACCGCAGCATTACATGCAACCATCATCCATGCCGGCAAGGTCCAGTAGATCTACCTGCACATTATAAACCAACATAGTTGTGCACATCTATAGCGAGCAAACTGACGAAAGAGTATCGGTAGCAACGCGTCATAATGTATTCGTGATTGTTTGTGTTGGACTGAGATATTCCTACTCAGTCATATCATATCTTCTCTCCCCTCCTAGAAAAACAAGCAACAGGTCTGTGCACCATACTATCAACAGAGAATCGAAGGGTATATTCTGTTCATATCCTGGGATCTAGTCCTCCCTAGGCCGCGAAAACTTGCAGTACCCCGCCACGGTAGATAGGAGCTAAACAAGGTAAATAGGCTCGTGCCTAACTTGTCCGCATACGATCTGCCCATCCTCCTGCAATTAGTCCGAAGTCAGGTGCAAATGTACAGCACCAAATCGAGACCACATATATATGTGCCTGCGAGATTCCGATCGCAGCGCATTATCGTCATCATCAATGATTCATTATACATCGCCAACATCATCTTTTTTGTTGGACAAAACAACCGCAGATAAAACGCCTTCACTACCTCTCATGGACTAGGCAGAAGGAAACAAAACCAAATCAATAGCAAACACTTTGCAGCGTATATGACCCTCTCTTATGCTGTATTTCATTGCAACTTTACCACGCGCCATGCCCTCTCTTTAAAAAGGAGAATAAAAACCACCCCCCAAAAACCTAAACTACCCGTTCGCCAGAATGCCCAGTGCGCTGCTGGATGCTGGGAAATCAAACCATGTCGTCCCATGGAGGGACAACGGGACCATCGAGGTCTTCTCATTACCCATTTCCTGTCATGATAATTTTTTTAGTAACTCGTTGGATTCTTCTTTGCTCCTCCATGGCAGTGCTGATATAGAGTTCGTTTCATAAAAAGGCCCAGGGATAAGGATGGTGAGGATAGGGTATGTAAGTGGTTCACGGGCTATCTGACGACGCCAACCCTACCTTCCTCTAGACATCTTCTCTTCCCTAGAATAGTATCGCCTGGGCAGTCCGAATCGCGGTCCTCGGAGAAGCTCGCATTAAAAACTTCAGAGAGGACCTCTCTTCTGCGTTTAGGCGACGACGTTGTCGACTCAGGCGTTGCCTTCAACTCGTCTTCATAGGTGTCCATGGAGACACCGTCAAAATCACCAACGAGGTCTGATCCCAGGGCCTGACCTAGACGCTCCTTGAGACCCAGGACCGGCCATATAGGAACCTGGGTGTGCTCAATCTTGACATGTGCGTCACTCGCAGGGGCCTTGTGAGGTTGGTGAAACATAGAGAGGATTCCGGCCGAAACCGTGCCGGTATAGACGATAAAAGCGTTGTCGTCTTCCGAGACGGTCAGCACGCGGACTTGGACATCCCGTGGGGTGAAGGCAGTGGGGTGGACGGTGTTGTCAAAGACATATTGCTGGGCCATAGCTATCATGATGGCCACGAAATAGGAGTCCTCGTCGAGGTTCTTGGGTATCAGACCTCTGGACCGGAGCATCTGTAACCGGTGAACGGGGCCGTTATATAACCTATTAGGCCCGCTCAAGACGCGGAAGCAATTCCGCCTGACATGGTTCAGATGACTCCGGCTGACATAGACCAACACGGGTGCGTCGCTAGGCGCATTCACAGACATGGAAGCCATCAACTGATTCGCGGTGCGACTCGATGTCCAGGTAGTAGCCGAGTTGAAGGACAAGGCGCTGGTATCGACAGGAGTCCAGATGGCCTGGCAACGGAGGGCCTTGGCATAATAATGACGACCGAAGCGCATAGGGAGTTCGGTGCCTGCTTTGGGACGCGACAGGTGGTTGGGAAACAAGACAGAGAGTATTTGCTTCAGGGCACGGTTCTTGGTCATTACGGGCTTCGAACCATCGGTCGACACGAGAATATCTAAATTACTACCGAGAGTGACAACGGTGGGAGGGGCTTTGGGGGAGCGTCGAGGCGAGGTGGTGGTGCAAGGTATTGGCGTCTTCTGAGGAGGCATCTGGACAAAGCGACAACCGAGTAATCGCAAGTGTAAGTCGGTCCAGCATATAGGCAGGACAAAGAGCGAGGTGCCGGCATGATCGTGCAAGATGTCATAGATGGACCCGATCTCGGGGACTAGGTGTCTCCGCCGCATCTTCTTGTGTTTGGTGGTTGTGGTTGTGGTGGTGGTTGTGGTCGTCGCGGTGGTCGTCGTCGCGGTGGTTGTCGCGGTACTTGTGGTACTGATGGGTTCCATCGCTGACGCGTGTATTGTTCCCATGGTGAAATGGATATCTAACAGGTCCACTCCTAGAAGTAGTTAGGTAATTAGTAACCTATATCATAAAGTTTGTAGTGGGAACCAAGAAAAGGAAACGAGTAGAAAAGAGGAGAGGAGGGGAGAGAATAGGCAAGTAAGTTATCGCGTAAAGCATTGTAGGCTAGGTGTACTAGGTTACTACTAATTAAGTAGCAAGGTAAATAATGTACACCTAATTTAGAGGTAGATTTAGGTTTAGAGATATGTAGGCAGATAAGATTGCTTACCTTATTTGGGGGGAAACCTTGTACACCCTGGTCAAGGGAAGGTGAGGTCAGGTCAAGGGATCTAGCGTGTACAGCAGCTAAATTCCTCCCTTGCCTCTCTTTCTCTCTCTGTCCCTCGGGAAAAAAAATAAAAGTAGGAATAAATGTATAGTGTCCTCCAAAAAGGAAAGGACACTATAATCTACTACTATTATTCTAGAATAGTAGGTCAGGTAAGTAGGTGTATAGGTAGGTTCCCTAACGTTTGCAACAATAATGAGATGCAGCTCAAAACAAGGCGGGCGGCAAAAAGGTAGCTGAAGAGGAGAATAAATATGGTTATGGTAATGGTAATGGGGGAAAAAGGTGGGAGGGAGGAGGGATTTAGGAATTGGGGGTGTGTAAAGGGAAAAAAAGAAAAAGACGCGACTTGGGAGGGGGACCTTTTATTTTTCCTTGGCTGGGGCTAGCAGGGGCTTTAACTTTTTTTATTTCTTGCTTTGTAGCAGATGCGACAGTTGCGCGAGTTCAGGTGACTTCTTTAGTAGTGTACAACTAAGAATGTTAGTTAGGTCGGGTCCAATCGACCCACTTTTCTCTTACATAGCACACAGTTCCTGCTAGGCTCCAGCACCTACCATAGTGTGTACATGGGTATGTACCTTATCAGGGCATACTTCAAAATGCTCAGCCACTAGGCAATTGCCACACTATACGAAATAACCAACTATGACCTCATCATTAGGTAGTATGGATATCTTTTGGTGATGAATAAGCTTTGAAAACGGGCCATGATCACAACAATCGCAGCTACCAGTAAGTACTCCGTAGTCCGATTAGGTTAGGTAGTACCTACTGTACTTAATGTGGTAGCGATATGCATTACATAACAGTAACAACACAACCCTGCAGGTTTAGTACCTAGATCAGTAGAGCCGATGTTTTCCCGTGAGGAGAGTGAAGAGTGACGTTGAAGGCCTAATCGAGGTCCCTAACAATTTTGTGAGACGTCAGCCTTAACTGACCTAATAACATATAACCTAACCTACTACTAACTGCTTAGGTACCTCTCTATTCAATCTTCAGCCTCACCACCCTTTCTGCTTCCAATAGTCCGCACCATTTACTTACTCAACCCAGTTGGCGCCTTTACTCACAAATACCTAAACACAATACCCCTTACCTATTACCGACCAACCGAGCACCACCGACTCCCCTCGGTGCCTAGATTGATACGATGCCGGTATGTTTACCGTCTCTTGTTCGACTCTATCTTGTGCACCAATATCATTCAACCGCGAGGGCTGATGATATATCACCAATTACCATTCTCTCCCTTTCGCCCAACACCCCTTCCCCCCTTTACTGCATTAGAGGAGAAGATTCATAATGTCCTCACCAACTAAACCCCTCCTCTCTTCGGTTCTCCATATAGGCCTACAATTCTATGTTCAACACCGACCCCAATATCCCTCGTCTAATCGGGAACGTCCCTCTCCTACCCCTCCGGACCAAGACCCGCGGTCCCGCCTACACGCTGCCCCAGCCCGCCGCCGCCCTGGCTCCCCACGAGTCCCCCGACCCCGATGACGAGTCGTACGACATACTAGACGAGGTGCTCTCGCTGTTCCGGGCCAACACCTTCTTCCGCAACTTCGAGATCCAGGGGCCTGCCGACCGCCTGCTGATCTACGGCATCCTCTTTATGAGCGAGTGCCTCGCCAAGATAAAGCCCCACCACGGCGTCCGCGACGCCACCAAGGAGGTTCTCAATACCGCTCTCGACCTGAACTTTAGTATCCCCGGTGACCCTGGCTTCCCCCTGAACCAGGTACGTCTTTTCCACCTCGCCCCCCTGTCCCTCTTCCCCGTCTAGGGAGAAGGTAAGATAGAGATTTAAGGAGAGACGCTTTCGGTTTCATGGTAGCGCGGTATATTTTGTGATTATACACGTATTAACTTGAGGGCCGTAACCAGATGTACGAACCCCCGCGGGACCGACAAGACGCCGAGCAGCTACGCCAGTACCTCTCCCAGGTGCGGCAAGAGCTGGCCTCGAGGTTGCTGGCGCGTGTCTATGAGGAGGGAGGCGATGGGAAGCCAAGCAAGTGGTGGCTGAGCTTTACAAAGCGGAAGTTTATGGGCAAAGCTCTGTAAGAGGCGGTCAGAAGAAAAGAGAACGGACCCCAGAGAGAAAGGCAGAGACAAAGGACAATGAGAAGATCAAAGATGAGAGGAGTATTCTTTTTGGAGGGAAGGGGGGACCAGTGAAGGAGACAAGAAAGGAACTGGCTGGAATCTCTGAAAAAAAAAAAGAATCTTGACTATATCCTCATTATCTGAGAGGACCCGGCATGTCCCCCTAGCATATTGATAGGTAGAAAAGACAGGCAGACAAGCATTACTCTTCCTGCCTCGGGCTTGTTAACAAACGAGAAAAGCAGAGGAGTTCCAATATATTATCATACTCTAGGTACGAGACCTCCCGTGTAGAGAAGTTCGCTTGGATAGACTACCTACTTCGATCATGTTCAGCATCATTATTTACCCTTACCTTGACTGCGTTCTTCTGTGTTGTTATTTTGATTTAATTTCATCTTTAATATAATATTCCTAGGCTGCCTCTCTCATCTTAAATTGTTGTATATAGGTATATATATATTTCTTTTGTTTTACTTTCATTTTCCCCCTTCTCCCTGGCCCTGGGTCTGGCCCTCCTCTACCTTCCTCTTCTTCGACCTCTTCTTCCCCCTAGCTTCTACCTTCCCCTCTGCGGGCTTAACCCTCCACCCGGTGAAGACGTACCCTTCAGCACCGCCCTTGCTCGTCATGAGGGGGTGTGTGCGTCCGGGGAGGACTTGCCATCTCCTGACGCGGGAAGTCTGTATCGATGCGCCAAGTACGAGAGCAGGGTTAAGGGGAAACTCGTCATTGCCGGCCCAGTGCTCCTGCTCCTCGAGACTGCACCCCGCAAGCTCGCCTGGTGGGCTCGCAACCCACGCGCCACGGCGTGCTATGCTGTAGCAGTCGGCGAGAGCAGTAAGAGGTTCGATAGCCTGCGAATAGATAGCGATAGGGGCGCCGCCGGCAAGCAGGGGCACGCAGTGGCGCATTACGGAAATAGGGTCCATGGTGCTAGAGACAACCAGGCCTGAGAACCCACCGCCACGCGCACTATCGATAACATGATGGGTACGCGCCCAGCGCCGTCGCTTGCGGTGGTACGTGCCCCGGCGGTTGGCCTTCCACGAGCGCAGCTCCTCGGGCGTCGCATTGGGCGCCTCGGAGCTATAGGTGCTATCAAGTTGGGGCTCGAGCAATTGCAACCACGACAGCGTCATGAGGTGTCGAGTGAGAGGATGAGTAGGTGTATGCGTCGGATTCGTGATATCGAAGTCGTAATACCGGAGAAAGCTAAGGTTAGGTTGCGAGTTTGGATGGATCACCGTGAGGGTATTGGCGTGTGCGTAGGGAATCTGTAGGTCGTTCGATCGCTGCTTGGCTTCCCCTAGTGGTTTCCTGGATGCTTGAGGTGATCTGGGTTTCGATAGATCGTTCTCTTGAGATTCGGGCTCTACGTCTGGGTTGTCTTCAGCGACAATGGGTTGGTGAGCGGGATGGGTGGGGACATGGCTATCAGTCGTCGTGGTCATTATGGGCTGAACCGGTGGTTCTCTCCGACGGGCCTTCGGTGACCGTGGTCTCTGGGGTCCCTCTAATAGATGCTTGGATTTGACCGGATAAAGTATACCCATGCGCTCAGCCATTGCAGCAACCAACAGGCCACCAGTATCATCCACAACGAGCCATCGCCCTGGTGTTTGCTTGGGATTGGGAACACTTTCAATCCCTTCCTCGTTAGGAGATTCGCTGTCGCAATGGTCCTCGCCCCCGAAGTGCACATTGGCCCAGCATCCTAATAGAGCAACCATCTCCTCCCTCATATCCAAGATCTTGGCCGGGTCTTTGTCCTCGAGAAGCCAGTAGTCCAGCTGGGCCACGTCAAGAGGCAACACACTGAACCGCCGTATATACTTCCGCGTCTTGAGAAGCTTGTACTTGGCCAGAGAGTATTCCGTCTTCTGGTCAATGGCGGTATGGGACAGCATGAGCTTGGCGATCAGGTCCTTTCCAGCATCGGTGGCATCTTTCTTGAGCTCTTCGATCTCCTCCATAGTCAGGGTCTGGCGTGCCTCGGCATTAAGTTCTGCCCGGTCGGTGGTAGCGACGACGGCGCCAGACTCAGGGTCTACGAGGGTGTATTCGACCCCAGTAGGCAGGGGAATGTCGGCATCGTCGCCATCGGGGGCAGGGGTAGCTTCGTCGGGGGAGTTGGAAGAGTCGGAGGAAGAAAGGATATCACTGTAGAGTTCGGCGGCGGGGACGATTCGCAGTCGGTTGAAGGTCTCGGGGGGCTTCTTGTCTTGCAGCTCGTATGTGAGGTGGTAAGGCCGGTGAATGATCAGATTGCTGGGGAAAGATCCGTATTTGCCCAGAGACACAGTACTGTAGTATATAACCATATAACCAAATAAATCATTAGTGGATGCGACAACATATAACACCTTTTTTCCCTTTCGTCTTTTCTTTTCCACACATACGTATTCGGTATGATTTGAAGAATTCTGGTGTTTCCCGAGGGAAGCTTTAAAGCGATCCAGGCATTAGGCTCAACTAGTGAATGCATCTGAGGCAAAAACTGCCCTCTCGTAGAGGCTCAGTTTTGAATTGAGTGAAACTTGAAGTTGTAAGTGTTTTTTGTCGTAGTATTGGTTCAAGGCAAAGATGAAAAAGGAAAAGAAAAAGAAAAAAAAAAGAATTCGAAGGTGACCCAAGATATAAACTAGGTACTAGATAAGATATAAACTTAGCTGCATTTATGAAGCTAACAGGTAGTAGATAAGGTATGTATGCTACCTAGGTACTTGGTTAGTAGGTTATCATATAAGTACCCAAGTAGGTAGCAGTATGTAATACATACATCCAGGGCAAGACCCCGCAGAAGCTGCTGTTGCGACACTGCAGGGCATGGCCTCGGGACTATTTACTTCGTGCCTCCAATGACATCTCCGAAACTGCCCCTTTAGGAAACTTATATGCTTCAAGGTCACCTCGTCGCTTCAGCTTGTACAACAGAAGAACTACACAAATGAAATGCAAACTATCAACTACTGGTATCTGCCAAAGGATATATCATCGACCGAAAACGCCCAAGTATCCAATCAACCTCCTTTGAGAATAACATAAAACTACCGCAGAAAAACAAAAGAAATAATAAAATCCTACTGGCCTAGTCCTTCCCGTTCACAGCCGGACCGGCTCCATGGTGGTGATCGCGTCGAGCCACCTCGTTGCCTGGTAGGCGGCCGAACTGCCATTCCGGGAGTGTGATGCCTGTCTGTTCGTGGATCGTCGACATCAGGGGCGGCAGAAGTTGATAAACCTAGATTGGTACAAGAGGTTTCTTGTTAGCTATAAGTGTAGACAGGTAGGTAGGCAGTATACTGTCAGATAGGGAAAAACTCACGTTTCTCATAGTCGCCGCGCTGTCCTGGCCGGTCCCATTGCTGCTGCCACTACCCGAACCAGCTTCAGCCCCTGTGTTCCAGACACTGATCTTGGGTTGCATGCCGTTGACTGCCGCCGCGTTCGCCTTAGCCAGCTCGATATATGTGCCCTTCTCTATCATCATATACTGGAGTAGACCGGCCGGCCCACCGAGCGCTTCGCTCATGCGCGCGTACGCCTCGGCCATGGCCGCCATACCCTCGGCCTCCTTCAGCTTCTTCTGCAGATTAGCCTCGGCGTTCTTGATGGCGGCGTGACTCCACGCCTCGGCATCGATTTTCGTCTTGTACGCGCTGGCGTCGGTTGCCTTAGTCGACTTTTCGAAGTTGGCTCGCGCCTCCGCTTCCATCTCGTACGCCTTTGCGTCGGCCTCCTGCTGCTTCGACTCGCGCGCAATCGTCGCCTTGACCAGGTCGGTTGCACGCAGACGCTCGAGCTCTGCTGCCGCGCGCTTTACCTGCACTTCCCTCTTCAGGTCTTCGTCCTTGGACTCGGTGGCACGGGTCGCCTGGATTCGGGCAATCTCTACGTCTCGGTTCAGAACGGTCTTTTGCGTGGATAGGTTAGCCTCCGCTTTGGCCCTTTCCACATCTCGGTCCGTCTTTTGTACAGCCGTCTCGGCATTGCTACCGTATTATCAGTATTCAAGAGAAAAGAAATGGTATTTCAGGGGACGAGGAGGAGGATAAGGGTAAAGAAAGCATAATAGCTACATTTTGGCAATCTGTCGCTCCTGCTGGCCGTGCCTCTCAGCTTCACCAACGTTACCACGAAGCTGCGCATCAGCCACATCGATACGTGCTTGATTGGTTGCGCCTTCGTGGGCCTTTTGCGAGAGAGATTGGAAGTACGTCGAGTCCGCGGCGTCCCTGAGCTCCTTTACATTTGCGTTGTAAATCTTGAGGCCAAATTGGTCGAGTTCCCCCTGTATATTGCGGAAGATACGGCGCTTGAACTCTTCTCTCTCGGTAAATATTTCCTCCATCGTCATACTAGAAACTAGAACCCGCGTTTCGCCTTCTATGATGCCTTTGACAATATTCTCCAAGTACTGAGCTCCTTTCTTCTGGTCGGTAGAGTCCGCCAACAGCATGGCGTACTTCATAAGGGCGTCTCCTTGGTCCTCGGAGTTCACATGGCCTGCCAAGTGGGCCTGCGGAGCTGGCGGGTGCTCCAGTACCTTCGCGTTAGCACCGCGTGCGTTCACGTCCCTATGTCCAAGTGAGAAAGCATTTCTAGGCAATTTTTAGCTACTGCTAATAGCGAGACGTTACGTACGGGCCAATAGTAAACACGACAGGTAGTAAGAACTGTAACTTCTCCTTGGTCATGGCTGCATTGTGCAGGTCAGTAAGTAAATCAGGAGCGAAGGCAAAGACGAATGATAGGGTACCTTGCATGTTCATAGCATAGTCGTGAGGCTGCACTGAGAATCTTGTACATCGCTGGAATGGCCATACCCAGGCAGACTTGGTAATGAGCACATTTTTTATGTTTATACCTGTGATGGCCAGGTACTCGTCTGGTGCTGCAATCTTGTATGACATGGTTCTCTGTTGGAGAGTAACTCCAGATTATGGAAGAATACAAAATGTGAATGGTATGATATCAGGTTGCTGCCCACGGCAAGATGAAGAACAAAGATGTAATCTGAGAAGGATATTATATGTATAAGCTTGGATGTTGAAGTATTGGGGAGGGAGGGAAACACATGCCTTAAATACTTAACGCAAAATCAAGGACTACATTCATAACTAACCTGGAGAATCCCGAAAGCATATCTAGTGTGGAGATGACAGGCGATGAAAAGGAGGCTCCCCCGAAAGTTTGCGAGAGTTCATTGTTACGCTTCCCACGTGGGCACAACACCTACCCGGAAGAGGCTGTGCTGCAGCACGAGGCGCTTTTTTGATACGTCCAGGGAGGTGAGGATGCATTTCTAACTCTTGCGGCAGGTGAGCAAGTATCCCTTCTGCCCTTATACGAGCAAGTAAGTCTGAGATCGCCAATCTAATAGGTAGGGCATATTATTTTGCCGTCTTACCTTTGTATGTGCTTTTAGAAAGGGTTGGCACACATATCTACACATCGGCACACCTGGGCGGTACATAAGTGGTATAGCTGTTAGTCAGGCTAGGCATTTTATTGGTCTAAGCCATGGTAGAATATCCGTTTTAGGTACCGACCAATCCCTGTCATCATCCTATTGCCCAGATAGAAAGTATACAATTGATTTTTGGTAGGTTAGGTTAATCCACTGTACTTGAGGTTACATGGGTATGTAGGTATGTATCTATCGATAGCTTAATAGAGGTCTATACCCTTCATCAAGTCGAGTTTCCATATGATTAGTAGTAGCACTACGGAGGATTCCGACGCAGGAAAACAATACATTCCATCATATTCTGAATGTATAATACCCGCAACTAGGTACTCCAACCCAACCTTAGTACCTACTTAGCCTAACAGAATAGGAGTGGCGACGCATCGATACGCCTGCAGCTAGGTCATGGGGGAATCCTTCTAGCTTGTTTCTCGAAACGCCACCAAAACTGTGCCGTATGTGAGAACCTAATAAGGTAGGTAGGTATTTCACTTATAAATCGCCTCTCCAAAAGCACACCACTCTTTTGTGAGCTTCTAGCTCGACTCATTTACCGAATGCTCTTGTTTAGTGTATTCGTACAGAATTTCGGAAACCGAATAGCAACTAGTTTCCGAGAACGTGTTGCTTCTATTAACTAGAAATCGAACTACGGAGAGCGTTTTCCCCCTCTTTGTTTCCAGTGACAAGAGTTCGCCGTCGGAGCTGAGCACTTAGTCTGAGGCTTAGCTTTTTGTGGACAATACCACATACAGCCCTTACATGTAACTACTTCTAGGGGGTTGGATGCAAGGCTGACTGCTGACTTGCAAAACACTTATCCAATGAAGAAGGGAAGCCCAGGGGCAATTTATCTTAGATCAGACGGGAACGAAGATTCCAATCTTCCAACTTGACTGGAATTCCCTGTAGGGTAGCTTATCGTAGTCTCTTTCGGTACCTACATAAAGTTAGGCACTTATGTACAATCAAACAACTCGGTCTTGAAAGTTTACATTGCTGCCACCGATCCACAAGACAATAAACCTTTCGCCGGAGCTACGCATGTCTACTGTTTTATTGTCTACCCTTAAGTACATAAGCAATTCAATCAAATTGTCTTCTTCTCGGACATCGAAATATCAACTACCTAACCCTTCAACGACACACATTTTCCTATACATTTTTTTCACTAAAACGGACTATTATCGTGAGAAAGAAAATGGACGACAAATCACATACCGGTGATCTTCCGCCACCTTATACACTCAAGGATGACTCTACTATCGCATATAATCAAACCCAGCTCAAATTTCCCCCCTCTCACCTAGGACATATTCTTACATCTTTATCCGACCGTATCCATTCCACACGAGAAGAGCACGAAGCCCGACAGTCGCTTGCTGATTCTGCCCTCTTCGACGTTATAGTGTCTGCAATCAAGAACTTTATAGACGATCTAGGCTCTCGGCATAGATTACCACTAGCTGCTACCTTGACACTGGTGCCAGATGTTGCCGTGCCCCAGAATGCTAAACTGAGTGGCATGGAGGAGATGAAGCGGCGGGGCGAAGTCTGCTTGGTTTCTAAGCTGAGGGTAGATAAAAATCAGAAATCCTCTTCGAAAACCGACTCGCGCCCTGTTGGTCGTGGCGAACAGCAATGGACTTTGGGAGAAGAGTTCAGTGATTGGGGTCGCTTCGGCGACACCGGTGTGTTTGCAGGAGAACCTAAATCGAGTCGAGAAATGCTTTGGTGGAAGGACGAGGATATGGCACGCCGTCTCGCTAATTATCTTCAATCCCAAATCGAGTTGTCAGAGCCTGCTGAGCCTGCTGAGCCCGCTCCACTTGCTACTGTCGTTGCTGAAGAAAGACTCGTATCACACTCGGGGAAAAGGGGTTTGAGTTGGGCAAGAAGCAGGATCAGCCGTAGCTCGGAGACTGGAACAGGTAGCCGGCATCCTGATTTCCAAAGTCAGCAAATCACATCCGAGAAAGAGAATCAAGCGACTAAATCTAGTCTCTCTCAAATGTCAGTCTCAGCCCAGGAGGTTGCTTTTCGCCATGAAAACGAATTTGGAATTTTAGAAAGCTTTAGTGGATGGGCTATTGTAGTAACAGTGACGGTCAGGGCATTGATTTAGATTACACTTTGTTATAATTACAGGTTGTACGAATGTACTTAGCCACGAGTGATAAAGGCCCCCCTCGTGATCTTAGAACAAAGAGAGGTTAATGATATAGTTCTTATAACAACCAACTTTTAATGGTCTTACCTATCGTGACCATCATCAAACCATTATGGTGGAAACGGCCTACAAAAATACCATTTCATATTAGAAGAGTGGCCGATTCAACCCCCACAAGGCCTATGATACACATACCTAATAACAATCTGGTCATCTGCCTGGAATTCTCTCAACAAACACCCATAAGCCCAAAGATTTCCAGAAATACTAAATTCTCTGAGTTAGCACGTGATTCATTCACAGTTTCCCGATAGTTACTCAGTATTGCAACTAACGTACCATACAATTTTATTCCAAAGGAGAAAGAAAAACGTTGAAGAATGTTATCTATTGATTCTGGTCATATCATCTTGTTAATATATCTTTCTTTTGTTCTTCGACTTGAGTTTCTCATACAGCCACTTTTGGGTCCACGAATTCCAGGGATTTTCCCTTACCCTCATCATACGCGTGACTTGTGTGCAGTTACTTAATAGATGCTTTGTGGGTACACCATATCGGTTACTTCTACCTAGGCCTTCCGTCTCTTCGGTCTCGTGGTCAAGCCATATCTTCATACTTTTCCTGTAGCATCCATTATAGGTACTCGTAATTCAACCCTTCTCAGCCCAAAGTGTCCCATCGTTATCTATCTATATCGTATACCTACCCATCGTTTTACCCTTTACTTGACTAAACCCAAGAGTAAGACTCAGTCAACCAACTGGTTATAATGACATTATCCCAGATACCTAATTTCCCTCTGCCCGATAATATCGTGGGTATGTACTCGATAAAAAAACACAAGGAAGACATATGGAAAGGTTGTATACCAACTCTCTATGTGCCTAGTCACCAGAACTACGCTGGTGGATATGTAAAACACCCACGACAGCATCTGACCGCTCAGAATACGGGACTTCATGGTGATAGCGTTCGTGGTGTTGCAACCGATCAATGGAACCAAAATTCTAGACACGATCGACACATGGAAGACCTCAATAGACCCTCAGAACAAACGGCCAGCTCGAAGAGAAAACGAAAAGCCGAAGCCCTCGAGACACAGACTAGTGCTACGCCTAGATACGATCAACATCATGAGCGAACTTTATATACCTATCCTAACGGATTAGTGTTCACATCCGAGGCTGGCACCTTACAACCGAACAAGAGACGACGACTGCCAGGGATCAGAGAGGTATTTGGTGATGTTCTATTTAATCCATCGGAATCTGGACAAAGCCAGCAGAAAGAACCATACCCACCACATTTCCATGATAGATCTCCTCTAGAAGACCACCAGCAGCAAACCGTACAACCTTACCCCTCTCAAGCAGACCATAGACCCATCCTACGACAGTATATGAGATCAAATACACCGGTATCTTACCATTCTCATGTGCTTCCAGGGGGGGCATGTCAAGCTCAAATTCAGCGGCCAGTTCACCATGCAACTCGAGTCGTTGATTCGAATCATTCATATCTATATACCGCCCCATCACATCTAACTCCGTTGTATACACCCTCAAACTCCACCTCTACAGGAAAGAGTGTTATTGCAGCTCATCAATTTTTGAAGGATGATGTGCCCACCCAAGAGGTTCTCCAAAACCAAAGCGAGCAGTTGACGGATCAGACCGGGCAACGTTCAGATGCTGTCTCGCAGGATTCACGCCATACAAGCATCGAATCGTATGAGCCTACCCATTACCCCAAGCGTCTTGACCAGTTGCAAGCTATTGCCGCTGCCGCTACAGCCCAAACACAAAGAGATAGCCCGTACCCATCACCTCCTGGAGCTCCTTACAGTAAAGATTCCGCACCCGATGCTCCTGGTCCTCCTCCAGAACCATGGGTCCGGGATTGGACTCACTTCGCCTTGTGGAGCCGTAGGAAACTAGGCTACCTTAAGTGCACATACTGTGAAAAAACTCTCCTGGCTCAGGATTTCGAAAGAACCGATGGTAAAAGTCCCCATTACGAGCTACTACCTACTTGTTTATATTGCAGGAGTCGAAATAAAAAAGCAAACAGAGAAAAAGGGCAGGCGTCCAAAAAGTCTGATCAGTCCAAAAAGCCCGATAAGTCCAAAAAGCCTGATCAGTCCGAAAAGCCTGATCAGTCCGAAAAGCCTGATCAATTGATTTGCTTCAACATAAGTACATCTAGTGGATGCGGCCGGGTTAAGCATAAAAAGGAATTCAAAATCGAGGGAAAATACTGGGAAAGAGTTGAGAAGAGCCTCTGCCAAGATTGTAGAGAACCCACCTCCGAATCACTAAAAGATAGCGAGAACAAGGCCAAACAGCCAGAAAAGAAGCCATATCACCCAGCGAAGCGGCCTACTCGGAAAAGCAATGAAATGGAGCACCCTTACTGCATGTCGCACTCGTGGTGCAAGACGTGCAAAGAGTACCTCAAGATTGAGTCCTTTGATATGAGGCCCTTCCATGAATGGGAGGATTACAATGTCCCCAAGGCAAACTGCATGAGACACCTGGAATTTGTAAGAGAACCAGTCGAAAGTCACATGCGGATATGTAATGCCTGCAAAAGGACCTGGCATATTGGGCAGTACCAGGACTCTCAACATCAAGAGCTCACTTCATGCTACGATTGTCAGAGACACGGGAGAAAGATACCACCAGAGGAGCATACTAAATTAATGATAGATAGGGCGAAGCAAAAGGCTAGGCAAGAGGCTAGGCAGAAGAATGGCAATGGGCAAAAGCAGTAACCTATGAGTGCACGCCAAGGATTCTAGCAACAAGAGACGCTGAGCGTATTGCTTTGCTTTTTAAGAGTTAATGAGTTGGCTTTTGTTATACGCAGTGTGTGTTTTATGCTAGATATCAAGGGACATGAATTCGTTGATCTTATTCAGTTGGAAAGTGTCTTTTACATTCACGCTCAGTTTCAGTATACTACGAATTCAGGAACTTTTTGCCTTTTTCTTTTCCTTCTTCATTCATTTTTAATGAGAAAAGAGGGAGAGTAAAGAAAATCTAGTCTCCCAGTTAAGAAAAATAGATATTGTTATATTGTTAGAGTTCTCTTCCACCGTCGTCCTACCGATGCCAGGCTATTATCTCCTACGGTAGTAAATCTAGGAGATATCTCCATTCTCGAACTATATTTTTAATAGCCATTAGAGTGACACTATGGGCCGATGATGTTTAATGAATAACTGGTTTAGAGTAGCGACTGAAGTCAAGTTACGAAAAGGGAAAAGGGTTGGCTCAGAAGATAGAATTTTCAGGACTGTCTACCTAGGGAACTACCTACTTATTCCGCCACCAGCTCTGCAAGCCAGCAACGTCACACCACGCGAACTGCATCGGGTTTTCGAACCACCAGCTCTCGCCGGCCACCCTCGGCCTATCGCTCACGTACTTTTTCAGGCATCCACCATCAAACCGGTGGTTCTTCACACCCAGCAGAAGGACCACGCTGCCTACAACCGGCGAAAACTGCTGCGGATCCAGAAACACCGTCAGCAGCACGTGCTTGTCTGTGGACGGGTCGGTGAGCCGGGCCTGACGCTGGCGATAGGGTGGCAGGCCAGAGGGCTCGACATCGGACAGGGCTGATATGACGACGAGCACGTTTACGCTCCAGTTCTGCTTGTAGGGAAGGTTGGGGATGGAGCGGAGCTTGGTGAGCTTGAGAGGATTTATGAGGAGGAGGTTATTACTGAGCTGTGGTACCCTGAAGTCCGAGGTTGGTGCTGCCTTTTGGAGTTCTTCCAAACTCTGTGTTCGCAAAGTAGGGTGATTCCGGTTTTGAGGTTTATGCATCCTGGATACGGGCACGACTTTGAACTCATCGTTTGCATCGTCGCCCGGTTCCTGGAGACCCTTAGGGTCATCACTAGCTTCCTCCTCTCCCTCCTCAAGTGTCCGTCTAGCCTCGGAATTTGTGGGAGGCTCAGTTGCTGTACAAGTCCTTTCGCCTATCTCTTCGTCGTCTTGGACACTCATGTGCTCACTTTCTAGGTGTCTATTGTCCACCGAGTCGACTAGCCTATTGTTCCACCCAACTAGGATAAGGTCTTCAACTACGAGATATACGGCTTGCTCTCTGTTTCTAGAAGCAGACCCCGTCATCTTGGTGCCCCTTGCTGCCGATGCCTCGACTACGCTATCGCTCGAGATACCCGTCCGTTCTAGGTGAAAGCGTTCCAATTTGACATACGACCCAAAGGCAATCTCACCCCGATCAGCGAAGCCATGCATCGCAGTGTCTAGCAGGGCCTGGATGCAGAGCTCACCATCACCTAGGAGCAGGCGCACTGCACGCCATCTTTTCGAGTGCGACGTATGGATAGTATCGATGCCCTCAACAAGAAAGATGGAACCAGGAACGCAGTAACGTGTGCGAAGAAGGTCAGCGATAACAGGTTTAGGCTCGAAGGATTCCGGCACAATGCATGTTACTTCAGCGGATGCCAAAGGACTTGCTTTTGGGGCCAAAGCGGACATTGATCACGAACCGCTTTAATCATGTTTTGGTTGCAAAGTATAGAGGTGAAAACCGAGTCTAGAATGTTGGTCGCCAAGGATCACGGTCATAATCATAATTCGCCTTGTTGATTGACGATGTCAGTCAAGTTGGAGTTGACATTGATTGGCGTTGGTGGGGAGAGAGACAAGAGAGTCTAGTTCTAAAGAGTGGAACCCCTTTCGGCACTCGATTCTTTGTACCAGTTATTAGCCACAACCCGACTGATCCACTGTGGCTTGCGCGTAATATCATTATCATGACCCCTATCTTCCTCCCAAAGAACAGCAGTTTGTTAGCGTAATCTGCCTGGATAAGTAGAGAGAGGATTGAGAGCAAGCATGTCATGGTTTTGCAGTTATTTCGATCTTCCATGTCTTAATAATTAGTGTATTGTTTACTCGAGACGCGATAAGGCGCGAGTGCTTCGTATTTTAAGAGATAGGTACATACCCCTAACTGCCTACATAGGTAGTAGGTAATCAGTGGTCAATCCACGTATACAACCATTAGTGTCATACGAGAGGAGCTACTCCTATGGCCGAGGGGACACCTTTATAATACATAGCATCATCGCTACAGTTGTAACGGTGAAATGGAGGCCTTTCCAAGTCATTGTATACGCCTTTATTGGGCGAATCTAGGTAGCTATGTACATATTCGATAGTTTAGGAATAGATAGTTCTTCTTCATACTGTTAGAGTGATGATATATATCTCAAGGGTATACAGATTCGAGCGTACCCACTGGGAAACCGTGAGAGGGCCCCTAAGTACTCCAGATAAGATGAGGCACCTATGGCAATGGACTAGAGTTCTGATCTCCTGCGCAACAGTGACCATCTTACCCACTTACAAGTAGATGTCTCCTAAATATTCTCTATATATCAACAATCTTGCCTAGCCCAGGCTGGCTCGATTATACCAGATATTCGCAAGATATTTAGGTGTGTAGAATAGGTACATATATCTGTATAGCAAGAGCCTTATCTCTCCATTCTATAACATAAATCCACGACCAAGTCGTAGTAGGCAAGTAATATAGGTATACCTACCTACCTATTTGTGTCGGAAAGGGCTCCCCACCAAGTGGAATCCGATCGTTCTTAGGTATGTAGCGGTGAGCGCTCCACCATAGCCAAACCGCGGTAGAGATATTACTATCAATTCTACTCCAAATTAGTTGATACTATATTAAATGCTGCTGGTACAATTCGCACATGTAGATTTGGCGAGACAAGTTGTCAATCTTAGAGCCAAGATTTAAACAATATACAAAGAGACCCTCCCATAGAGAGTTCCCCAAGGCATTTACCCGGGTCCGTGGAATATCTCTGTTTTTGAAATAAACACCCACGTTAACCTTTTTAGCTTGGGAGCTTACAAAGGAACAAATATTCTACCTATGTAGGTTAGTGTGTTATTTGGCTCATACGACACTCATATTGTATTTGCTATGTTTGTATTGACGTGTATCCCCGTAACCGAGAGGCACTCGTTTAAGAGAAGCTTCCTAGAGGAGAAGCTTTATGAGCCCTGTAGGATATTCATCATGTGGCTGGCACAAATACTTATGATCTTGGTATCATAAAATGCCTTGGTCCTGGTCTTAAATCCAATGTAAAAATATATCAGAAAAATATAGTCGCTTATATTCATGGTATCGTGGGCATTGCGATGCGTGAGAGAAGCCGCAAACACGGTTGAGATAGGTCTTATGGTAGAAGTGGCATAAATATATCACTAGCCGTCAAATAGATCATTTTCTCATCTGAAAGGCTCTATTCAGTGGTTAGTTTTGCTCACAAATACCTGCTATGGACGCAAAGCTTGTGTGCGAGTTGCATGCATATTATGACGCAGCAGTTTCAACTTTGATCACTCGCAGAAGATGATCTCTCCATCTCAACGAATGATTTTCCTGGTAACAATGCAGATCTATATGAATACCTGTTAACCCTAATCCACAGCATAACATAAACAGTCTCTAGGTAGTTTAGAACAAGATCTTAGTGAAATTTGCAAAAGCCTGGGAGCTAATCATTACTGATCTTCTTCTCTCGTGTTACTTTACTACACACTTTATATTAGTAGACCGTATTGTTGCGAGGACGGATAGGCGAGTAATCATGTAACCTAGATAGTTGTTGCGTGAATAAATGTGACTAAACACATAAGGATGGAAGAGGGTCTTTTTTACACTTACACGATTAGCGTAGCTCTCTTGTCTCCTAGCCACCAGCCAAGAGCAGTACTTTACCAACACGAGCCAAGACAGGGGGCGTTGTTATCTGCGAGACTCCGGACAGCTGGTGTTTCCAGAACCCATGGAGAAAATGTATAGCGCCGAACTATTTCAAGACAAGACGAAGACTGTCGCATAACGACATTTCTGCGGAGTGGCTGGGACACGGTTGGGTCACAATCAAAGGTTGCCAAAATCAGCTCCGCGCCCACTGCGTAGATATCGGCGATGCCGCTTTTAAGTAGACTAGTGGTCCCCAAGCTCCCGCTTAGCTCTCTGCAAGCATAAAAGCCAGTCACCCCAAGGACAAGCTGATGAGAAGTTTATGCGATGTACACCAGTAGCGCTACTACTACTACAACAACACTTACACTACCTACTTACATAGTTGTACATACGCTACAATCTAGTTGTACACCACGACTACCTAGGCAATGGTTGTTCAACCTGGTTACAATATGACGAATAAACTCATGGGCCTATTCTTTGGAAACCTCGTGCGAATACTCCACCTAGATGTGTCCACCGCATCTAGAACCGGCATTACCTTCTCCATGGGTCGACCCGGCTTACTGGTTCCGATGGGATGTTTATGTTTAGCCATCTAGTGTACATAATGCAACAACACTAAGCGACTGAAGAGTAAGCAAGAAAATGCGACAGGTATTATAGGTGTGATCCGGTTGTTCGGTTCAGTAATTACACTACATAGAAGATAATAACGAGGAGCCGGCACGAAGAAGTAAGGGACATCATGACCAGCGGGGCTAACAGCTCGCTTGCATGTTCATCTATGAGAACGATTCAGCTCAACCAACATTTCTAACCTAATAGAATTGTCGGCAAGAGATATCCTATTCGTTAACGGGACCGCCCATCCCCTCCCTTGCGTATGGGTGCACGGACACTACCTAGTACTTACTCTGGGTTCTCGAGATACTACCGGTACTATTACGTATACATGGCTTGATTCCTTTCCATTTGCGTCAAATACCCAAATTATCCGCAGGGTTCGAGAACAACACTAAGAAAATGGTTTGCAAGGCAGCATGCAGCTGCAGAAAGACTCATATATGGAACGGTTGTAAATATCCCTAAGGCGAGCCAGTCAAGCCGCTCGAACCCTACCCTCTGTTCGCCGTTCAGTACTAATTCGGTGCTAGTCAAACAAGCAGACAGGGCATCCTGGAACTATAGTCATGCTACCCCGTGCCATTCAGACCTCGTCACAACGGGTTGATTGGGTTACTAGACCTTGCAGCCCCCTTGTCATCTGGGGTTCGAGGGTTTATCAAGGTGGATTAGGTATATTTCTCTTATCGTAGATGTCAGTGCGCATCCCGATTTCTTCTTTCATAGCACGTCAGAAGCGTTCTAGTATGGAGAATGCCTCCAGGTCTCACACACACTGACACAGACGATGTGGAGACTACATAACATGGGAAAGGTCTAAGGTCATTTCTCTCGCCCCACTGGACGCACGAGTGCTGAACTTTTGACAATGGGGTTCCTTAGTGTATTTATCTGAAGTAGGTTCATATGTATTCTGCTTTCCTCCTCGTTCCAGTGTCTACTCCTCCCTTTCTTTCCCCCGCGTCGTAAGATGTGGAATACCAATGCTGTGTTATTTGGTCCCACGGCCGGTCTGTGAGGGGCTCTAACACGCCCAAGACCGAATCATGAATCCATATGCGGACATCGACCCGGAAGAGTTCGCGGCGAAGGATCATGGCAACCGCCTCTCGGAGACGATCGGAGTCGGTGTGCTCTGTATGAGCATTTCTACGATAGTAGTCTTGCTCAGGCTATATACGAAACATTACATATTGAATCAGCTATGGTTAGACGATTATTTAGCAGCCGCAGCCCTAGTATGTTCCCTTCTATGACATTTCTCTTCAATGTTTTTTTTCCCTTTTCCTTTTTTTTTGCTAACCTCGCGGGCGTAGGTTGGAACGTTGACATGCGGAATAATACAATGCGTCCAAACGAAATATAGTCTCGGCTATCACATCTGGGACCTACCGGACATTACTGGGTTTGGCACATACTTTAAGGTTAGCGGTCTGTCTTTGAGCGATGTAGTCCAGGAGCCTAACATTATATGCAGTTACTATATGCGAGCTCGGTCATGTATAATTTGACACTGCTTCTCATTAAATTTAGTCTTTTCTTCCAGTATTATCGACTAGTCAAGGAGATTCCACGATATAGCTTCGCCTATCTTGTTATCATGGGTCTGGTCGGTTGCTGGTCTATCGTTCAGATACTCCTTGTCGTCTTCGCCTGCTTCCCGATCCAAGGTTTTTGGGACTTGTCCGTCCCATCAAAATGTATCGACCATGCCGAACTTGTGTGGATAACTTCAGGGGGGAACATAGCTACTGATGTGGTTGTGCTGTTACTCCCCATGCCTGTGGTCTGGAAGTTGAATCTGAAAAAGGGACGGAAATGGGCAATACTTGGGATCTTCTCTCTAGGCTTCTTGTGAGTAGAGGCCTACCTACCTGATGCTCAGGTGGTCACCTTATATTCTACTTATGCTTACACATATACAGCACGTGTGCAATATCCATCACCCGACTCGTCTCATACGCAATGATGGGCTACGACTTTACGTACGACATGGTACGAGTGATTGTGTGGGCCTTGGTGGAAATGACTTCGGGACTTCTTTGCTCAGTTCTCATCGCTATACGTCCGATGCTACGTGGCTTATTGTCAACCTTCAAGCCCGGCGGACAAAACACAAGTAGTTTCAACATATATACCCTGCGTGTAGGGTCCCGTTCGCGTAGGACTGGAAACAGAGAATTAGGCAGCGAGACGGAGCTCACACGCCATGATGAACTGGATAGGGCCAATACGTTTACGAAGAAAGTGAACTCTAATGAACCCTCGGGTGACTCCTTGGGATCCTTCTGTATAAGTCCAAGCTGGGACAAGACACTAGGGCAAAACACCGACTCACCTCAAAGGAACGACCACTTTTTAGGCCTTAAATCTGGAGTACAAACGGTCATCAGCTCCGGTAATAAAGAAAATATGGACTTGGACTCGCCTACCGAGTTCGAAAGAATGTCGTCGTTGGGAATTGTAGTTAAGCAGGCATGGTCAATCCAAGACAAAGAGAACACGGGAGAAATCAGTGTTCCCCAGCCAACCTTTCGCAAGAGTACTAGTAGGGAATAGAAAATATGAGTAGCTAGTCATGAACTTATCGAAGGAAGCTTGTGGGTGTAAAAATTTGTGGTGTTATTTAGCAATGGGAGTTGAGGGGTTTGGGATGTCGTTATTTTGATACCCATCTTGTATAAATACCTGAGAACATTTAGAGGGATATTGACTAATGTTGGATTGAGACGATCACATATAGGTTATCACATTTACAGCATCTTTTTAAATACTAAGAGTGTAGGCCGGTGGCGTGCTTGATTTGGCTCCTTTACATAACCTATGAGCTACAGGATCTGATGTATATTTAAGGGTGAATCTGGTGCTGAAGCTCCATATGACTCAAAACCTACGTGTTAGTATCTATATTATGATCTTATATTCAGGTCTCGAGCTGTTTTACTGGATTGGATCCATTTACTCCAGGCCAGAACACTATATTTATCTCCCTTCTGCTCTCTGATAGTAGGTGAGACAGTCTGCCGAACGGCATCCCAATTTCTAACTGCTAGGTCTCGTGCCAATTCCATGGTGACTGCGATATGGGAACATCACTACCTCTTATCTTGCGGCATTTTACACATGATAATACTAGAATTGCATGGGGAGCCGAGATACATCTTAGTCGATATTGAGAGAAGAAAAGGAAATGTCTTTGATAAGTCGATGTGTTGAATTGTTCCGCATGTTGGCTTACCTAGATCCTCTTGAAATTTCATAACATGAGAATTTAAGAGAAAAGCTGTGACAAAACTCTTACTTATATGATACTAGCTAGTAAGAATACAGTGTTCTAACATGCGAGAGCTTAGCTGTACAGGTTTAAAGCTAATAGTGGCTTTGTTATCATGAAATGGAAAGTAAAAGATGATTAAGCGCCGTTGTCCAAAGCACTAGATCCGAATAAATGCGGGAAATATAATTAATGTTAGACCTCGAATATCGGGTGTCTCGCACAATTTTATATATCAACTTGATTATTTCCTGACTTCAACAAACACTACTAATCAATATATAGCTGGATTCTTCATGCAGAATCATAATGTGCATACACCACAATCCGGAATACGAACCTTAGTTCCAAGCCATTGTGCAATGGAAAACACGCCTTGCTTGCATAAGGAAGTGTCTAATCTATTACATTCTATTGACTAAATTTATGTCTTGGGAAATAAAATGGGCCAATTTGCGAAGAATTCAGCGCCTACTAGTACCTAGGACAGCTTGCTTTTACCCCCTGACAAGCATGGATCAATACGCGCGACACGATCATGTATGCCGGAACTTCACATTAACGCCGTCTCACTGCATGTACTATACATATGTTTACCGGTAGTTATCAACAAAATATATTGGCCTGTATGATTGTTACATCATATGTTTTCTAGAAATCCAGGCTGACCAAACAATACGATCAGGAAAGGGGGCTGCGGGCTTTATAAACCCCAGATATCCCAAACATTTACGCAACAAGGTATCCAATTAGCCTACATGATTTTAGGCTTACCTAGACTATCAATGTAGGTTATGTATCTTAGCAATGTCACTTGTTACTATCTAATAGGCCTCGAATTCTTCGGGGGTGTTCATTGGCCATAGAGTTCCTGAAAGCAGGTATAAAATGGGATGAGAGCAAGTGAATAGGTGTTTGGGAATTAATGAAGGCCTCTTCTCTAGAAGCATCAATCCGAGAGAGAGTAGGTGTTTGTCTGTGCGAAAAGAAAAAAAAAGATACGTATGTCTTTAACCTATAGGAAAGTGACAAAGTAGACTTTTATGGATGCCTAAAGATATGTGCGTTTCTTCTGTACTGCAACCATGCGCCGTCACAATATTAGGAGATCATATACAACGTGACATCTTGGAAAGAAGCAACGTAATTACCCCTCAAACAGAAAAGGCGTTCAACAGCTTAGGTGCGAAATTTGTGTGGAATCACCGGATTGATACAAGTAGAGGTTGGTATGGTTACTAGGAAGAAATACAAGAGTAGGCAACTCTAAGGTCTCAGTATAATATTGTAGCTTTAAGAGAGACCATCAGCCGCCACAAATATTCATTCGTAGCTCAGTAGAATAGTGCTGACTCTCAGCTAGAAATAGTCAATCCATTCAAACAACAAACCAGAACATATTCAGACTTGATTTTTCTTATTCGAAACTTCAGTAATATATTTTAATATTGAGTCTTGTTGTCCTAATGCTAGAAAGAACTAAAATAACCTAAGGCGGTCGCTGAGTCTCAGAAAGTTTCTCTCATGCCGGTACTCGGAATATAATTCATAATGATGGTGACTTTTATCCTGACGTAGTTACTGTACACGAATCAAGTTCCAGGATTACTCAGAAAATAGTGCGTATTGCGTCTGAGATACCTCTGATTTCGGTCTCAAGGGTTGTATAGACCTTGGTTGACACACTGCAACCCTTGAGCGATGTGAATAGTTAGAAACTCTTACACCTTTTCAGGTAGTGCACATTGACCTCTTAGGAGCATATTAGACATGATGTGATCGATTGCTCTTAAGCATACGGAAATGATAAACCTCTAATGCCCAGGCCGGCCATATAACTAAATCCATTCTTCAAGCCTTCACGAAACTGCATGAAGGTCGTATTATGTCAAGGTGTATTATGCCACGCCACAGAGAAGCCCCGGGGTCTCTGAGACATAATGAGAACTCACATCTGAACGTGTCATTGTGCGAATTTCGCCTGCCAAGAATTGCTTCTTTGAGTTGAACCGAGCCACGTTAAGTTGACGACAAGGTGGAGAACGCGAAAAACGCCCACTCAGCTGAGAAATAAGACGAAAGCCATAGGCACAGCTTATTGGATAGAACATCGTGCATCGTGCATCTGTCAGAGCAGCGAACCAATACGGTCGTATTATTAATTATTGTCCAGGATTACGAGTTCGCCCGTGGATAGCATGGCTCGGTTTGATGCATCCCCGGACTTTGGATCAGGTGCATCAATGATACCAAATTACTTGTCTGCCTATGAAGCCGATTTTCGCCATGAGAGCAAGAAAAGCGAGGTATAAAGCCTGGCGGCCATGGAGCTATTTTCATGGTTGAACTCATCACTTACCACAAACAAATTTACACAACAGATGCCCAAGATGAAGTCTATATACCTTCTTGCTACTGCAGCTCTGAGCTCTACAAGAGCCGCGGCCTACTCCTGGGCGCCAGCTGGTCCTGGGGACGGTATGCAAACCTACAACAAGCAAAACAATTGTCCTGGCTAACAATACCGGATAGTGAGAGCCCCCTGTCCTATGCTCAACTCTCTCGCAAACCACGGCATTCTTCCACATGATGGGAAAGACATTACCTTGAACCAAACTATCGATGCTCTTGGGTCGGCCTTGAACATAGATTCTGAGTTGTCTATCTTCCTGCATGAGCAAGCTATCACAACTAACCCAACGCCTAACGCCACGACATTTTCCCTCGATGATCTCGGGCGACACGACATTTTGGAGCATGACGGTAGTTTCAGGTTAGTCGAACTGCAATTGATACTATGTTCCTCAAACATATTCTAATACCACAAATAGTCGTCCCGACTTCTACTTCGGAAATGTTTTACTATTCAATGAAACCATATTCAATGAGACTAGGGCGTATTGGACGGGGGATATGGTGGATGTGCAAATGGCCGCCAACTCTCGTCTCGCTCGCATGCGTACATCACGGGAAACCAATCCCACCTTCACACTGAGTGAACTTGGGGAGGCCTTCAGCGCTGGTGAGGCGGCCGCATACCTCATCGTGCTAGGTGATGATGCTACTGCGGCGGTGGCTCCTAAAGCTCGGGTCGAGTATCTATTCGGTAAGGATACTTGAATTCTTAAAGGAAAATCTTAGACTAATCTATTTTTACTAACGTGGTAATGGTTTTTAGAAAACGAGCGCTTGCCCCTTGAGCTTGGATGGAAGAGATCTACCACAACTATCTCGATCGATCTCCTTGCCGATGTAATAGAGAGAATTCGCAATGCCACCTTCGGTTCTATCGAACCTACTACTACTTTAACAAGGCGTAGAACCTTGGACGGAAGCCGTAGGCGCCGCATCCACTAGTAGGTTAATGGGAACAATGAGTAAGGGATCTGACGAGATTGATATGGCTTTGTAGTTAGACTTTTGGTTGGACTTTGGGTTGAATGTAGGAAACTAGGCTAAGTTTCTTATTAGGTAAATGCTCTAGGTTAGAGTTGTGATATATAACTCCCCTTTTATCTTGTACTCCTTATAAATGAATATGTCTGTCACATTGTGCTTGTTTCCATTATGTCTTTCCCATTCTCAACGAATTCCTAGTCTAAGTCATCCATGCATTATAATCTCACCTTCTATGCAGGTCTTAGGAATGAGGCTTATGGACTTTCAATCCGACTGGTGTATCAATGTACAAGGTAACCTTTAAGGGGTAAGGGGCAATGAGCAACCTACCTACCCTTGCTGTTTAAAGCTTAACCTAGCTGCTAGTGTGGACTACCTCACAGCGCTATTTTTAGCATTTAGCTCATAGTGTAGAATGGCACGGATGTTGGAACTTCAGCGCCCAAATTACGTGCCCACAAATAAATCCTTCTGGTGGATCGAAATTTTGGGAATCGTCTTGGTTGCCCCAAGCCCTAGCAGCCTAGTTACTTGGAAGGCATACAAATTTACAGAGGTATAGGTAGATATGTAAATATTTATATATGGATATCAAAATAGGTATATATACTATGCCTAGATGTGCTTCATGCTAGTATGAGATCATCTCTCCATTATAGGTAAGGACATTGACCCGACTGTGGTTGTTTCGGGCTCTGTCCAAACCACCCCGAAGCCATAGAGGTAGAAGACACGGCCATATTTCTCATAGTCTGCGATTAGTGTCAACCTGCCCATGAATAGGGTGCTAAAGTAGTAAATCTTCGTGATAAGTAGGCAAGCGGGTTGAGCTTGCATCTTCTGCAAAGATTTGACGGTTTTGTAATAACGACAGCCAAACTGAGTCGATACACTCGTTCATCTTATGCTATGTAAATGTCGATTTCCGCTACGTGCAATTTTGGGCATTCTGGACCTCGCAGCGCCAGGGTTTGAACCCTTGGTGGCTACGTTGGGTTGCCTTCTAAAATTAACCTCGAGTGATTGTTTTATACTGATCTCTATGACAGAAACGCCAGCATCCTATCCTGGGAGCTCGCTCCGATGGGCTTCACTCCCGCATAGTTCAGATCGAGGGGGGTCGCAGTATGGATTTCGGGGAGAGTCGTTGTGCGGTACTTGTTTGTATGATACCTCTGTATTGGCGACTTCGAACCTTGCCGGTACAATGCTGCCGTGCACTTCGTTATGTTGTGCCCATGGCCCTGTTAAGGGTGTAGACTGCGGCTGGATGTACCCTCCTTCTAACCCTACATTATCTTGTGTAGGAACATCGGCCTTCTGATTGAGCTGCTCTCTTGCCTGCCGTCTCCTCCTATTGCGCCTGTAAACATAACAGCCTGCAATGCCGAAGCCTATAATGGAAATGAGGATGATGACAATGCCAACAATCCAACCAATAGATATAGTAGTCGCTGTTCGGTTGTATGTATCTTGGGCTTGATTCCATTGATTATTAAAGTCGTCGTTCGAAGTCGACATGGCGCCAGTGGTCTGTACGTATACGTGTAGCGCAAACAGCGATGCTAATGTTGATCCGATTAGGTAACTTGTCTTCCCCACGATGCTAGTGAAGTGCATCTAACATCGACGAGGTGAGATTTGGATTATAGAAGTTGGAATTTTGGACATGAAGACGAAGAAAACACGCATTGCCACCGCCTGAGAGTCTCATCCTTATGTAGGCATGAATTAGGAGCCAGTAGATAGTCTAGGTAGTCTCGTCACGACCCGATGCCAAGAGTATGACCTTTGGTTTTAAACCTAGTCAACCTAGCTGCGCCCTGAAATGTTGAAATGATCGACAGGATCGACTTACAATATAGCCATGCTCGGTGCCTTGTGCTTATTCGACTACCGTTCCACCGATGATGGTCACCCAATCAGCAAACGCAAAGTTTTCAGCGCAGCCCAGTGAGATCGTCAAGTGCGAAGGCTGATTTGATTTCTTGTGTTGTGGTTTCGACGTCATCCCCAGGCTGAAAGTTCCTATACCCAGTTCCGAGGCTGCACACACGCTTTACTCTGTATGTACGACATCACATCATGCCATTACTACCAACCTACCAATCTAGGGCTCAACTATTAATGTGGCTGATACACTATTGTTCACGATAATAAGGTCAGACAGAGTCGACAGATACCTACCTATACTTACCTATGCCTTTTGTGTTCATGAATCATATTCCCGGCCCGGATTTAAGCGGCAATTTAGTCGTAACATAGAAGCCAAGCCTCGAAGGATGAAGTCCAGCTGGACCATCTGATGCTTGGCTTCCAACATTCGAACGTTGTGTTCTACACGACCTTATTGAACAGTTGCTCTCATAAACGCGAACATAATATCAATGCCACCAAATCTAGTTTATTTTTTTTTTTTTTAAAAATTTTTTTTTTTTTTTTTTTTACTTCGCCATGATCAGATCTACGACAAAGGGACGCGGCCATATTCTTCTTCGGGATCAACCCATATCGCTGTTTACAATAATGTTCATAATTACTTAACCTGGAGAGCTTCACTCATGTATCTTGGGCAATCAAATGTCAATTTCTTGCTAGTTGAAGTGGTATATGTATTTATGTTTCGAAGTGTATTAGATACCCTAGACCAAGACTTGATGCTAGACATATACGCATTTTCGAGGAGATCATACTCAATATTCGCCTGATTAGCGTGCACTCGGCGCCGTTTTGTAACCATATAGGTTAATATCATACACTATATTGTTAAGTATTTACCATATATGGCAAAAGCGAACGCTAATTGCCCTTCGGCAATTAGCTCATATATAGTACGCGACACCATATCTATTCACGTCTCAGCCTCTGTCATATGATGGTGGGTTCTGCCACGATGCATGCTCTATCATGGATTAAAACATAGTTGTTGATGTTTAAAAGGACTAGAAATATAGGAGCTCTCTAACGCGGTACAAATACATGCAAATGATTGATCTGTTTGCTGGTCGGCCCTGTACTTCCAGAGCCAAGCTCTCAGTTCTAATCTACAACCTCTAGACTTTCTCATGGTTTCCAAAATGGTACTAGGAGCCCTAGAAGTGATGTTCCTCGTATGTTGATTCGTGACTTTCATGCTCAGATATATGGCTAGCATCAGCTCCAGGACTTAATAGTATGGGATAGTTTTGAAGTAGTTTTTACATTTAGAAACCTGGTGTTGCTTTCTTATGTTAGATGCAAGCTAATCGTATGGATTGTAAGTGTGCGAATGAATTGGGGTTTTTATTTTATTTTAATTGAGTGGTTATATGGTGTGCAGGTCGATTAAATGGGTAGGCGGTCGGATTATATACAGCATTGAAATAGGTACATGGCTCTGATTCGCCTGAGAAATTAAGTATTTTGTGCGTAAGGTAGAAGAATAAAATATTGGTCCAATATGTACGATTTAGGTTTTACCAATTGCTATTGGGTTGCTTGGGGGGGTCTTAAACTGGGATGGAAGAAGATAGAGCGAGTGGGTGAAAGTCCACGGTGAAAAAGAAGTATGATATGAGTAGTTAGATGTGCTGATGCAAGAGCACTACGTCGGCTTTTTAACTATATATAGAGTTGTTAACGGGTTGATTGGTGGCTTCGAGAAAAGCTAATCTATGTTTATTCGACTGAATCAAAGCTCCTGGTTTATATTTTCAAAAGTCGAAACATGATTTAAGATCATTGTTGATGACAAAGGCTTTCGCGTACCTAGGTATATAACCAGCTAGTCCCTTGTCCTCGAGTTGCTTTGAATTGATGTTATTAAAGAAGTTGCAATAGAAAACGTACCAGTGGACTTGGCGGTCAGACATTCCTGAACACTAAGATCTCAGAGCTTATACCCAGGGACACATACACTAGATTATTAGAATATAAAAAGACTTAACTTAGATATTCATATATGGCTTTAGTGCTATAATAATACGTACTTATAGTTATAGTTCCTCGCGCAATCAACAACCTCAGCGTCTCCAATAGATCAAACGTTGTAATAATACAATTTCAATCCCATTTTCGGAGGCCTTTAGATAGGTGCTTTCGAGTACGGGATGTATGTATTACACTAGCATCCTTTACAGGTTTTTGTTCTTTATACCTAACCTTGGGTAGGTATTTAGGTAGTAAATGTGGCTCATGTACAGAAGAGAGCAAGGGGCGATAGGACGGAGGCATACAAAGACGAAAGTATAGAACGGAGAGTGATCCGTTGTCGCCTAGATGAGGTAACTAAAGTATTAAGTAGCAGCGTATAAATAATAGGTAGATATTTATGCAATATCAACTGAATAATGTTGTACTGTGATGATTTTCCTCTTTCTTCATTTATGTACATTTGATATTGTATAATTACGCGTAGGACATTGTCTTGTTAGACGAACCTATAGGAATTTGCGTATAATTAGGTGTGTATAAATGCCCATACCTTTTTGGGTCGGCGATTGCTACATTAGATTCACGTTGATTGGGGGTACGAAAACAAGGGGGCGGTGCATGAATGAGGTGGAGAGGAGGAAGAGAAAGAAGGAGAGAGGGGTGAGGAAAGGAAAGAAGAAAATGGGAGACAGATCGAAATTTGGGGCACTGGTCAATAAGAGGGTCAAGGCCCGCGTCAATACATAGACATGGACAGACCGGAGACGGCGCTCACTCCCCGCGACTGGGGGTACTCGACTTAGGTAGTGTTGCCCAATATTCATGTGTAGGTCATGTTTCTTGATTTTGTAAACTTGGTTCTCGTTGACCTCCGAAGGAGAGAACCCAGTGTTATGGGCTGATGATCCGATATAGTGTACTTGATACTGTGTCTGGGTGCTTAAACAACTTACGATTGGCTCTGCAGGTAGGGTGGTGGCAGTGGTGGTGGTACCTGGTGCTGGTATCATGCCATCTCATATGATACATCGCGAACATAGACCAAACCTCCGTTGACAAGGTACCATACTTCGCCGGTGGTCCTTGTTCGTAAAGTCTCTACGCCTATATACTAACGAAGGTCGGCACCTGTGTCTTCGTGTAGTTTACTGCTTTCAGGGTAAACCGAAATAACGCGCGACAGTGCTCAGTAATAGCCTAGACGTGCCCAAGTATAGTAAGTATAAGTCAGAATCTGGGGGAAGTGGACCAGCACACTAGATACATAAGGGTATAGTGTCTTAGTTGGTCGAGTCGGTGGATCATTTCTCTGCGACTGGACCCGCTCTCTTCGTCTGGGGAAGCGGGGTTAGCGCGAATCCCATATCCCCTGAGCTTCCGTGATATACAAGACGAGTACGAGTTTGGTTTAAGTCGGTGGGACATGCTCGGGAAATAGTGCTATAGTCTTATACTAACCTAGAGTGAACGTAAAAACAATACCATATAAAAAGTTTATAGGATATATATCACCGATATAAGTTATAAGTTATACCACAGAGCCTCATACTACCTGAATTGAAAGGAAAAAGACGGTTTGATTCAGGTCATTGGGTGGAGGGTGGGGGGGGCGGAGGTGTTCTGCGATACAACATACCATGTAGGCAACGTATGTAACTATTTCGTATTATTATAACAGCAAATCCATGGTTGGGTGTACGAGTCCTCATACATATGAACATTCGATTGGCACCTACCAGGCTCCCTACCGAGGTACCTAACACTATTGCCGTCGACAGATTGGTAGATACTTGTTATCAACCTGGCGTCATTCTGTCGATCTACGTCTGGCTGTCACGTATGACCTACTCAACTGGGTGCAGCATAAGCTGATTGTCCGGGATATGGTATTGAACGATTGGCCCTTGGAGATGTCGATGCGACACCCACGACTTGTTGTTATTGGTCTACCCCGCTTCCTACATCGTCTTCCCCAGACAGCAGACAAACATGGCTTGAGACCAGGTCGGGCGTGAGCTGAGGATTTGGGTAGGAGACCAGCAATAAAGACCAACCTGGTCCCCTCTTGTATTCATCATTCAAAAGCTGTCACATAATCTCTCCCTTCTACTCTCTCGTATCGTCCAAGCTGTCTCTTTTGAAGCTATTTTCGTATGTCACCGTAACTTCAGAAAGCCCGCGCCTCTTTATCGAGACATCACTTTCACACGGCGTTTCTTATACCTGCACACACCCATACATATATATATCCACAAACATACCTACTCCGACATATAAACACTATTTCTTGCCTCAACACATTGTTCAATCGTCAGAACACAGCCCTCCTCCTTATCTGCTTGCTTGCCTATCTAGGCTCCAACGTCTCTCATATTATCATCAACCGTCAGTCATCAATCATCATGCCTGTTCGTATTCCCAAGGCCAGGTCTTCTGAGATCGCGACGTTTGGTGTTGCCGGTATTGGTGCCTTCGCTCCATTCTACTTCATGCTCCCGGGTGCCGAAGAACGCCTCTCTAGCCAAACGGCCCGCTGGGCACCACGATGGGAACGAAATATATCCTACTTTGCCCCTCCGGCACAACGTATCGCACAACGAATTGAACCCCGTCTCGAGAAAACGATTAAGAAGATTGACAACAAGCTCCCATTAGAGAGAGTCGCTTTGAATGTTGATAGGAGGATTAAGCATGGCATAGACAGGGCTGAAAGGATGAACAAGCATTGATAGGGTTTGTTTTGTTAAAGATGAGAGTGAATCAAGTAAGATGCAATTTTGAGATACCATAAGGCATGATGATATTGAGACACATCTGCCATGCAGATTGTTATGTACTCCTTATATGATTGCACGAGAGTACAGGTGCATTGTCGCGCCCCAGGTGGAGAGACTACCAGCTAGATCTAGGTAGCTCGTATACCTTATATACAATACTAGCTATGCAAATAGCCAAGAATAGAGGAATCTTTTCAGTTGCATCTTAATTCATTTTCCAAATGAGTTATAGGTCTCCAGCACACCGAGCATTTTGAGATAAGCAACAACTTTATTTGTGTGATTTACCAAGTTAGAAGCTTGGAGCGGTGAGAACATCCGAAATCTTGAGTGGGATTCCCGACTCGCTGACTGGCTAGAAGGGTCAAAGCTATTTTTCTACAGGTGTATATATATAAAAACAACCTCTAGAACATCAATTCATTCGTGTACCTCGTCATTTATGTATGCGAGCATCCATATCTCATACCATTCGGTTTATGAATGACTACTAGAGATGATTCACAAACACCCAGATACAATCTGGGCTGGAAAGCCCCCTTTGGTAACGCAGCTTCTACGAGTTAAAAGACATCACGGCTTTCACGACTTCGACCTTGAAAGGTGGGCTAGCATATTCCTCTTATTTGGTGAGCGCACCTAAAAATATAGGTAGATAGCTTGTTTGTATTCGTTTTGCATTACGATATAATTTGCTCGAGACTGAAGTGTGAGGAAACTAAGCGTGCCACTCATGCTGCAGTCTGGTGGCAACGGAGATATCAAAACACCTGTGAACTTATAAACACAGTGAGGACTTTTCACAGCGACTCAATAATTTTGCCTGTGTTTCTTGGTTGTGCGGGGAGGGAAGACACGTTGACGACCTAGCCGAGCTGAGCATAAATATTGTGAATGATATCTTGGTTGGAATAAGGGGGAGGGCTGACAAACTGTGGGTGTTCCGTAAATACCGTTTCAACTTCATGTTGATACTAGCTTGGCAGCAGGCAACTGTTCCGTTATTTTATATGTGGCTTATTAGCGAATTCACATGATCTGCAGATTTGAGACTCCTTAGCATAGGGGGCCGTTCACTTGGTTAATCCACTTTTATCATCGAAGGCAGTGACTTGGCGACTCACGATGATGTGCAGATGTCAAAAACACATGTGATCAGGGTCAAAACAAAGTATAAATAAAAAATGCAATATGGCTCGGAAAGGAATTTCCCATTTAGCTACACAAGTTACCTATTTATCTAGGTTAGCGAGACATAAGTGTTTGCCATAGTGCGCTTACTACAGTCTCCGAATCCATTACGATCATGAGGGTCGTTGCGTTTCAAGACCGGCTCCGTCGAGCCACGATTGATGTTACAGCCCGCGGCCACGGAGTTCTCGCAGCCGAATTGAAAGATGGTTTAAATAGTTCGGCGCCCTCGGCGGCGAGCAGTCGACGCGCGCTCCCCTTCATTGCGCGGGATCTTTATCTCCTTTTCAACAGTGGCGCATCATGAGACGAGAGGGACCGGTGATAGCTGAGCTATCTAACCCATTTACGAGGATAGCGTGGTGTCTTCTTACCATCACAATTGCATTTGTGTCGGCAGCGCCGACATCGTCACAGCAATTCACACCCACGACCACTCCGAATTCGTCAGCGTGTGCTCGGATATCTCCCGCGACAGCTTCGCTTCTTGCGGCTAGTCCGTCAGGTGCGCGCATCCCTTTCTGAGCGAATATTGAAGAGTCTACCTAGGTAGGTTGAAGAATATAAGTTGATTTCTTTTCTTAGCGTCGCCGACTGTTCCTGCCTCGCTCGCCATTGAATGTCTTCAATCCGTGCCGAACAAGCCTGGTCAGCTAAGAGGCTTGTTACGAGCCTGAAGGCATTTGTTGAATGGCAGAGTACTCTAGCTTGGCTGAAGGACCCCCCTGCATCGTACATGCTCCCTCCCGTTGATATTCAAGGAGGCTTGGACAACATTTCTGCGACTGCAACAGCAGGGGGTTTTGCTTCTGAATACGATTTTCAGCTTGCTATTGTACAACTTATCACAGCAGCACACGACGGCCATTTCTCCTATCGCCCGGATATTTTCAAGGCCTTTAGATTTGGAAGTGATTTGGCTTCTGACATCATTTCAGTTTCAAAGGATGGTTTAGAAGTTCCTAAGCTGTACCATAAAGGTAAGTCCTGTCCCAGCTGGATTCTTCATCTCTTTGGACATTCCTCATAGACATAGCCGATCTAGCATCCAATGCGACGAAGGCGCCCATCGCAATTACGGAAATCAATGGCCGGGATGCTGTTACTTTCATTTCAGACTTGAATTCGAAGTTCAGTGTATATCAGGACCCTGACTCGCAGTGGAACACACAATTCGCAACATACGCCAACCCAGATGGAGCCCTCGTTGTGGCAGCGTCTATCGCATACCAGGGGTCCAGTGTCACGCTCACATACGAAGATGGGCAGCAAAAATCTGAGGACACATTCGCGAGATTGTCAAGTGGAGCAAACTTCTCGGGCATCAATAGTGGCGAAGACTTCTATAATCGTTTTTGTAATCCGGAAAGCGAAGCGAGCGCGGCGGCCCCAGCAAGTTCTACCACGACACCTGCGGCTACAAGCTCGGCAGCACCCGGGCTTCCTGAACCGACAATATCTGGGTACCCTATTCCAGTCGTGCGTGATAGTGGCTCAAACACAACCTCTGGCTATTTCTTAAACGGAACGGGATACGACGATGTGGCTGTCCTCTCGGTGTCATCTTTTGCGCCGTCGGGCAATATCAACTCTCTCGAGTATCTGACAAACTTTCAAGATACGGTGGAGTCGTTCTTAAGCCAGAGCAGCGAAGCCGGAAAAAAGCGTCTCGTGATCGATGTCACTGCGAATGGGGGTGGGTTTGTCGTTGCAGGATATGAGCTATTTGCGCAGGTAAAGTGACACTTGGCCCTTTGGCGCGAAGATCAGCGCTCGCTAATTATCTCTTGATGCAGTTATTCCCGGATGTTGAGCAATTCGGAGCTTCAAATCTTCGATTATCAGACAGTCTAGTCGACATAGCTCGCATATCCGCCTCCATCCCTGCCAACTTCCAGCCCACGACAGTTAATGAACAACTGGCCTTGCAGATCCTAGCACAGAACTCTATCACCACTAACTTGATCCCCGGTGGTGTAGAAAGCCCAGATGGCGAAATGCTGACCACCGTGAATGAGATAATATCCCCTGTAACCCTTAAGAATGACCGCTTCACCGCATATCAGAATACACCCTTAGACATGCCCGCTTCCGATTTCAATTTGACGGGGACTGGGAGCCGTTCGAACCCGCCGGCTGCTGTTTTTAGCCCTGAAAACGTCGTCATCCTTACTGATGGGACATGTGGAAGCACGTGTACTTTGTTCTCCTACCTACTTCTCTTCCAACTCAACGTAAAAACAGTAGCTGTCGGGGGCCGGCCGCAAACCGGACCTATGCAATCGATCGCAGGTGTCGAGGGAGCCCAGGTCTTCCAGTTTTCAGAGGTCTCCTCGTTAGCAAATGCAGTGATCGAGCTAGCACCACAAGCCAACCAGACTGCGCTCCTGGCTGGACAACTAGGTATTCTCGCCGATGGATACGCTCTGAAGCGAGGCATCAACCCCGAGAGCGCAGGGGCTATCAACGGGAAGAACGCCTTCTCGCCGTCCGACTCCCAGACACCGCTGCAGTTCTTGTACGAGCCCGCGAACTGTCGTTTCTTCTACACGGCGGACATGTTGAGTAAACCGGAGTTGGTATGGCAGCGCACGGTGGATGCAACGTGGACAGATCCCCAATCGTTCTGCGTCCAGGGAAGTCAGATGGCAGTCAACCAGACGAAGACGGTAGACCCTCTGTTCCAACTTAGTCTTAATAGAACGAAGGCAGCAAATAATCCTGAGAATGCGTCGGCGGCAACTACCATTACACCGTCATATTGGTTGATATCGGTATCACTGGTCTTGGTTGGCGGGGCTTCACTTCTGTCATGCTTATAAACAGCTATCGAAAAAAAAGCATAAGGGGGAGTTGGGCTGCGAAGTAAATGGGTTAGAATGGCGTGCGGAACTCTTGTTAGAGAGTGGTTATGGAACCGTCTCATACATGAATACACGATTCATTGTAACCACAGATGGATAACCTATTACATTCAAGTGGTAGATTATTCCTCATCTAGCAAAGACAGCTTTGGGAAGTTTCCAGTATCCATTCGACCCCAGCTCAGGTGCTTCCTGGTTTGCATTTATAAGGACAAATACGTTTCATTCGCGGCAACAAGCCGGCAGGCAAGAGAAACTTTACGTATCCAGGGTTTCATGTAATAAATGGCTTGGCTGAATATAGCTTCCATTCGTCATATATACAGAGAACTTGAAATATCTTACAAACAAGGTCCAAAACACAACTTTCATCGATGTGTTCTGCGCAGAAAACACAGAAAGCCTGAAAACTCTATCCATACCCTGGATATGATTTCTCCTCCCCAATGCAAGATCCCGTGTATAAATGAGGGACCATTCTTCTTTCTATATTTAAAAGAAATCCCGAGCATGACGCTTAGCAACGGTTACGCTCGACATTAGGTAGTTGATCCAATCAACGAGGTCTACGGAGTCTGTTAGAAAAGAGCATTATACTGATAAGGGAGGACATTTCGTACCTTGCATAGTGGTGCCCTCGGTAAGAGGCTGGGTAGGGACGGAGACAGCAGTAGGCAGGGCAGTGGAGATGACAGAGGTCAGAAGGCTAGATGGGATCTCAGCAGCGTTGATAAAAGCGGCCTTGGTAGTGGTAGCGGAGGCCGTCGAAGTAGGAGTGGCAGCAGTGGTTGAGGATGATTGAGCAACTGCAGCGACCGTGGTTTGCGACGGAGCAACAGATGAAGCCGACGAGCTTGCGCCACCACTGCCGCTGCCACCGACGGTGAAGTCAATGCAGCTTTGGTACGTCTGGTCGATGGACTGAGCATCCCATTGCCACTGGATGACACAGTCGCCAGCAGTTGCGCACTGGTTTCCGAGATCGCTCGGAATGGTGATGTCGAAGCTCTTCTGTTCGTCTGGAATAGGAGACGAGTTGGAGGCGTAGACATCCCACGACTTCAAAGTGCTGCCGATGACGGTGTTGGTTGAAGTTGAGACGATGGTTACATTGGCGACACCGGTGTGAGGCGCGCGGATGTCAACCTTGAACGGGACAACCTGTCCGGCGGAAAAGGTTTGCACATTGGCAGTGTTGTCTGCGAACTTGTAACCCTTGCACAGCCAGATGTTGCATTCTTCTGCGTTGTAGTCGCTCTGGCTGCTGGCGACTTGAAGCTCTCCTTGGATGTTACCGTAGTTGTCAGACTTCTGGTTGATCTCGACCTGCTGACCGCAAGCAGCGGCCATAGCATCGCCAGGCATACGGGCTGGGGGGCTCGTGACGAATCCATGGCCCAAGGCTGTAGAGACGAAGCCAGCAAGGCTGATAACGGTGGCAGTGGTAGACTTCATTGTGGAAAATTCTGAGATAGATGTGACAATGGAAGCGAAAGATGTTGGGTTGAAAAGAAATCGTTGGTAGGGCAAGGTGCACCAGGCAAAATGAATGAATAGGTAAAGAATGAATAAGAAAGCGAATGTCAAGTCACAGACTAGAACCTAGCAACGGCAGAACAGAGAATGATGCTTAAGTGAAGGTATAAGCTTGTAGGAGGCAATGGCAGACACCGGCGTATATATACGCATGAATACATAATATGGCACACATCTAACAACCCGACGATAATATGGGCCGAGTAGGGGCAATTAGCTGACATTGGGACTCGGTGCGGACCCTATGACCAAATGAAGGGATATTGATGGGCTGAATTGCCCCATGGCCGATGCATTCGGCCAATCGTAGCCGGATAGTGGTATATTCTAGACAGACATGAGGCTCAAATATTGTGTCCGGCCGAACCAGGGGCACGGCGCGTGGTAAGGGGCGAAATACTAGTTACGTACTCATTTATTCTTTGATTAATCTACGTTGCCAGATACCCGGGTTCAAGACTGGCACCCAATATGGTGGGACTAGACCTCGTTTCACATAATCCAAAGTCATTATAATTGAAACGTAGTTCCTGCCAAGACAGATACCCATGTTCTGATCCTCTTCAGGGGCTTAGCCGCTGTCTTTTGATCATCCTGTATCGAGTCTTTGCGACTACCTTCATGGCATGATCGCTCTAGAGTATATGATGTTTTTTTTTGTATCGCATGGATGGGCAACTTGTGGTTTTTGGTAGATTTTGAGTTGATCAACCATCTTGATAGAGGCTATTCCCACATTAACTTGTGTTGTGGCTTTATACCTATGTAATAAGAGACTAGGTAGATAGGCTTACCTTGCCAAAAGGGGGTGGGTTGACTTATGGGATTCGACGAGCCCCTTGCCCAAAGTAGTATGACAATCCGGGGCGAGCCGAGGCCTGGAGATCTCGTGAATACCTACCGCCTACCTACAGCCTACGACCTATGCCATGAGCTAGAGCCATCGTTCCGCACCAAAGACTAGTGTTGAATCATTTGGTATACGATCGGACGAAAACAAAAAGCGGCCCATAAGGTGGATTTCAGTTCGGCAACAATAACGTTCCACCGGAATATGTGAAGGAAGAGCTAGCACACTTTGCTTAGACGATATCTAGAGATCTCTGAAGCATTGATACATACCTAAGCGTCTCTTGATTATGCACATGTCTATAGATATCTTTTCTGCTGGGGGTTTCAAAGACTTCTAGAACGTGTACTCAGTTCACAGAGCAATGGCGATCATATCCATAATAGCCGATCTTGTATGACCAATATAGGTTATATATAGATTATTCCCGGTCTTTGGAAATCTACGACTTTAGTGTAGCAGTATAGAGACTGGTATACACTAGAATCGTATTCATCAGTCTTCAATACTTGAGTCTTATTGGTGGAATTTCACCTAGAATATCCTTGGATCCATTTACACAAGCTGCGGACTAATGAAAACATAAAACATTGACAAGACATCTAGGTTTAGGTATGTATGTATGTACGTAGATACATGCAATATATAAAACACCTATGCGAAACTATTACCCCTTTATCTATTTTTTCTTCTTTATTTCACACTCACCCGTCCTATGACATGGATAATTTCTCGCCACGAATTACCCTGTCTCTTTATATTCGAGGACTTTCCCTTGAGCACCTCGATTGCGGGCCCTAAATATGGCCTGTGCTGCCTGTGATGGATAGAGTCTAGTGTTGATGAATGCGGCGTGGTGGTGTAATTAGGTCTATACTTTCTTGGGGCAATGATGATTGGGTGGATGATCCGAATTAACGTGTGCCTGGATCTGTAGGAATCCAGATTATCTCGTCTAATATTGGTCACTATAGCTCTTAGCAGGATAGGTTATATATACCCATAGCTTTGGGTTTGTCATGAGCCATGCGACAACGACAAGAGGTTTACTGTCAGGAATGACAGAATCATTAGATGCATGGAGATACATACCTCCTAAGGAACCAAACCACAACATAGATACGCCTCTTGATTCCATCTATGCCTCACCTCCATAAACACAACCTAACATATCTATCATATATGGATGTGTCTATAGTGGATTTGTGCGTAGGTAGGTACCTTAGTAGGTACTACACATACATAGGATTGGATGTCCAAAGTATATTGTATACTTACATATATATCCATTGATCTGCACATCATCATCATGGACATTATCTTGTATTGGAAAAATGCAAATAGGCGGACGTGCTTAGAAATAACCGTAATTACCTAAAGGGGACATTTGATCGAAGAAGAACTACAGTTGTAGATATGCTAGGTAGGCTCAGCATGTGCCTGCATAGTAGGCAGGTACGTATGTACATACCCATGTATGTACTAGCGTAAGTTACCATGTACCTAGGTATCGATACCATCCATCATTCACGTTGACCTTGACTAATACAATACATGCATCATCCACCGCCTTCAACCAAACACCACTCACTTACCAGAATAGCTGAGAAAAGGGGGAAGAAAAAAAAAGGGGGAATAGCCGATGCATTTATTTATTTTCAATTGCATATCGGTTTATTAATATGTTTGAAGTTGTTTAACTTCAAGTCCTCCTCAACCTCGGCTACCTGCACCGAACCAAACCAAATCAAAACAACCCAGATCAAAAATCCGATCTACCAGACCAGACGACTTATCAAGCAATCATTTCACACGCAACCCAGGTACTCACCTAGTAAGCAACCATGCCGCGCTCTGAAGAAGCAACCGCCTTCTTCTATGCTGTCTACAGCGCCGTCCGGGAGATACCTTACGGCAAGGTGACCACGTACGGGTACATCGCCAAGCTAATCGGCACCCGTACGTCTCTCCCCCCTCCCCCCTCCCCCTTTTCCCCTAGACCATCCCCTAACCTTCCTACCCTACCTTGCCCTACCCACCGTATCAACCAGACACGCAAACGAGTAAGTTCCATGTATGTAAGTAGGTACGTAACCTAACCTGTCCTCAAAACGTGATGTAAAATAGCCCAGCGAGCCCGCCAGGTAGGCATAGGCCTCAAGCACCTGCCGCAGGAGGACACGGGCGCGAGATACAACAATGCGAACGTGCCGTGGCAGCGCGTCATCAACGCCAAGGGCATCATATCCCCTCGGTACGTTTTCTTACTTCTACTTACCCTCCGTCTTCCCCTCTTCCTCCCCTCTCCTTTTATAGAATATCATAAGAATTATTGTTACAAGACTCCTAAAAGCCAACTATGATCAGATCCCAACCCTCCGGAGCTCAGAACCAAGCAACGGCTCTCCGCGCTGAGGGCGTTAACGTGACCACGGGGTCGCTCGGCGAGCTAGAGGTGGACCTGATGGAATATGGCTGGTTTCCTCCGCAATTGCCGTCCGAAGAGGGTGAGGAAGGAAATGGCAACGACGACGGCAACAGCCAGAATTAATAGAGATACATCTATGAAAACTGAATAGATGACACACAGATTGATCCGAAAGGCTCACGGAAAAGCTCTGTATTACTAGTCGCGCTCTATATAGAAGACATAGAACAAAGACTCTAGCCGTAGAGTTTATATATATATATATATATATTACTACACCTTGTGATAGTAATCCCTTTGAGACTAATGATGAAATACCCAATCCGCCCCGAAACCAGTGCAGCATTGCCAACTGTCGAAAACGATATTTCTGTCTTGAACCTTTGTCAATAATAAAATACCCAAGATAATATATTTTGATAAAAAAAAGGGGGAGAGGGTTTGTCAAGCATCAGATAGCGGTTGGACATAAATGCTTCCACATGTAAATTTTTTTTTCAGAACAGGTCTGTGAAATATGTGTTTTCATCATGCGAGACTTGGGGGAAAGGAAAGAAAAGAAAAGCGAAAACGCTAAGAGAAAACCAGACATACCACATGGTTAGATCGGGCTTCCATATCTCTTAAACACCCAATAAACGAGTCATCGCCGGGCTTCTGGCTCTTCTCGCTTGCGTTTCTTGGTCGCCGAGCCAAAGAAGGAATCAATCGTCCGTTGACGCGAGTCAGATCCAGCACTTCCGATACCACCTCTTGTCTTTTTCAAACCTTGAAGGTGATCCACATTGTTTGTGTCCTTGATAGTGAGCTGAACCGCAGCTGGGTGGGAATCTGCCAGCGCGGTTGACCCTACATTAGACGATGTCGCAGCTATGGATCTGATAGTCTGTGGAGATGAGATGGTCACCTTCTTGGGCTCTACCTTGATCCGCATCACGCCCGTGTTACTCCAAGTAACACCCTGCGACGGCTGAGCGCCACTCCCGGCTTTCAGAGCGAATGGGACGGCTTTCACGGAATAGCGTTTTCCAAGTGCACCGAAGAGGACATTTAAGATAATACCGTGAGAAACAATGGCAACAGCAACCTCGTCGGAGGCATATGTTTTCATAACAGGGTCCAAATGCGCATCAAGGAACTGGTTAATCCTTATGTGCATCGAATCACGCGATTCCGCGTCCGACTGCACGACAACAGGCTTAAGCTTACCGGCATAGTCCCGTGCGCCGTATTTGGTGCCCTCAGAGGAGCCAAAGTCCTTCTCGCGAAGCCCGGGCAACTGTACAACTTGGAGAACAGCTTGCTGGGCTTCAGCAACGGCCTCAGCGGTACGCACAGCCCGTTTCAAATTCGACGCGAAGACCAGCTTGATCGGGCCAATCGAGGCACGCTGCTCAGCCAGATACGCACCGAGGCGTTTTGCTTGGAGTACGCCATGGTTGGTAAGGGGTGAATCACGGGAGCCTGCACTGAGGAAAGGCAGAGAGAGGTTAGCTTTGGACGGAAAGGCGCAATACAATAAGCAGGCAAGCTGAAGTAGGTACGTGAAGATATCAACTTACTATAAACCAGCTACATTATCAACCGACTCGCCGTGGCGAATCAGCAACAGATACATTGCTATTGCTACACGTCATTGTATGGGACGGTAGCAATAGTAGTGGGTAGCAATAGTAGTGTTGAAGAGGAAGAAGAGAAAAAAGAATTTTGTGTGGGAGAAAAGAATTGAAATGGGGATTTTGTAGGTAGTAGAGGGGCAAAAGAGTTGGTCTGTGCTTAAGCTTTTACTCTAGGTTACATGCATCCAGCGCCCCACTTCAATGTTGCACTTAGCAAGGATATACCTAAACCTAGGTAGTACCTAGCAGGAGTTGGTACATAACTTTAGGTACCCTGGTTGTAAGATACTTTCTTACGGTCTCTTCCCTCATCTCACAAACATGGACAAATAGGTACATACAACTTATAGACACAACCTATTGCTAAGAAGCCCAAGGTTACGTAGTCAAGGAGCGTGTTTATTGTACTGAGCTTTCAAACAGTAATTCCGACTATTCAAAGAGCGTATAATCTCAATGATATCACTTCACAGATTCATTCTTGAGGTTCGTTTATTTCATTGCCTTTGCCATGAACCTCCCTTTCCACTTCCCAAGGTTCCTCACGATATGCTCACGAACTCAGTAGGGAGGGTAGAGTAAGCGTCTTTTTGCTTAGAACGCGTTCTCCTTCTGGCGCTGGTCAAACACAGCCAGGGCCTCTTCCGCTGCCTTGACACCTGATAGGGCCATCGCACTAGAAAGAAAGAAATTAGTAACTATCGTACTCCAAAGGAGAAGACTCCCAAGAGAGAGAGGGAGAAGTAAAAAAAAAAACACTTACCCGAAAGTCGGGCCCATGCGGTTCGCTCCATCCACTTCCGATAGCTCCATACCGCCAACAATCAGACCCGGCACAATCTCGCGGGTGCCCTTGACGATGGCATCCTCTGCCGTGTTCATGTCGAGACCCCGCATGCCACCCAGCTTCTCGAGAGCCTGCATGCTAACCAGACGCTTGGCACTAAATGCACCGAACGGCCCATCGTGCCCGGTGGTGCTGATAATGACCGGCGCGTTGATGGTGCTAGGGTCCATGCAAGACTGGTCGTCGTGGTGCATAGCGACAAGAGTCCAGTTGGTCACCACACCAGCGATGCGGATGTTGCCCGACTCGTCACGGCGAGTGATTAGGTCCTCTACCGACGTGGCGTTGAAGAGCTTCACGTTAGGGAACGCCAGCACCTTCGACAGCAGTGTCGAGGTGAATAGTGCCGCGTGCTTGACCACAACGTATGGTCCCTCATCCTCGAATGGCACGCCGAGGTCCGTCAGGAACTTGTCGGCAGGCTTGCGCATGACCATGGCGCTGAAGAGCTGTCCTCCGAGCCAGGCACCTCCACCTTTATTCTGTGTTAGCCAGGACAGCACATCATCGCTAGGCTAGGTCGGAAAGAGGGAACACGTACCAGGCGAGACGCTGGCTTCGATGATAGCGATCTTCAGATCAGGCCGGGCCTTGGCCAGTGTATAAGCAGTGCTCAGACCACACGATCCGGCGCCGACGATGACAATGTCAGACTCGGCATACGTGTCTAGGTCCTTGAAGTAGCGTCGGGACATGGCACGGGCAACCTGCGACTCACGGATGCCCTCGAAGGAGAAGTCCTTCCACCCTCCCTCGCCGAGTTGCGCAACGCCACCGGCGGCAGCGAGCTTGCCATTGCCAACGGGGACGCCACCCTTGTGGGGGAGGGTCGTGGGCTCAACTACTTCGATCGCAGAGGGTGCCATTTTCGATGTGGGTTAATGTGAGTATCCTGCGGTGTGTCAGTGGGCGACCAACGGGGGAAAGAGGATAAATATCGAGAGCATGATCCTTTCGCTGGTATTATCCAGATCAAGTTTAAGGCCGTATAATCTCAGAGCGAGCTCGCCCCGTCTTCCTGCGTATCTCCACTATCACCGTCTTGAAAAACAAAACGGACAGTGGTTGGATTCGCAAGCAAGACTAGGCATGGGAGACTCGAACACCGGCTCATGACTCGTCAGGTCGTTGTTACCTGATGGTATTACTATGATACTAATTGCATAGAATCATCCCGATTCTTGCTGGATAACCCGGTCCAGGCCATGTCCCCGAAGGAACAACATCGCCATCTTGGCGCGTACCGAATCGAGTTCGAGTTTCCCTGCGTGTTATACCAGTCAGCTTGTCAATCTCTCTCCGGTATCTCTAGGGTAAGTTAAGATAGAACTTGGTTTATTGTTTAACAACGAAAGCATACGGTAGGTGTAGTTATAATATTCTTTGCGTGATGAGCTATATGCAAATCTCTCAGGCGGTTATAGGAGACAAGGTAAGAAGGAGAAGGAAAAGGAAAAAGAAAGCACACAAGAATTACGACTATCGAAGCCCCTTTATATCTCACTAGAAGCGGGGTAGAACGTAGGGAGTGTCGTCATAACTGCGAAAGCTCTACACAATAGATGGTGATGGAATTTCCTACGATTTCCATCGCCGGTTACCGGACGCATACACTAGGCGATACTACATTGGGTAGCCGTTACACTCGCACCGCGTATAGCCGTAGTAGATTGTTGGTGGTTTTCTATTCTGTTGATAACGATCCTTCAAACCCCCTCCCCCTCCCTCGCTTTACTAGGTAGTCGGTGGTTTACGACTAGTAGCGTGAACTACGTAACTTGAGAGAAAGGACCTCCTGGCATATAGGGAGATAGTATATCAACTACGACGGAGGGTACCATGGATTACTGTAGATTTTCTGTTGGCTCTTGTTTTCAGAATGGAAGAGGAAGATAATATATACAATGATAATACCATTACAATCATACTACCGATTTGCCCCTATTATCAAGTGAGCGATTTGAAGCAAGTTTTGAGCAACCGAGTTCGGATCCACGAAGTTTTAACATATTGAGACAATAACCTATTCCCGAGGGGAAAAGAGGTGCTAGGTCATTATTCCTTCCGAAGTGCTATGTACATACCTGCTAGTCTAGGTACCTACTAGGTAGCTTCTTATTTATAGAAAATAGATGATTCGACAGCTTGTTTGTGCTCGCCTGGGAATTGTGGGATTCTTTCTACTAGTTCTAACCTACATACCTAGCTAAATAACATTGAACAATGGAAACTATGCAACTAAGACATGGTATGTACATAATGATGCTGGTGGGAATAATCCACACAGTCAGCTCACCCAGTAGTCTCTAGACATCGGTGCTTGCAGGATCTCGGCTTGTGAATATCTTATGGACCCTCTTGCTGACCGCCTGGCCGACTAGTCGGTCCGTGAATGCCCCATCCTTATTCGCACTCTTACGGCAGTTCTCGAGCGCCAATGGTCCTTCTTGCTCAAGTCCGCGGACCAGCTCGGTTACGGTCCCGTACTTAGCGGCAATGCCGTACGCGATGGGGGCAGTGATGCGGGTGATCTCCTGGAGCATACGCACATAAGTATCCTTAGTGCCATCGCCAGCGCGCACTTGCCCTGACTCCATACAGAATCCGGCGTCGGAAATGGCATCTCGAGCTTTTCGATACGGAATTGTACTGATATGTTGGGTAAATATGGCTACCCATTGTGCTGTCTCCACGGGCGCATTAGTATGGTGAATCAAAGCACCGTGAAGAACCTGGAGAGAGAGCAGTGCATCTTCAATGCTGTCTTCATCAATATATTCTTGGGGTTGGGTATTGTTCCGTCGACGTGGCTGGCTTGATGTAGGCACGGGGTCCCCATTAGGATCCAAACTCCGGACAGCCGAGGCAAATTGTCGATTGAGCGTCGTGCGATTCTTCCTCATCCATGGCGTCAGCCCTTCGATTAGATATACAATGGTCGCATTGGGAAAACTGGTCTTCATTTTCAGGACATGTGCTTCGAGATTCTGGCATTCCACGCCGAGAGCGAGCTTAACGAACTCGGGTGCTTGAAGAATGACCATAACGTGATTTTCATCCTGTATTCTCATCGGAACCGGTACCCAATGCCCATGCTCTTCGTTAAACGTAGACGTGACTTTGCGACGCCACTTGATGACATTTTCAACCCGACTGTGCCAGGTCCCGTGCTGAACGTCCAAGTCACCCAACAGAGTCTCGATCTGCACCTTGAAGCCCGGGTTGAGACTGTTCGGTATGTCTACAATCATCTCTGGAGTAGACACCTTCTTATCGGTTCGTATTTTGTTTACCTCTGCCAGTGCCTTTTCCCTCTCCTTCGTAATAACTCGTTGTTCCCTGGCGTGTTCTTTTTCTACCCGCTTACGCTCCTTTTCGACTTCGCGAGCTTGTGCCTTTGCCCTTCTCTCCCGCTCCTTCTCCTCTGCTGACAATGCAGGTTTCAAAACACGGCTCTTTGTTGACTTGGTAGCTGGACGGGGTGATAGGCTGTAAGAACGCATCTTTAGGCGGGGTTTGGAGAAATCAATGTCATCTAAATCAGGCAAATCTTCCGATTGCGACCCAGTAGACTCGTCCACATCCACAGCTATGACTTGGGCACGTTGTTTTCCTTTTTGCTGCGGTGATCGGGTGAGGAGCATGCCATCGTCGACCCCGGCCTCTGGCATGGAGCTCGAAATGGGATCCCATGCAACATTCTTCTTGGAAGCCTTTGGTTGAGCCTTTACCGGCGAACTAGCGAAGGGATCACTAGACAAATCTATAAATGCTGATGTTTTTGCAGACTCCTTAGTTGTTGGGTTGCCTTCTCTGGCAGAATAAGATGGCAGTGTAGAAAGGTCTTCTGGCCAATTCCAAGTGGATGAGCGCGCCTGGCTGTTCCTCTTGCTCGGTGGGCTATCACATAAGGTGTGCCCGGTGACGGGTTTGGGCTGTTTCTTGGGCGGACTGGCAAAGGGATCCGAGTTAATATCGTCATCTGCGTTTGCATTACGTCTTGTAAAGGTCTGGTCTCCTGGAGAGCTAATGTTCTCTATAGGATCGGCCTTTGGGTTCCGCTTTGTCTTGTTCGAGTCTATGCCCTTCCGAGAGCGCATCAAACCGGGCGAAAGTCGAGGTATCTTCGTCGATGGTGGTCCACGGGTGGTACCTCTGCTTGAGTCGTCACCGTCATCGTCGGTTAGAAAGAGAAAATCATTATCGATTTGAAAACGAGTGGTGGTGGTGCGCTTAGTGCCGGCGACTGTCGGGAAGTCTGCACCATAGTCGAGGGCTCTTGACGGCCTAGGAGGAAGATGAGGTCGTTTTGGTGGGAGAGGAGGAGACTCTAGAGGGTTGGGTGATGGCTCCGATGGGCTGGAAGATAGCAAACTAATTACTGGGGGTGCCATTTTCTAGAAGTTTATACTAATATAGTGGGTGGTGATGGTGGTGATGGTGGTGGTGGGGGTGCTGCATAAGGATATAGGATATAGGCTATGTATATGTATATGTCATATGTTATGAATTTATTTTATTTTATTTTACTTTATCTTTATTTCTTTGACACGCGACGCGGCTTTCCGGGGGTAAGTGGGGGAAAAAGGGGAGAATTAGAAATAAATTAAAAAAGAGAAGAGATAAAAGAGTCGCGACTGAAACGCGCTGCACGTGATTAATGCTAAGTCAGGCACTTACAGATCGGGACCTCAATACTAAGGTTCTATATGAGCTATCCATAGTGTGGACCTCAGGACCATCGTACAGATTACTAAGTGTAAGTGATTGATAGTGAGCATTAATGATTGCTAATACGGGACTTGGGCACTGGATCCCAAACTTATTCTAGTGTAAGTGATATTCACCTAGTACTAGTAGTACCTAGAAGCTTAAGGATTTCAATTTCGATTTCACCTATTCTACCCATCAATTGAGGTCTGTGGTACATACCTAACCTGTATATATAATATACCTACTACTTTGTACATACAGAATTGAACCAAACCAACCGAAACATACATGGACCATGGCAGCATGCAAGGGGCTCTTCAGTTTGTGACAAGATGGAACTGCAGAAAGCGAGATCTCAATGGCATCATCATGTGCTACATTACTAACCTGATACCTAGGTAGGTAAGTATCGAGGGTTGGGTCAGTGTGTGCATGCGTGATGGTGTGGGAACTATGTCATTTGGAAACCACTCGGGCGTCAATGCACGAGACAGAACAAGACATTTTTTCACCTTCTCTTCTTCATCAGCCCTGTAAGAGAGGGAGACACACAGAGAACAAAAGAGATATATCTTGCTTGGACATCTGTCTCAACCATAGCGGCATGTCTCAGATTGGAGATACAGCATAAGACATTATTATGGTGCATGCTCCTTATGATATCTTCCCTACACTAGGTTAGACTGGTCTATGTGTGTGCTCTTTCTATCCAACCATCCATCCCCCCCCTCCGTCTATTCTATCGTGTCTTCTCACGAACCACCTCTACGCCCCCTTATACATACCTATACTAATAGTAAGTAGATAAGCCCCGAGTTCCTATTCATCATCTGCATACGAAATCTAAGTATGTACGGAGTACCTACATAAGTGTATAAGCAAGCAGCCGAACTAGGATACTTTACCATGCACGCTCAGGCCGCGGATCAAATACCCAATTCCTAAAATCCTCCGAAGAGAATCTCACAGTAGGTTTCGGCCACTTCGACCGGATACTGGGGCCGGTTCTTATCCAAAGAGCGGGGGGGGGGGGGGGATCAGGCAAGTCAAGGTTTCCTACTCATACAACTCGAAGCGAAACGCAAATTCGATGTCTTCGCCGTTCCCCCGCCGTGTCTGTTCGTTCATCGGGGTCGGCTAATATCCTGACCGACCTAGGTATTGGATCCATCTATCCTGCAAGTTGCCCTTCATACATACAACATATAGTCCGGTGGGCATATACGTTACCTTCGATTATGTCCATCATCTTGATTCTCATCCCTCGTCCCCATAATCGCCCGCCCGTCATTATAAGATCAGCGACCTCAATTACCCGATTTGCTCTGTGCGCACGGTCGGAAATTTATTTGGCGGGGACCCAAGGACCCACGAGATTCATGTGCGCCATAGGCACTGTACGATGATAGGTTACAAGAGTTGTGACCGCATGTGGACTGTACATGCAGACATGTAAATGGGAAGAGTTTTGAAGAATCAACGGCTCTATACGTGCATATTGGGTTGGCAGACTGGGCATGGGTACTGCTGGAAGAAGAAAAACCCCTCGCTCTACATGTAAGTAATATATGCGGGTGCTATTCACAAAAGCAGCCCACATGGCCCAGGTAGGAAAGCAACAGCGTCATATCAACCCTTTTTAAGTCTATATAGATCTATCTAACTACCTAATGCAGTGGTCGTAGTGGGAATAAACTCCCTCCCTGCTACACCGTAAAAAAAAAATTAAAAAAAAAGACGCCTCCACTTGAGAACGGGAAGTTGAAGGATTATGTTTGTTTTATGTAAATGAACCTACATGCTAAAAAACCTGTTCTCTGTGTTCTCTTCTTCCTAACAGGGACATGCGGAGATCGTCGGCATTCGAACCCCCCCCTTCTATGACTACCTAGGCACCTAGTTAGTCAAGTTATAATTTATCTTTTTTTATGCTTAACGTTCCTTACACTAGCTCTCTACATATTCCGGTTTGATAGGTAAGTAAGAAATACACCATGGTGATGATGGGGCTAAAAGATTTTCTTCCTCGTCCCATAGTTGGTAGCTAGAGTTTGTGCGTTGGTTTCCTCATATTAGTATTTAAGTATACACTATTTGGTATCACGATCTTGAAGTAGCTAACCTATAATGATCTCATCTTTGTGTCGTCGCACTGCATACATACACCACATAGAAACTTATGCCCCATTTCGATATCCACCCTTCACAAGGCTGGCAGTCATCATGTCGCACGGTTGTGGGGTACACAAAAACGACGGCAGTCAAGGTCGTGGCACGTGGACTTCCGTGGGGTCGTGACCGAGTCCGGCAGGAGAAAAAGGAGGAGGAGACGGCAATATAAAGTCATGGTAATGAAAAGACCGTCAAATCACCTGACCCTAATCAGTACCATCACTGCACCACTACCATGCCTCATGCCTGGTCAACTCCTCTTAAGATCTACCACCTTAACCCCGTCCACTAGCTATGCATGGAAGCTTGACCGGGAAGTAAATCAAGGTCAAGAGCGCCCGATGACACGATGTTCCCCCACCTGCTCTTACCTGCTGCATCACCGGTTGACGGGTTGGGTCTGGACTCTGCATGTTTGGATATCTTGAAACAGAACGATAGGGGTAGGCATACATGGGTTTCTTTTGAAGATGTAGCCTACCTACCAGTTATGTCGAGATGTAGCTGATATGGACAGATAATAAATGGGCAAATTAAGTTACGAGCTAGCTTTCTCTAACGAGTAAATCGGACCTGTACGTGGACACATAAATGCAGGCATTCCAACTCCTCTCGTCACATCACGTACATATCTAATTAATATATCTAGCTACCTAATACCTATACTATAGGCCATCATAGAAACACGGTAAGTTCCGCGGCATCTCAACTCCGTAACTCCAGAGTAGACTAGACCGTCAGTGATCGTCCCTCCTTCGGTTTGATATATCAACGTCCACTATGTAGTTTTATGTGCCGTGTGTGTCGTATGGTAGTATGTTTAAAGGACAGTCTAAAATCTAACCATAACATTGACTAACAAAAAAAGGTGGAACTTAGGTTCACAATCCTCCTCCACGGTAGTTGAAGAGGCGGATTGGGTTATATGGGGGGTTTGAACCAGTTCGACTTGCAGTCTGGTTCTGATGTACGGAGTAAGTAGGTGCCTACATCGTAGCATCTGGATGGATAGGCCCGCCTATTAAACTCAATAATTTTCTATGTACATATATATGCCCACTACGTGAACATTAACATGAACATGAACTAAAGACTAGGTACATATCCCATTCTAGCATGCCTAGTTTCCCTTACGGCATCGAGTGTGAATCCTTCGGTATGTGGGATAGGCGAACCAAACCCATATAGGTATTGCAAATGAACTTCACGAATAGTAATGCCGAACTCGCTCCTAGATTAAACCATTCCATATGGTATTCGGGTTACGGCAAAGATCCATACCTAATGTGCCTACCAAGGTTAGGCTGCTAGGTGCAGACCTACTTACTTTGGCGCATCGCTATCCCGGAGAAAAAAAAGAAAGAAAAAAGAAAAGATGCTCGCCAAGACCCCTATTGCATATTTTAAGTAGAGAATGGAAAATTTATTAGCATAGAAAATGATTGTTGGTATCGCGCGTCGAAGTTTCTTACTAACACGTACCCTCAGTTGACGGTCGCTGATATCCGATCGTTAAGCGATATACGATATGATCTAAGACCGTTCCGCCCTGGATCTATAATTAATATCTGGCTGTACGAAAGCTAGAGCCAATATCTGATCTGATCTATCCATGGTGGGTGTTAGGCGGGTTGCTGCCGGGGAGAAGAGAAGCGAGGATGAGAGATATCGCGTGGTTTAGGGAAATCAAAAAGACGCAGGGACCACTAGACGATCCGGCTAGCTTAGATGGTTGTGGTTATTTGGTACTAGAATGCCATTGGCTTTGATCTTTTTTTTTTCATCTGTTTTAGATGAGGAACAAAAAGGTCACCAGTTACGATGGGCTCTCATGGACTAGCGCCTCTGCCCGGTGGCTGGAACGAGTTATTCTTTCGGTAACGTCCCCGAAGGATTGACATGTACCATTTCTATACACTACACTACACGATTAGATGGATTGATATGAGGATTGTTTTATAATGGCGGTTATGTAGCCGAGGTAGGAGATGGTGATGTAAACAACATACAACATAGATACTTGATCATCTAGGTAAATGAAGGTAGTGTAGATATCAATTTCAGGATATAGATGATGGGGAGATTGATATCAGGGAAGGGAGAAAAGAAAAAAAAAAGAACAAGAACAAGAGTGAAGCACGATGACCGTAGCTTGTTGCAGGACGATGAAACAGGCGCTATCGACCCGGAAAGATAAAAAAAAAAAGTTATATTACTATGGATAGAGTCGACATGGGTATTTTGATTCTGGACTCTCTTCGTGGGGATAGGTACGGGTCCGTAGTATGATGATCACTTTCTATAGGGGATTTGACCGACAACCTTGACTTGCGCTAACGACAGAGCAGCAGAGATTTACAAGCATACCTATTTGCACACCTTCTTCTATACTAGGTGCTGTCTTTTTTATTTATCTCTTGGTATAAGTGCCTATTATACAGCAGTGACGATGACGACGACGACGGCGACCACAACGACGACAGAGGCGTCAATGGTAATGATAAGACGGACGAATAACGAATCATGATGCAGGAGTTGGGGGGGTTTGATGTGTCTCATCAGCCACCCGGACGATCCACGGGTGTGTTATAAGTTGTGACAAGAATGATTTCAAAGAGAGGGCTGCGCAACCACCATTAGACTGATTGCTTCACTCTCCCTAGGTTGAGATCTTCATTGGAGGATCTTTTCCCATTCTCCTGGGTATCTATCTCACTCTGTTATTTACTACATGATCAACCTATCATATGTACCTAGGTTAGGTATATATCAAATGTTATCTGTAGTGTGTACGTATTACGCGTAGACGAGTGAGTACACATGCTAACACATGTAGGTATTTATAATAGGTTAGTTTCTATAATATGATATATGTAGTATATGTCTTAACTTAAACGTTAAGGATGATTTCATTGAAAGAGATTGACGCTACGTATGTGATCATACATATATAACCCAGGTATTCTGTATAGCAATAACAACAACAATAACAACAACAACAACATAGATGAATTAGTTGAGCTGTAATTCTATTTTCTCTTCTTAGTTCTCCCCCTCCGTCCATCACCCCCTTACTCCTTGATACATTCTACCGAATCCCGCCCCCTTTCACCCCCCCATGATCGATACGCCTCCTAGCGCCCTAGCAAGCCTCTCTCTTGAAGTGATGCGCTGAGATCTCAGTCAAGGGGATGCATACTTATACCACCAATCAATTATCCGTACTGATGAATATGGGTTTCTCTGCTAGGCAATGATTTCTCTACTCTTCCCCCCCCACCAATTGAATAAATTGCATGCTGCACTTCGTTTCCGCTTGTCATAATCGCCGACTCGGCGGCCATGCTGCATGCAGTGTAAGCTATGTTAAGTCGGCATGTTTGGTAGAGGACTAAGACGCTAAAAAAGACACCGTCGCGATCTCTTGGGCGCTCAATCTAGGACAACTAACTCGCTATCGGGTTAGTGTGGGATGTGCCCATTCGCTGATGCTAATTACTGCCAGCCTTAGGTACCTAGGCACCTAGCTAGTAGGTAAGCATGATAAGAGGTTAGTACCTTGGAACTCCGATATACAAGCTTACAAACGCATATCACTTACCCACGACCTTTCATCCATCGAAGTAAAATCCGATAGCTCTCAACTTTAGCCATGTGTGTGTGCAAGATAGATTGGATGCGATTGGAAAGAAAAAAAATTCTTCCATGCAGCTAACGGATCGTTTACAATTCTCCCCTCCCCCCTTTTTCACTTTCCCCTTTTCTTATCCCCCCCTTTCGCCTCTTCTTCACCCTCCTCTACAGTATCTTTTTTTTTCTGATTTTAATGGGTGCATCAGGGGGGGGGGGGGGGGGATGAAGAAAAGACTAGGGGGCGCATCAATATATGCACGTAAGGTCTGCTCGTATATCAATGTGAACAGAATTGGGAGGTGCACTAACCTAGGACGGAAAATTTACTTTGTACACCCGACATTTGGGGGTAGTATTTCAAAATTAAGTACCTGCTTGACACACATACCAGCTTACACAAGTACCACGCAGACGCAAGATACATACATTGAACTTACACAGATTAAGACCGGACTACCATACATTACATATGGATATGCGCAGGTTATACGTACTTAACCTAACCTAAATATGTCCGACTTGGCTTGTGTCAAACCGGTCGGTGACTTTAAATCTTTTGGTAACACTGCATTGCATATTCATTGCATGCACGGTTTAAAGGGGAAGGGAGGGGACGTAAGTAAGAACTTGAATGATAAGCAAAAGAAAAAGGTAATACAAAAAAAAAAACATGGGGTGATGATGCTAAGGTTAGTGATGATGAATATGTCTATGCTTTTTTATTTTATTTTTATTTTATTTTTATTTTATTTTTATTTTTGCATTTGCATCGGATTCCGTTCAAGTACATCTGCATACATAGGGTACAAGCAATAAGCAAGTATGTACATATGTAACCTGTATGTAGGTAATTCTTGCCTGGCCCCGCTGCAAGGTTCGTTACGTGGTGGAAGTGGAAAGTACGTACATACATCGTACTCCGTTAATCTGAGGTTATAGGACGGTCCCAAGTTTTTGGTTGGTCGGTCACTCCATCACCCACCGTTCCCATCTCACTTAAGGTACGATAGGCGGTGCTGATGTGCATTTTTCCCATACCTTACCTCCTGCCTAACCCACCGAACCAAACCCACTAAGCCCACTCGCTGCAATGCGCTGGAGACATGCCTATTGTTGGATATATTACCTGACCTAACCCTATCTATAGTTCCAAAATAACCTACACTACCTACCTGAAGCCTGTTTGCCTATACACACCAGTCCTAGACCTTTATGTGCTTGGGTTTTGTGTTTTGTGTGATTGTCATCCGATTAATTGATAGATGGATAGGACCTATGATTACAAATCTATTTTTACGACCTATTGCAGTGTACACTACATGGAATAACCCAACCCTTATTAAATGGGAGCTAAGGTGCACGTGGTTTATACGGCAACTAGGAGACCTTCATTTATTTAGTGTAAATAGAAACCCATCAAGTAAATAGGTACATAGGTACATGGTGTAAGTACATACCTAGTACAACATAGTAGTGCATAGTAGGTATTTTGTGTTGTAGCACTAGGTAATAGCAATCGTCCCATCATCGTGGACAGGCATATTGATTGAGGGGGGTAAGTGGAGGAGAATGTGGGAAAATGGAGGATGTCACTTACTTACATTATGTACCTACCATTGGTCTAGTCCGGTACGTGTGGACATGCTTCAAGTGTACCTAACCTAAGAAGCAGCTGCCATTGTGCTGGGAGTTTTGCTGGGAGTTGTACGCACACCAGAAGTCTAGGCGGGAGATCACTAAAGCAGCCAATCAGAGAAGAGTATCGTAAGGAGACCGGGCTTGCATCTTAGCAGGTGCGGACCACTTCACTGTGGCCTGGTAGGCCCTGCCAATCTAGGTACTCTAGGTGGGGCGGGCTAAGATGCAGACTACACTAGAGCAACGCGCATGTGAGTGTTTAATTTGGGCTTAACTCATCTGGGACTCACAGCGGCCTTTTTAGGGACCCTAGTTATTTTGACATCTTCTAAGACCCCTGACTTCTTGAGATGGTGAAGTCTTTTTTTTTCTTTTTTTTCCTTTCTTTCTGCTCAAGTTCAAAGTCACTATCGCGCACGTTTGATTCCTATTCCTAGGTAATAAACAAGCATTACCCCAAATTTTCATTGAATTTGTGGTCCCCTCTCTTGAGCACCTCTTTTTTTTTTTTATATTCCTTTGAATAAACTGATCTGGTTCTGGGTTTGTGCACATGCAACGAGAGAGAAAAAAAAACCGAAACGAAAACAGAAAGGCATGAAAAAATTACTCCACGATGAACTCAAGTGAACTGGAGTGAACCTAACCGAACTGGACCAAACCTTACCCCAGGCCTTGTCTTGTCTCTGCCACGCTTGCGATAGCTCTGCGACATATGACGCCCTGGTCTTGAGCAAGCCCTTTCCTTGAAGGGTTGGCTAGCCTTTTCCCATCTTACCTTCCCTACTCTATTCTACCTAACCCTACTATTACTTACCATCGCCACTACTACCACCACTACTACCACCACCACTACCACTACTTTTCCTTCCTATCCATACCTATCATACCTACTTACACCCCCCAACATATCCACATACACTACATCCTGTACATGTGTATGTGTGCGCGTGTGTAGTAGTTGTAGGTATTTGCGATAGATTTCCCCGTTTTGGCTAGTATCCCTCCATCAAAACCGAACCCTGTGGTTGGATTCTCTTCTCTCTCTCTCATTCTTTTTTTTTTCCTTCTTTTTTCTTTTTCTTCGATTTTTTTTTTTCGTTACTTCACCAGCTTGTCCGGTGGTTCACATTCCTTAGCCGCCGACTTGTCTCTGGGTGATTCTTGAAACCTGCCGCTCTCTTTTCTTCATTTCTTTACGACTAGATCACCCCCCCAGTCCTTCCCGTCCCCTTCCCTACCGACGTTGCCGCGGCAATATATTAGAATATTCAATAGGATTGTCTTTGGGCCTTATTTACATCACTGGCGCCCACATCAACACCATCATTATCACCACCCCCTTCTCATATTGCCATCATGGCAAGCTCACCACCAGGTTCTCCCAGTGCGCTACCCCCCCGTCCTGTGAGCGCCATGGTGAAGCCTACCTCGAGAAGCAACAGCCGCATGAGCATGACCAGCAAAGCTGGTGGAGGCAGTAGGGCATCAGACGAAGATGGAGGTCGGACCGCAGTACGAGTTGGTAAGTGATTGATTAGTGCCCATTCTCAAACCCCATACTTCTCTCCCCCCCTCCGATTCGATTGGATTGGCGATCGTGGATGTCGCATGGCTAATCGTGACCCTCTATTTGCTGCAGCCGTGCGTGTGCGCCCACCGTTGAAGCCCACCGACCCCGGTTACGATCTTATACCCCAACGATTTCAGAGATCCATGGTTCAGACCACCTCAGATACCACGATAACCATTGATGCGCCACAGGGCAAGAAGCTCTTTGTGTTCGATCGTGTCTTCAGCCCCGAAGTTATGCAGGATGGTATATGGGAATACCTCCACGATAGTGTCAATGCTTTCTTACAGGGCTACAATGTCTCCCTGCTTGCCTATGGCCAGTCTGGTGCAGGCAAGTCGTATACTATGGGCACCGCAGGCCCTTCTGAGGATGGCGACTTGGATTCAATGGGTACGTAGCTGGCCGATTAGTTGGTTGATTTCTTTTTTTTGACTCGCCGACTTGACCTGAAAAACCTCAACCTCGAGTATTTACTCGACCTTCTTGTTGTCTTCCTTTTTTCTTTTTTTTGTTTTCTTTTCCCAAAGGAGGGTATTACTAACTGGAGTCCCCTTATTGCAGGTGTTATCCCACGAGCAGCGACCGCCCTATTCGAGAAGCTTGACGGCCCATCGCGAAGCTCGAATCGCAACTCCATGTCTCAATTGAGAACCCCGGCGCGATACTCGATGCAGTCCCCATCCCCTAAAGCCGAGAAGAACTGGCAGATGAAGGCAACGTATGTTGAGATATACAACGAACAGCTGCGCGATCTGCTTGCCCCTGAACAACAAGACAGAGGTGCTGTCATAATCCGCGAGGACCAGAAGGGAAATATCCTCCTGACCGGCCTTCGTCAGATGGAGATCAACTCGGTAGATGATTTGATGTATGCCCTGAACTATGGCTCGTCGATTCGACAGACCGATGCCACCGCTATAAATGCCAAGTCGTCGCGTTCCCACGCCGTGTTTAGCTTAAATCTGGTGCAGCGCAAGAGCAAGTTCTCGCAGCCGCAGGGTCCAGAGAAACGCTACTCTGTGCCGTTAGAAGCCATGACTGGCAGCAACGCCGAGACCTGGGTTACTACGGATAGTAAACTCCATTTTGTTGACTTGGCTGGCAGTGAACGAATGAAGAACACGGGTGCACAGGGTGACCGGGCCAAAGAAGGCATTGCCATCAACGCCGGTCTGGCTGCTCTCGGCAAGGTCATCGCCCAACTCTCGTCCCGCCAGACCAGCGCCCACATTTCCTACCGCGATTCCAAGTTGACTCGACTCCTTCAAGACTCCCTAGGCGGCAATGCAGTTACCTATATGATCGCCTGCGTGACTCCGGCCGAATTCCATCTCAGCGAGACGCTCAATACGGTTCAGTACGCGCAGCGAGCCCGAGCTATCCAGAGCAAGCCGAGAATCCAGCAGGTGGAAGACAGTGACAAGCAGGCGACAATTGAGCGTTTGAAGGCTGAAGTGGCTTTTCTACGGGAACAAATCCGGAGTGCCGAGCGTGGTGGAGGGGAGAGGCGTAATGTTGTGGCGGGCGAGAGGTCCGAGCGGCAAAACGAGCGCGAAGCGGAACTACAAAATCAACTACTGGACGCACAGGAAAACTACACCACACTTAGTCAACGACATGCAAAGCTCATCGCAGAGATGGCAAAGGCACGGGATTCCGAGGCAGCTGGGAACCTGGCCCTTGATGAAACTCTTGATGACAACGCGACTAAGAGGCTGAACCGGTCCAACTCTTTTGCCCAGGCCGTCGAACAGGTCGTGTTGGAGTATGAAAAGACCATCCAGTCGCTGGAGCAGAGTCTCTCCAGTACCCGTACCACCTTGTCTAACACCGAGACTACCCTGCTGGAGAAGGAGACGAAATGTGCTTACGTAGAAACTATTAACAGTCAGCTTCAAGCACGCCTCCACAAGCTGATGGATCGCGAGGCCAACACCGAGAGCTACCTCCATGACCTGGAGGCCAAGCTCGACGGCCACACCTCGGGCGAGGAGAAGAATGCTACGATTATCATGGAGCTGCGCAAGGAAATCGCAAGGATCCGCGACAACGAAGCGGCCTGTGAAGATTATATCTCGACCCTTGAAGAGAGGCTCGCAGAGGCGGATCAGGACCAAGAATTGATGCAGAGAGAGATTGACAGGCTGGAGCAGGTCATAGAACGACAGCGAAGCCTTGGTAAGCTCGATAATCTGTTGCACGAGTTGGACCACATTCGTGAGGATGGTAAGCAGCCCGAGGGAGATGCTGAGCAGAGCAGCGGTGTCGGACACCGCCGCACCTTCTCGGAGCGGTCAAGCAAGAGCCATGCCAGCCGTCCCAGCCTAGGGCTCAGAGAAGTCCTTCCAGAAGTCGCCGAGGGCGCTGAGGAGGACACGAGCGAACACGCTACTTCTGAGGATACGAACGATGCAGGTGCACCTCTACGGTCTGATGATGAAAATGATGACGACGACGATTATGACGATGATGATCTGAACACACCGAGAGAGACACCTGACGCCGGCGCCTATCCCCAGAGTCCGGCGCAGAACCAGTTTGTCAACGACAAACTGGAGAGCGTGACCCAAGAATTAGTAGACCTACGCGTCGAACATGAGGCTACCCTCACCGAGTTTGAGCAGCTTCACAGTAAATATGAAGAGGCCATGCGAGCTCTATCCGAGATGCAAGACAGAATCGATGAAGCGCGACAGCCCGTGAGACAGAGAGACTCCATGTTATCCGTAACCTCACCAACACAGACTAGGCCGCCTTCTTTTTTATCCGATACCAAGTCCCACGACAAAGATGGGACTTATTTATCCTCGCGATCGCTTTCCTCGGAGCTATCCTCAGCATTGGACTCCCCTACTACTACGGAGACGCTCTATATCGAAGCAGCTGATGTATCGAGGCCCACCGAACCTGACGAGACCGTCACGGTGGATTCTTCTCTGAACGAGACCCTCGCTGCCGAGCTAGACCACCTCAAGGCCTTGGCCGCCGAAAAAGAGGCTGCCGAGAGGGAGCTGGCGGAGAAATATGCCCAGCTTGAGGAGAAGCATCACGAGACCCTCGATATTGTCGAAGAGCTTAAGACCGAGATTGCGAAGGCGAAGCATGCAGAACCTCCTTCTCCACGCACTGGTACCCATGTCATTCGCAGAAAATCGAGCCAGAATGTTATGATCATTGACCGGGCCCACCGATCCTTTGCTGCGCTTCGAAACATCGCGGCGGAAAACTTCGAGCAGCACCCCGATGTCATGCAAGGCTTCGAACTCAACCTGAATGCCGCCATGCACGAATTACATGCCAGATCGGAACGCATCCAGGAGCTCGAGGCAGATGTCGCCAATGCTAGAAAGGAGATGGAGACTAAAATGACAATTATCTCAGGCTTGACCCGCGAGCGATCGAGTTTGAAGTCTAGTCCTATGGACATGGCTGTGGTATCTACGATGAAGGACCGGCTAGAGCACAACGAGCAGCAATTGAGGGAGATGCAAGAAGCCCATGCCGCCCGGGAAAAGGAACTTTTAGCCGAACTAGAGGCTCTGCGCGTTTCTGTTAACGAGACAACCGACGCCAGATCTGTGTCGACAGTACAGCCGAACCAGGACAACAGCGAGCAGGACGAGCTACTTGCTGCCCACGAGAAGAAGATTGCCGAGCTCGAGTCCGAACTTTCTGGCTGGGAAAGCAAACACCAGACCGCTTTGGAATCCATGAAGGGCACCGAACAGCAGATGATGCAGACAATCGAGGAACTCGAGGCCCAGGTGGCTGCTATTAATGCCAAATTCGACGAGGCTCAAGATAAGGAAGCAAAGACTGGCGATGAGGCTAAGGAGGCCGAAACCAAGCACCAAATCTTGGTTGCATCACTCCGTGGCGAGATTGAGGAGTACAAGTCTATCATCAGCAACAACTCCGCTAAAGTTGCTGAGCTAGAAGAGGCTCACTCTATTGCCAAAGCACAGCTTGAACAGGCCTATCAGGAACGCGATCTCGTGTCGGCTGAGGCTAGCGCTCAAAGGGAATTAATTGATCAGCTAGAAACCCAGATTGCCGAACACGAGAAGGCCCTGAGAACTCGCGAGCAGAAGATCGGAGATCTGCAAGCTACCCATGTTGAGGAGCTTGATCGAGTTAGGGCTAGCACTAAGAGCGACTTCGATTCTCAATTAAACATCCTTATGATGGAGCATGCCGAGAACATCAAGCTGCTGGAAAGCGACGCCGCCGAGGCCCGAGAAGAGCTCATGAAGATCGCTACTCAGGTTGCCTTTGCATACGGACTCGATGCCAGCGTTGATAAGATATCTGAGCGCATTGACGATCTGATTGCAGATCAGAAGGTTCTCGTTGCTGAGCAACAACGAAGGGCAGAGCTTGAAGGTCACATCGACGAACTCTCAACAATTAATAACACGATTATGCGCGATCTCGAACTCGTCAAATCCTCCCTCAATGATATACTCCGCGACGGTGACAACATCAAGACCCCCTACCCCTCCGTTTCGGAACAAATCGTGGCCCTCAAGAAGAAGATGGCAGATCTGGAGAATAAGAATAAGAAGCATTCCCGACTAGTAGAAGAACTAGAGGATCAACTCCAAACAAACTACGACCAGGCCCAGATCACGAGCAACCGATTGTCTCATCTACAGTCAGAACGCAACTCGCAATTAGATGAGGCCAATGCGGCAAGATCTCTTGCGCAGGCCGAACTAGAGGCCATTCGTGAAGAGATGGCTGCTCTCCAGGTAAATAACTACCCCCCATCGTCTGTACCTATATAAACATCGCTAACCATATTTTAGGCTCGTGTGGGTGAGATTGACGCACCTAGACGAAATAATTCGATCACCTCTGTCGTGCGCAAGACTGCCTCCGTGGTTTCACTGCCATCTCCACCGCCGGCCATTCCCCTTCCTCCTCTCCCGAACGGAGGTACTACATCTCCTACGAGCAACCGACCACCTAGCAACGACCTGGCCTTGGCTCAGATTCGTGACGACCAAGATGCGCGTATTCGCAGTATTGAGAGACATCTAGATGCGGAGAGACAGCTTACTGCAACTTTGGAGGAGGCTCTTACCGATCTAGAGCGCCAATCCAAGCAGGTCAAGGCTGACTGCGATGCTTGGAAGAAACGAGCTCAAGAACTGGAGACTGAGGTCAAGGAGTTGAAGGCCAAGCCGCAGCAAGACGCTAGATGGAGGGACAGTCTCAACCAGATCGAGGAAGAGCGCAAGAAGCGACAAGACGCTGAGAGGGCTCACATTCACCTGCAAGAGCGTATGAATGCTATCAACAACAAGAAGAAGAAGAAGGGCAGCCTCAACTGCTTTTAATTGTGTGGTTGGTGCAGAGCCCCCCTGGCGGCTCTTCTCCTTCTCAACCCACGTTGGCTGGGGGTATATTTTCCCTCCCAGTTGTCGTTGTCTTACGCTGTGGCCTGTTTGGGTCTTTGTTTTCTCTTGCTCGTGAAGCAGGCGATGGACAATACATAATATGCAGGGAGTTCAGGAAAGGGGTCGGCCGCATTAATCTTTTCGTCTACCTTTTATTTTTCGCTTTGGCTTTCTAATGTCATATCCCCCTTCTGTACTTGTTGATACCTGATATACATGATCTTTTTTACTACTGCTACTTCTTCTACTCTTACTACTACTCTTACTACCGGTAGGGGATGTGGACCTGTAACCCGATTTACCCGCCCTTGCCAAACCCGCTCTCGTATTTTCTTAATTCCTTCTTTTTTTCACGCCTGTTCCATTTACTCTCACTCCTCTTCTACCCGCGGCACATACTACCCACCTTTTTTTTTTACACATACCGCGAATGAATCTCGACGGGATACGCGAAATGAAAGACCAAAAATGGCATGGTTATTTATAGTGGAATGAAAATGCCAAATAGCTAAAAACCAAGCAAACGGTCCAACTTTTGTCTGTGACCTTCATACCCCTTCACTGTCTCTTGGGTTGTCTTTTTTTTTCTATGTCTTTTTTTTTCTATGTCTTTTTTTTTCGGTCCTTCGATCACCTACCCAGCCAGGTCGGCAACGACCAGACGGCTTATTTCTCTCTTAAGTTTTTTCTACTAGAGATACCACATTGTGTTGTCGCGTGTTTTGATATTCGTTTTAGTTGCTTTTGCCCTCCCTTTTATTTTTCGTATGTTATGCTACCCCCACCCCTGCCGCAACCCTTTTTGCGCCTCCTTTGCATACGCACATTGCCATCGGCGTGGCTAGTTGTTCCTTCCTAGAACACTACTTTTGTTTGTCATTGTTTGAATAGGGAAGGATAGAAAGAAGCAGATAGGGAATAGAGACTAAAAGAAGTCTTGGTGAACGGATAGATAGATAGGTAGGCGGCCGATGGCTGGTTGCTGTAAAGGAGAAGGGCCGATGTAGCAAACTACAAAGGATGATAGTAATAAATAGATAGACGAATAAGTCGATTTTTTTTTCTCTTTAACGTGACTCTCTGGAAAACCCACCTCTGTCGAGCTATGTGCGTTTATATGTGCCATAAAAGACTCAAAGAGAGGGATGTTGGTGTTGATAGAAAAACAAAGGGCAAATAAACATCTCGACACCCTAGCTGGTGTAAGGTACTGACTAGACTCTTAAATTAGGTATATATACTATACTGCCACGCTCCCGTAAAAATGGAACAGAATATCGAATTTTATCAGCGAGGTATACCAAGGAGATACATGCTGGGTGTCGTACCGTAACATCTATTTGGTACCTTGGCAGCCTTCTTCCTAGCTTTCTTCTTCCATCCATGAACAGGACATCGAGGCAGGGAGCTGACTTAAAAGTGCAAAAGCGACATGAGCATTCAATATCGCACTGAAAGCTTAGTAGACATAAAGTCAGTGATACGAGTTTGACATACTAAAGAGGTTAGGCTCTCCAGCAAAGTGTCTTAGCTATTGCTAAAATAACAGTATTTCGAAGGATTATTAATAAGTCCTCCTTTTCAAAGGAAACCTCAAGGGGTTTTAAAAGCCCTATAGTCATTTCTACCTATGGTTATTATACGGATTAGTTGACTACCTAACAGTAGGTAAACTACGTAGCTATTTGAAAGACCATGCCATTCTATAACAAACCAAACGCTTCCCTTGTTTTTAGATAGCGACGTTTGTTGGCACATATATTAGAACACCCTAGAAGTATGAAGACAATCACGAAGTTATTCATATTTATATATATTCCTAACATTCTCTAACTAAACTAGCTATTCACCCTATATCACACTAGGTCTCTATGATATTTTAAATGTTCTCATAACCAATCAACCTTTAATTGGCTTTGACCATACACACCAACTTTATCTTGCCAGCGCATGAAAATGTGTAAATTCAACTACACCGGATTTGAGTTTTGTGGGCATATAGACCCCGAGGGGACTCCTGTAAAGCACGAGCTTTGCGGCTTTCCAACCCGGCTGCGTCATGAGCCGATGTGCGACCCTCCCGACTCTTACGGCCTCTCTACTAACGGTGCCCAATACTGTCCAGAATGTAAGCCTATCATTGATAGACTACAAGCTGAGTGGACTGCCAAGAGAGATGAGTGGCGAACTAACAAGGCTTTGCCCGATGCTCAGATCAGCCGTATCAACCGGGAGATTATTGCGTCTAGAGCAATCATCGGTAAACAAGCAGTACAGAAAGGTCCGCATCATAACGAGAACCAGAGATACGAGCCCGAGCAGCAAGCCATCATTAACGCTGCCGAAAAGCTAATCGAGACTTATAAAAAGCTTGACGATGCTTGGAAGGAGAACACATGCGTTCTTAAGAATTTTGGGACAGTCCCACAGGGGACACTCAATGGCTGTAACAGACGGAGAAGTATTGCGAAGCACTCCATGAAAGAATCTGGCCCAGACCTCTTGGCAGAATTCGAGAACGACCTTCTAGATGAGATGTATGAGATTCATAACAAGAAGACAGGTTTATTAGGTTAAGTTCAACAGTACGTTGCCTTATAAACGTAGACTATAGACGATTTTACCTACTTAATCCTTCTGGATAACAGACCCTAAACAAGCGCAAGTCACAAAGATCGTGATAATACTTACCAGTATCTCTTAATACAGCTAATTAAGTATTTTCTCATTAATTCATAAATAGTGTGCTTTTATTTATAGTAATTCGTAGGTATCATTATACTATTCATCAAGTCTTTGAGAAGTCAATCAAACAAAGTGCATTGGCCTTCCTTTTATGGCAGTTTCCCTTACCTTAGCATTTCGGTTCTCGTATTATTTGGATCAATATGACTATGGGTGCTTGTGAAGCAAGAGTTTATGATGTAACTTCATTTCAGCTTCAAGCTGGGGGTTACAACCCGGTTGACATCTACCCCTCAGCTACATATGCGCCGAGATGCTTACGACTCTAAATATCCACGAATTTAAAGGATCCATGAATGAGCGGCTTGTTATATACCTTCTTTTTTGAGGCTGTTTTCACCCTATATACAAGGGAGCTGATGATCCGTTACAGATTAGGTATATATGTCGAAATAGCCTATTCGCTGCATGCAACGTGAACCTGCACCCCGGATACTCCGCAAGTCGCTACCTGACATGTGGGATTATATCACGTTAGTCTGAGAACTAGGATGTATTCCATTCATAAGTCACGTTCGCCGAGCTGGGCTCTCATACTTATTTCCCGGTGATATAAGGTGGGCAAAAGGATGAAAGGGGAGGGAGGGGATCCGGTAATAGCATTAGTGAGAGCCACAGTCATAAGGAACTCCTCCCTCCCTCTGAAAGCAATAGTGTCATCCAATCTGAAGAGTTACCAATAACCTACTAAGGAGCCTCTTATAATATCACCAAGACGCCGTATTAGCTATAATGAAGTGGCACATAGTACCACACTTCTTGGCGGCAGCAAGCCATGTTACAGCTAGACCACTCTGTGATGATGAAGACGGAAAGTACACTATAGAGTCTTCAGGGGTTAAGGCCCAAGTGAGTTCCTTATCCAAGGGTCTCCTATCAAGCCTGGTGAAGCTGATGTAAAATAGTTTATTGCTTACGGAGCTACCCTGACCAATCTCTTCGTCAAAGATAAGAACGGGGAAGATGTCGACGTCGTTCTTGGATACGACGACATAGAATACTATCGTATAGAGGACCCCATCTATAGCGGTCTATGAATATAGTGACTAACCTGTTACAGCTGAGGACCCCGGTCACCCTGTGTACAATAGTATACCGGGGCGATATGTGAACCGGATCGGACACGGGAAGTACACCATCGATAACAAGACGTACACCACGGAGCTGAACGATGGAACCAACACCCTCCACTCGGGCACAAACAACTGGTCATATAGGACGTGGAATGTGACCGCTAAAACGGAAGATTCCATTACGTTCGCGGTGCAGGATGCCTCCAACTCGTCGTTGGGGATGCTTGGGCTCGTCGAGGCTAGCGTGACCTACAGTGTCAGCAACAGCACGTGGAAGATCAGAATGGAGGCGTCGTCCCCGGACGTCAAGACCCGTTCGTCCAACCATACCCTGACATCGAGCACTTTACCATGATCCATCTAGCTGACTTTGCACCCCTATCTATACAGCCCTGATGCTAACGCAGCACACATACTTCAACCTCGACGCCTACCGTAACCCCGAGGCGGTCAAGATCTGGAACCACACGCTGTACATGCCGTACTCGTCGCGGTACCTCGTGGCCGACGACGGCGCCCTGCCGACGGGCGAGATCGCCACCGCCGCCGCGGGCACCCTCAACGACTTCGCAAGCGGCCCCGATCTGCCGCTGGGGCACGCCCAGGCCGACCCGGGGTTCCCGGGGAATTGCGGCGGCGGGGGTGCGTGCGAGGGGTACAATGGGTACTTCCTCATTGACGACGCGCCTGAGGACGCTGTCGTCGTCTCCCTCGCCAGCGCATTCTCGGGCATCAGGGCGGATCTGCGCACTGATCAGCCCGGCGTCGTCGTGTACACGTGCAACTGGATGGACGGGACGGCCGACCTGAAGAGCACGCAGGGCACGGAGGAGAACACTAAGGTGGTAAGGAGCTCGTGCGTCGCGATTGAGGCGCAGGATTATGTGGATGGGATTAATCAGTAAGTATTTTTTTTTTTTCTGATCTTCCATCCCTTTTTCCCCCTTCGACACAGCCGTTGGGTCGTTATGTGGCAAAAAAAAAAAAAAAATCAGTAGAAGTAGAGGATATGAAGAAGAAAAGAGAGACACTGACGATTTTTTTTTCTCCCCTCGCTTTGCACAGCCCCGAATGGGGACGTGTCGACAAGCAGATAGCCGGACCGGGCGACGCTTACTCCTGGGAGAGCTCGTGGACTTTTGGGTTACTATGAATTTTTACTCTCCGAATAGCGAGCCGCCAGTAAATCATGATAGCGTCCATCGATTAGCTTGTTAGTATGTGGCATGTATCATGTGGTCCTAAGGCAACTGAGAAGGGAAAAGGGGGGGATGAAAGGAGGTAGGGGGAAGATGTCAATGGGTAGCGGGTTGTACGTACAAACCTCCTAACCTAGGTAAGTGACGAGAGCCGGAAAGGACGACAATGTGTAGCCTCATTAGCACAGAAAAAAAATCTCTTCAACTTCTCACCTGTGCCAACACCATGCTATGTTACTGCCCAACCCGGACCCTTCCTTAGTGTGGGGATCTTCGGTTTTTCTGGAAGGGGTGGAGAGGGACGGGTGCCTACACTAGCAGCATCTCACGATGTCCTTTTCCATGGTCCTGAACAGCCGGGGCGTCTTTGACGTCATACCCCTGTTCTTTTTCCTTTCCCTATTGCTTTTTTTCTTCTCTCCTTGAGTTGGATAACTCGGAGACTTTTCTAGCTGTCATCTGTCATGTCAAATATACCATGTACTTGCAGTAGGTAGTAGTTTAGAGTAGTGTAGAGTAGAGAAAATAAATAATTGTCTTTCATCCGCCAAAGCGAGGGGTCTAGACCGGCTGATCGACACCGTTGTCCCCCACCCTCGGCAGGCCATGTGTTGGTCTACCTACAAAGGAACCCCCAATGCTAATGACATGCGTGTAAGTTGGGCGGACAACTTAGGCGAACCAGATCTAAGTAGGCATCCAAGAGATTTACCCTAACCAAGTAGTGCGTGGTCTGCGTTGCTTTCAAAATGGGACGAGAATTTTACGGTTGTCTGACCATGTATGCGGTGTTTTTCCTTTTCTTCCTTTTCTTCCCTTCTCTTTCTAGCTCTCTTTCTGCGTGTCTTGGCTTTAGGAGAGAAATCTCTGGTATGATGAGCTCAGGAGATCACCGGCCCATTATCCAATTGGTCTTTGATACGCTGATTTCAGGGGCCAAGGCTTGTGATACGAGTCCGTCATCGACAATCCATTATGGCTTACTTCTCTCCTGCGCGACACCATCGAGATTCTGTCTTGCGGGGTGAATACCCATGTTGTCTGCCTATGGATTTTTGACTTCCCCATTACACTAATTTCAGGGGTCTGCGGCAAATCGTATCATTTGCCTCCTTGAACTTCAGGGTCCAAAGAGGGTGGCGTATCCGCGCACCATTGAGCCGTTAACCCTGGGGAGCGAAGTGAATCCTTTCGACTTGGCGTTGATGACGTAGCCTGCGTAGGTTGGTGGTCAAGCTTCCAACAGACCCTCACTTGAAGCAACTTCTCTTGCAGCGGCCAGAACTGTCTTCTGTATTGTGGCGTCCATGTTACAGGTCCTTATGCGTTAGCGAAGCCAATGTGCACATGTTCTACACATCCCCAGAAAGCAGTGAAGTACCCCCATTTTGATTCTAGATCGAAGTCTAGACCGTCTTCTCTCTGTTGTTCGACTTATCTACCCGTCAACTTCACGATGTTGCAAACTGGACTTACCTCTACGTCACCCTTCATGCTACGGATAATTTCATGCATTGTGACGTTGCTACAGAAAGGTATCGTCATAAGTGTTCGGTGTGAGCTTGGGTACTTGAAGACGAAGCTATCAGTGTTCGCGAGAGAATGCGGCTTGGGTAAGAAGGCAGCGATATGTTTTTTTTTTGCCACCTGAGGAGAGGTTTCCTGGTGATATTATTGCAATAGCCTTGTGAGAAGAGCGTTATCGGAGTATTCTATCGGCTCGAACGTTTAAAGAAGCCAGTTACGATGTGGTGATCATCCAATATTAGGGGTCACGAGGAGGGTTGAGCGTGGAGTCTGGCTATGAAGATCACAGGCTTGGTGTTGGTGCTGGGGTGGACAATCCAATTTTGCCCGATCGCATTTTCAAAATCCTGTCCTCTTGCACTAAAATTCTCAAATTCTCGACAGACCATCAGTTCATATTTGCGCCGGCCGGGTTTATGTGCCGCTCAGCTCCTACAACTGGTGGTGATCGACGCCGCAGGTGAACGCCCAAGCCTGGACCCTTACATAGTATTGTCCAAGGCCTGTCAGCCCTAGTTCTTGACGATACACATCAACCACCGGTCCTGCGTTGAGCTTGGATCTACTGCCCCAAGGCGTAATGTGTGTTGTCCCCAGTTATGCAGCTACCATGACATCACTCACGATGGGATGGGGCTACGTCAGAAGAAGACCGTCCCGTCCACCATCAACTTAGCTTAGAGCTTGCGGCTGTTGAGTAGGTAGGGAGTAGGATTGAGCATTCGGTCTTTCTCTAGCTAGGAAGAGACGTTCAACACCCCCTCGGAACTGGGGATGAATGGATGCAGTAGCACGCAATCTCTATGCGCCGGCTGCCGGTACATAAACCTGACCTGAGCCCTCCGAGTTGCTCGATGCCTCACCATCACCATTCTTGTTATAGTTGCCTTTTACTACCTAGTCGTATTCTTCCACTCGCGAATAGTGTACTGAGCGCTTTCAGCTCGTGAATGTGCCACTCCACTACTTCAGGGTCCCCTTTCACATTCTCCCCTGTTAGCGGATGCAGCCGAGCCTTAGACGGTCCCAATCGCAAGAAACCCGTGGTCAACCCTTTTCATACAAGCTAGTACTGAATAAGGTATGGCTACCAACGTCCGAAATAACGAGTCAGCGAGTGCTGTACAATATTTCAAGTAAGTGTTTATAGCGTGTAGTTCTTCGAGTTCCTTTGTTGCACTAATTGGCATGTCGAGTAGAGCAACAATTCCTAACCGCGTCCACTTTGTATAGTCAAGACAATATCGTGCCTGAGGCGCAAAGGCCCGTCATCGATGTTCCTGTTGATACCGGGTACGCCCTGCAAAGGTTCTTGAACCCGCAGGGTCATGCCGAGGACCGTATCCTGAGGCCCCTCCAGCCATTCCGAACGCCACTTACCGAGGATCAATCCCGGGAGCGCATGGCCGCAATTCTCCTTGCTGCTGCAACCAGTGCGGCGCCCAGCAGGAATTGACAAATAATGACTAACGTTTATTTATGCACATCAAACATTCGATTGGCGCATGGTTTGTAACTGCCCCTTGACGCTGTAAAACTTCTAGTTTAAAGATATGTTATACCCATATTCTAACATCGATTAACAGAAACCTGCATGTTTGTGGAGGGCATTATTATAGACATTTTACCTCTTCCCAGGAGAGGGAGTGCTGCATTATTAGACAGACGGGTACAGGGAGGGATTGGGCATTTTACGAAATATCAACGAACTCATGTCTCTACTATGTAATGATTAATGAACTATTTACTAATATTCTATTTTATCGTCGGTGTATCATTCAATTCAATCTGGAGAATATCTTGTTTCCGGATTGCGTAGTGTTGAATAAAATTGATATATTGAACTGCAACCCAATTGCTGTATTCTGCTCACTATTTAGTCGTGCGCTTGCATGCATATAATCTCACTCTAACCTAACCTAGCTGATTTGAATTAAAAAAATTGTTGCATTTGTGTTAAGAAATAGATCCAACTTAATTTCCGAATCCCTTTTTTGTAATTGCTGCGCAGTAGATCATTCTCGTGGTTCATTAAAACATGTAGGCTTTTAAAGAATATCCACCGTATAGTTTTGTACTAGAGTCAACCATACTATATGCTTCAAGTGACATAGTTATAACTATATTGAAGTGAGTCCTGAAGTGTCAGAGCTTTTTGGAAACTATAATTCGAGATTTAATTAACTAGTAGATTTAGGGTATAATATATTTCTTTAAATAGATCTCAAATATTTCTCGAATTAGTTCAAGATGCAGAATCCAAGGAGCTTTCTACGTTATATATTCATGTGGGTCTACCCCTACCAGCTCAGCAACGGTATATTGTACCCCAAGTGTTATACCTCAAGTCTTTGGCTACAGGATTCAAAGAGCAACCAACATGAAGATTACAGGAGCTGACTGTGATTAGGTGATAAGTAAATTATAGAGAAGTGGCGGTGATATGTCATAGAAAGCGCAGGAGAACCTCTCTGATGATTTATCTTTCTATAGGCGAAACCGGATTGACGAAATTTGGTGCCAGGGCAGTCAAGGTTGTAGGCAACATTAATATAGAGTGTCGAGGCAGCAAGAAAAACAATTTTCATGTTATATTTATTGAAATGGGATGGATCCTTTTCTCGAGTAGAGTTAAGTAGGCAGAAGCCTGGATATATTTTACACAAGCACATAGAAGAAGGCTATCTATATGCATCACTGTATAGTAAAGTGGGTCGCCCCCATATTCTATTCTCCTTTCCCTTACCAACCACCTCTAATAAGCACAGCAATGATGTGCAACCCTCCATTGACTTTGGGTGAAAATCAAAGTCCGTAACATTGCAGCTCATTGTGGTTGTCGTAAAGCCGCTCAAAGGTTTCCAGCATACCATAGCATCAACGATAGAGATATCATACCAGACAGTGCAAACATGCCCAGGAGCCCCCTCATATTATTCTTTCTTAGAAAATACTGTGTCGAACTTATTGATTCTCTTCCTCGCGCTTATCTCGTGGTTGGCCTCTTGCTCTTCTATACCCAAGTGAGACCCGATAAGGCGGCCGTAGGCTGGGCCGTCCACTGCTGAGGACTGAGCAGCAAATCCTTGCAACGCGTAGGGTTGAACAGAACTACCCTGAGTAGAGGTTTTAGGTAGACCTGATGCTCTGGTCTCTATGCTAGATCTTGTCAGAGCATCCTGGTTCAAGTATCTAGAGGCAAGCGCGGGTTCGGCCATGTCCTAGAGCTTATTAGCTATAGCTATATAGTCTCTTGCACCATTATACAACACATACGACGTATTGATATTTGGGTTAGGGTTATATAGATATAGTATAGTTCGATATGATAAAATATGACCAGTTGGAAATCTTGAAAGGGCATAGATTGGATGATCGTTTCTGGGCTAGGTGGTGAAATAAACACAACTCTTGATGGCCTTGGGACTCTTAGAAGAGGCCTTCTCGATAAACCAAGTGGTGAATCATGAATTTATACTCATAGTAGATGCCAACCCTTCCCAACTTGCCTTGCTGCCTATTCTAATGAAATATTATGTGTATATCTCAGTCTGCCTAGGATGCAAAATGGTAGTCTGTCTCCTGCGGTCAGGATCCAGGAAGTCGTAGTCTTATGGTGTATAGCAAACATATTGAAAGCTTAACTTTTTGCATGACTACTATGTGAGCCTCATCTTTCTGGTTAGAGGATCACAATACAACCCATAATAATGGAGTAGTCATAATCATGATTATGGTTGGAGCGACGCTATAATATTCGGCTGTGCATAATGTAGCCTTAGCACAACGTGTTCTCTCTATGTAGAATAAACTATATTATGTGCGATGTTAAAGAGATACCTATATGGCCGGCAGTTATACATGAAATAGTAGGCAGAAGAGCCAATCATCGGCTCGGTGTGCCGATTAATTTATTTAAAGATTGTGATAGGACAATGAAGTGAACGTCAGTACTTAGACACAAGAGACTATTCACTCCTTTTGGCATGCTGCATATGATGAAACCGTAAGCCGACCAACTCCTCTGCTAGCCGGACGAATTACATCGGTGTGAACAATATACGGGTTTCGCGGAGATCTCTGGGTCCCTTTTCTTTATGCATAGGAGGTATAGATGTAAGCATCAGGAATGTCACCTCCTACATAGGTTGTGCAGTGTCCTAACCATAAAGCATGCCTGGACGGTGTCGCCGGATCCCGGTCATGGATTACAATGCACTTTTCCCATTTCAATAGCTATATGGCGGCCTGGTAGAAAGTGATGGTGGAATGTTGGTAGTCGAATCCTGCGGTTGAGCCTCATTTGGACCTGAGGATTAATGCGACAAGAAGCCGACCTTACATCGAGGCTCTGGCCTTTCGGTAACTTTAAACGTATTTATTCACCCCATCAACTAAGACTCATATTGGCTCAAGTCAGATTCAAGTTACTACCTGTTGCGTCCTCCCGGTCCCCAATATGTCTATCGTTTAAGGGGGCTGAGCGGTGATATATGCAAATCAGTTGTTCAAGAACAATAAGCGTTCAGAATTATGACTGGAGTTTAGTACTTTATACTTGTGCTACTGAGAAGGTCTTCGATAATACACAAAGGTAGGAGGGCCATAGGTTTACACACTGCTTTCACAGGCACGAATATTATCTAGTTATGGGTTTAGGTGATTATTCATACGCATGGAGATGACTGGAGACACGATTCGAGGGAGGGCTGGTATTTCCAATATAAATAGACATGTCTTGATATAGCAACGAAATATATGTCAGATTGTAGAAGCTAGGTTTTGAATTGATCGATTATCGCTTTATGTTAGGAATTCGCTTAAGAGAGTAGTTGTAGTGCATAGAAATGTAATGTAACGTGCTTTCTAGTTAATGACAAGACTATTGTTATGTGTAGGTATAATTTGATATCGATGTAATATTCAAGATAGCATCAGTTGATTGAAATTTGGAAAGTCGGGTTTTACATTTTACAAATCGATTAGTGAAGCTTTTACAATAGAAGCAGGTTAACTTTCTGCTAGACTCGATTGTGGGAGCAGTGTTGTGCTGGAATTTGTTATGAATGAAAAATGATGATAACAGAATTAGTTCCTGTATTGCTGCATGTCTAAAATATATTAAATCATGAATTATACTTTACAAGTTGGTTTCTACGTCGTAGGATATAGTGTAATCTATCTAGGCTTGATGGGTTGTGATATCAGAAAAATAAGAAAGAGATCAACAATATTCCGGCTAGACTATACATAGATAGCTCTGACATTCAAGTTCCACATTATGTTGTTTCTTAGGGACAACCTTTAGTATGTATATTGTAAGCTACTACTAGGTAGTTGACCAACCTACGAAACTTACCTACCAGACTCGGCCATATATTTTGTGTCCTGCCGTTTCGGGTTAGCAGCCGAGTTCCTCAAGTCCCCCAAGCCCACAATTGATTGGTGTCGGGTCAAGGAGCAGAGAGAGCAGATAGCCAATAGTTCCTGGGCGTGGGAAACGGTATGAATCATGGCCGTGATTCAATTCCAAGTTACAATTGGTTTGTTTCACTAATGACGTATCGAACGCCGAGGGGAAACCTATGTCTTGGATTAGATATTTATTTACCTACAAACCACTATTATTTCCTCCCCTCCCCCTCCTCCTTACCCCTGAAGATCAGCTTCAAACGGCATCGAGGGTTATGGTTGACATGACCTATACAAACAAAGGCATTTTCCTATACTATCACTAGAACTCCGACTTAAAATCCAACTTCTTACTGAATACAATAAGAGATTCCTCTTAACACTAACAACTGCCACGATCGTTACCACTGACTGCTACCTCAAGTTCACCCCCCCCATTTCTCACCATAAACCATGGCTGAGCCAATCACTCTCCTCGAAGTGCAGCAGCAGCCGGATCGCAAGGACCTTTTCGGGATCTTGAACGCGTACCTGCAGCCGTCAAGCACGACATCCGCTGCCTCGGCCGCCGCCGCCTTCGCCGCACTGCCACGGACACTGGATGAGGAGTTCCTTTGGGGTCTCTGGAAGAATGTAATCCGGGTAGCTGAGCAGCTGCCGCACGACCATCCGGCGCAAGACCGACTGGTATTATTTCTGCAAGAGCTGACCCTCCTGCCCGATACAGGGGTTCTCGTCTGGGACGTAAGTGTTCAGCTCCTGTCCCCCCCTTAGTTTTTTTTTTTTTTTCTTTTCTTTTAGTTTCCTCTCACCCTTTACCATCGTCCTCTCTTAAGTCAAGAAATAAGAAAGAAAAAAAATGGTTATCCCACCACTAACCTCTGCCTCTCCATCCCACCCTTCCAGCTCCCAATCTGGTCCGCCCTCCCCGTCCTCTCGGCCAGCATCCGCGAGCACCTCAACGGGCCCGCGCAATCGCGCGACCCGACCGAGCAAGCGCGCATCGACCGCTCCTGGATATCCTTCCACGCCTTCGCCGCGCGGCTGCTGCACGCCGGGGTGCTCCCCTCCCCCGACGAAACCACGGCGATATGGATGCTCCGCGCCGCGCTCGAGGAGGCCCCTCCCCCCACCACCACCGGGTTCGCGCGCGACCTGGCCACCGCCGCCGTGCACGTGCTCTACTCGGGGGCGCACCTGGCGCACCTCCTGGCCGCGCGGCCGGACCCGGCGCTCGACGACGCGGGCAAGCGCATGCTGAAGGCTGGGTCGCTGTTCCGGGAGGCGAGGAGCCTGAACGGTGGTGCGGCAGGGGGAGGAGAGGGGCTCGTGCGCGAGAGGTGGGAGTTCTGGGGTGTGAGGTTTCGGGAGCTTGGCGCGGGGACGGAGGCGGATGGCGAGGAGTTGAGGGAGGCGCGGAGGTTGGCGGCGCGGGCGGGGAGGCTGATGGGGGTCTGGACGCAGAACTTGTTGCGGAGACGGGGGTGAGGGTTATAGACAGGATGGAGATGTAGGTAGGTTAGAGTGGGATAAGAGAGATGCATGGTTTGCACAGCTGAGTCCGTCCATTCACATAAGTTACCATGTTAAACATGGTGTTAGTCAGGTACGAGCAGGGATTAGGTATAACCATAAAATAGAGTGCTATTATATTTTATACATAGGGGTTACCCGACGACTCTCTGTGAAGAATATGGAGCAAGGAGATATAGATCAATTTTGCATACTGAATTCATTTTTCAATAATCATAGAGATTCATACGGTCTTCCATCTTTTGCACAATTTCCTACTTACTCATACAATAGCTGCCCTACATAGTTAATATTCAACTCCATGGCAAGGTGTTCTTTTGTTAAATGTTTACTTATGTGCAGGATAAGGTCCATACAATTGGCGTGGTGGTGGGAACCCTCCAATATCTTTCCTCACCAGCCCTCAGGCTTTTGCAGTGTTCTTGCCTACTGACCTAGCTGCCTAGGCAGGTCCTAGATATGTAATGCTATAAGCTATAATGTGCTCATGGGTAAGTATGGGATTTGTGTAATGTACTGTTGATCTGCTATACTATATCTAGAAACTGAAGTACTAGCCATAAGTTGCAGAGGTATAAGTAGTTGCCTACCTCTAAGGCAGCTCTGTATAGATGAGCGAATGTGACTGACCTCATTAGGAAATCTAAGTACTAACCTAGGTTGTAGGAAGAAAAGGTCAGCGCCTAAGTTAGTAGGTATGGATTACAGGCCGATCCCGATAAGTCCCCCTCCTTAATATGTACCTATGTACCTATCATTCCGGAGGCCAACTCCACTTAGAGCCGGCCCGGTGGAAAACATTGACACAACCCTAAGACCTCAGGGTCCTAGATTATGAGGCGTCAAGGGATGCCATCAAGACTTACGTAGCCGCGATATTAACTTTCTCTTCATGATATTGACTATTTACACTAAAGCTTATAACCTAACCTAGTCCCTACATGCTGCTGTAGGGATGTGAGTCCTAAATCTGCCCCACCTTCCTGAAAGAGTAATATGCAAAAAGATTTGGGGAATGAGAAGGCAGCTCGCCCATACTTAACTCCTGTTGGGTCCTTTTGGTATACTAACCTTAGCAAAATCTTCAGGCCCCCAAAGTCCTAGGCTGCCTCTACTCTAACATGGAGAACTCAAGCAAATTGCATGTGGCCCACGAGAAGAATTCCAGTCAGACTCTAGGTAGAAGCCGCTTTCTTCGGTTACTCATCTGCTTAAGTTCATCTCACCAGAAGGTAAACAAGTAACATCTCACATTTTATTTTTTAAGAGTTTTTTCTTTTTGAAAGGAAAAAGAGAACTCATCTCTATCATTCAACCGCAAGGATAGCTAGGTCTGTAGGTAGGCCTTTAAATTGAGATATCTATTGGAAGTATATAATCCAAACGCAAATCGTTCTTCCATTCATACATGAATCTCATCCTGTATCATAATCTATGAATCAATCCAGACCCTTACCTGCAAACAACAACAAATGGGGAATGAATAAATAAAAAAGTAAACACTCCAAACTTTTCCAATTTTGTAAAGATATTTCCATTGAAAAAAAAAAAAAAAAAAAAACCAAACCCGAAAACGATTCAAGGGTATATATTGCATCCTGGCACTGGGCCTAGTTCCTTCTTTTAAGTTGACGCCGCTTATAGGTATCATTCGCGTAATGTAAATGACCGATTTGAGAAAAGAAACAAAAAACCGAACAACGCCCTGCGTAGTTTGTATATAAAACGCCATGTGTATAGGAAGAGACCATACCGATATCCGAAATGAAGAAATGGCAGGGAAAAAAAGAAAAGAAGAGAAACTACTCCCTTAGCCTCCACTCTTCTATCACTCCGGGCTTCTGCGAGACCTTTTCCTGGGCCCTCCCTGTGACGAGACCACGGCAGACCTCCAGTCTAGCGCCAAACCCACCGTCACGCTCCGTATGCCGCCAGAACTCATCGATAACCGCCAGCACACCTAACCCCTGCGCATTGCGCACATTCGGGTTCGCGCCGAGGTCAACCAGCTCCTTCAAGGCGACCTTCTGACCCCTGCGGGCAGCGATGTGCAACGCCGTCTCGCCCTCACGGTTGCGTGCCTCGAGATTAGCGCCGCCTCGGCGCACAAGCATCTGGATCATGTTTTCCAGGTCGGCCTTGCCCTCGCGTGTATCGTCGCGACAGTGCGTCACGAATGCCATAAGCGGAGTGTTCCCGTTCTTGTCGTAGTGGTTGGCGTCGAGTCCGGCGAGAATGAGTCCCTCTAGGAGCTGCACGCGGCGGCTAGTCTTGGAACTGTCCTGCTGCGGTTGCTGCGGGCTGGATGGATCGGTGATGTCCTCACTGAACTTGCGCTTTCGTGAATGACGTGAGCCAGAGCTGGGGGTTCGCACGAGCCCAATATCTAGGTCGACCTCGGCTAGGCAGTGAAGTCCGTTTCGTCCTTGTGCATCCTCGAGTTGGGGGTTTGGGTGTTCAAGGCTGCTGGCTCGGGTAATGAGCTCAAGGAGAGCCGTGCTTTGGCGAATCCGTGAGGTATCCTCGTTTTCAGACGGTATGCTTATTCTCACTATGGGCAGGTCGGCCCCAGGCAAGTTCACTGCATCCATCGTTCCCATAGGCGGCGACATCTGAGCGACGTTTGCGTCCAAGTTTCTTAGGGTTCGTGATGCCATAGGCTTGGTTCCAAAGGCGTCCCGGCGATTGTATGAAGGTCCTTCATGAGCGAATTGGGGAAAGCGAGCCGAATCCCCCACGGTATATCGGAGTTGGTGGAAGACATTGCGCCCATAGACATCGTTTGCACAAATATCGAACTGGGCCCTTTCCAGAACCCCTAGGAGATTTTTGAACTGAACTGAGTCAATGAACCAAGATGGATGGAGAACATGAAGAAACGTCTGCCCTGCCGTGTTCGTGGCATGAAGGGGTAGGTCTGGATGCCTCAATGCTTCGGAGACAAATCGAACGAATGGTTCGCGAAGTCCGGTGGAAGCGGCATAGTAATGAAAGACCGTGTTGCCGAACGAATCCCGTCTCGCAAGATTGGGGTGCGAAATATCTGGGAAGAGACCTAAATCTGCCCATACCCCGTGCTCCCGGGTGAGTTCGTTGGCAATCTTACACCAGCAAGTGCCCGCCTTGTGAGATAGAGACTGGACGGGGCAGTGACGGCGCCGTGTAAAAAGATCGTTCCTCAAGAAGTCGCCTGGGATCGCGTACCTAGCATCTCGTTCACCGAGGCTGACTAGCTCGTGGTGCTGAGGCCTAGAATCGAGGAGAGGTGATGAGAATTGCAAATTAGGCACGTCTCTAGGCGAAATGACCGGTGACTGCTCGTTCTCAGAGCCGTGTTCGAGGGTAAACCGCTTGACGAGACGCATGATATCTTTTGGGCGTGACTTGGAGACGTTCTGTATCTTTGCTTTGATGTTACTGTTTATGCTAATGTCCGTCGAGCTAGTTAGACCAGTATCCCGACGAGTAGGGTGGAAGGAAGCGAAGAACCCAGGTGTAGACCAAGGCGTCGTCGTATCATCGTAAGCAGAGGCGGGAGTGGGAGCCGCGGGGCTGCTGTTGTGACCACCCATACTACTAAAGCCCCAGGGGTCAGTTGGCAGGTCGTCCATCTCCTCGAACGAAGGTGTATAAGAATGAGCAACGGATATGTCATCAGCAAACTCGGGACTAGGGTGTTGTGGCAGGCTGAGGTTATTGTAGTCTTCCGTTATATAGGACGATGTTGTCCGTCTGGGATTCTTCTTAGCACGCTGGCTGTCCTTAAGCCCAGCAATTCGTCTCGCCTCTTCCTCATGGTCCTTGGGCCTCAACCACCGAGGATCGTTTCCCAGGAGGGCATTCTTGACCTTGTTGGCAGCATCTTTGCTGTAAAGCAGACATGTGAGCTATGTTCAGCAAAGAATGGCCAAGGAACTCACCCTGGCTTCCAAACGCCATGTTCGATACTTTCGAGGATATCTAGAATAAGCGTGAAAGGAAGCTTAGTATAAGTGTAGAGGCGAATTAGCTTCCTAACACGGGTGTCGGTCCAGTCTTTGGGACGGCCACCTCTATTTGTCGAACTTGAGGTAGTGGTGGGAGAACTAGAATCCATCATGAAAGAAAAAGAAAAGGAAGAGGGGGGGATGATGATGATAACGCTGAAGATAGATAAAAAGTGTTAATACGGATTCTTTCGAGAAAGATGAGATGTGGGGTTGGAAATGGAAATGACAATGACGAGTTACGCAAGGGGTTTTAAAAAAGGAGAGAGTGTGTGTAAATTAATAAATAAAGAGGCATCTTGGACAAGGCTGTCCGCAACGGCTACTCCCTTGTACTAAAGAACTTTTGATCATGTAGGTAGATTCGGTTCATGTGAAGGTGAAGTTTTCTATAGGTTAGATTGTGGTCAGGTCAAGGAATAATACAGCCACGGTCAGTAGAACGGGCCGTGTTAGTGTGTGTGTTGTTCAATCAATCGAACGTGGCGGGGTTCAAGTAAGAAGGTACCCAAGAAATGATTATTGAACTGAGGCAGCCTCTAATCTATGGTGGATCGCGGCGGGAGTTCCCAGTGTTAGCGGCTTATGGGCTTATCCCCCTCTAGTATTCTAGGTACATAATGCCTTATTCAAATACGCCTGACCCGACAGGGGCAGAACATAGGTACATACATACATGCATACAAATTCAACCTGTCATGTCTTATCACATGTATACCTTATAACTGAAGTGACCGTCCGTATCTGTGTAAGTCTAAGTGTAAGTGTATGGCACGACACAATATGCCTTATGTTACCAACTAACCACTCCAGCACGCCCCGTAAAACACGCAAACGTGACAATATTTCGTACATGTAAATGCACGTAAGTAAATAGGTAAGCATAAGTAACTATCCGTCTTCCTCGCTGCTCTCTCCGGACCTACTTTTTTATCGATGCGAGCTTTAATGGTGTACCCTATATGGTTTGTAGCTTAGGTATCTCCACAGCACAGCATTTCAAGCCTTACCTACTTTTTAACAAGTGTAGATTCCTTCACCAAACATCCAATGTATCACATCGCCGATGATGGTGACCATAACCAGGCAGAACATGTGGCTGAGCCAGTCAACCTATTCTCTTAAATGATGGCTGAGCATTATATAACCATACCAAGTAGGCAATTACCTAGAAAGACAGAACACCTCGGCACCGGTTCCGTGGACAGATGGGCTGTGCGAATGCAAACCAATAGTGTTGGAGGGGGCAGTGCAGTGTCACTTACACGCTTAGGGTTAGTGTTTGTTGTTGATAGGTTTCTGAAGCTATATACCCCTCTTCTTTAAGCTTGAATTGACAAGTGTATAAACATACCAATACAATCAATCCCCGTCGGCAAATTAACTCGAACCTCGAAAGAAAAGAAAAAAAAAATTTGGTTCCTGTTGTGTGCTCGTGCCTGGATTTATCATTAACACTATGTGTTTGTTGCCTGGCACCTCAGCTTAGTGCTCTGCTCTGGAAGATCGAAGGATTCATCAAGCTTTTTAAACTCATGAATCTAGGCTAATATCCTTGTCACAAGCATAGCCTATAGCCGACTTATGTATTGTACAACATTGAATTGTCCGGCACACCTATACTTTGGCATATCACTACGTACAATTCTAGAACAAACTAAGAATTTCATTGTTAATATCGTTTATACCTCAACTGGATTGCCAATGTTTACCCATTGGGTATGTGTTTGGTATACAATTGCACTGGCCTATTGTTCATCAAGGTAAACCAGGTACGTACTATAGACTAGTAAATAGTGTGAAGCACACAGGTAACCCCAGGCTATTAGGTTAACCCGTGGACTTCCCTGATGTTACCTTACAAGGTATGATAGATGTAAATACATATGTATGTATAGTACCAACACCAGCACCTTTTTGCATAGTAGTGAAAACTCCCAAGGTCGCAATCTTGACATCAAATGTTGAAGAAAGTAGGTAACTAAGCTCCTGCCTCCCCATCCCTCTCTCCCATTCCTTTTCACTCTTTTCCGTGCTCTCTTGGCAACCTTCGTTTTACGGAAAAGACCAGGTTCGTGATTGGCATGAACCCGACACGGCGGGCGCTTATCCACACGGAAAGAAAGACAAGAGATATTTTTCTAATCTAGTTCTAGTCTGTGGTCGATGACCTGATCTTTTCTCAAAATGGCTCCCCATACCACCCTTCCGACTTACACATTTTCATCTTCATCACCCCCGGGCCCCCAGCCATATGACTAACTTCGTATGTACATTTCGAAATCCTCCTATGCCTGCCACATTTTCTACTTCCCCCTTCCCATTACAACCCACACTTGATTATTTTTGCCACCCGTGCCTAGCTAACCCACAATAATCACCTGTGTGTTTCTCCATCACACATGTTGTCTTGTGTTTCAAGCTGCCGAAAGAACTTACGAAACACGCAGCATCTTTCTTCATCAACCCGTCAACCCGAGCTTACTTGGCCTATCGTCCCGCGCACTATCCTAGCCTAGCCTAGCTATGGAACGACCACGACCCTTTGGAACTTTTGTCGATGATTTTTTTCCCCCGAATTCTTCAAGAATTTCGTTAGTCTGTTTTCTTCCGTTTTGATTATTGGTGGTATATCCCCTTGATCACGTAAACCATACTCCCTGGCCCCCTTCACTTCCCCCTTTCTGCTAGGGGTTGCCAAACCAAATCGCAACCGTTAACTTGCGGGAGGAAGATCGAACCTTTTTCTTACCCCTTTTGGGAACTTTTTTCCTTCCTTAGCACAGGCAACGTGACAATGTTGTAGAACAAAAGTGCCACAAAAGAGCTCTTCATACGAGATAGTACAAGGACAGAAGAAAAAAGCAAAGAAAAAAGTCCTTTATTCAGTATCGAGCTTGCATAAATATTGACTACATCTACCTATGGTGAGACAACTAAGACTCACGCGCACCTACGAACAGTCTTGACTACAAGTAGGACTCTGCCACCCCCATCATGGCCTATTATTCTACATAAATACGGGAAAAGGGGGAACTTTTGAAGTTGTTTTTAAACTTGCATACCTTACCAGTATCCCAAAAGCACCATAGTTTTCGTCGTCATCGAACGTGAAGCTACCAGGGCTTGTCCTTTCTTGAATATCCCATCAGTATCTCTTGTTTCTGTAAACGGCATCAGTCTAGGTGCATTGCTGGCGAACAGAGCTGTGACTCTTTCGAGAAACCCTCCCCCCTACTCTTCCCCTATCCCTGTTTCCGTCATTCTTTAACGTTTTTCTACTTGCATCATTGACTGGTACTATTCTCTAAGTATTGAATATCATCGTATGATAATAGAGGAGTATCTATCGTTGGATCAGAATATATATATCGATCCTGGAGCCCTCCCTTTTACACCCTTACTCCCAGTCCTACTATTACAACTCTACTACCTATTTTATAAGAATACATATTTATATATATTCCCTCGATCTCTACATTGTTACCAGTGTTTTAATTATTAGACAAGCTCCTTGCTTCTCATCAGACCCTCCTGTCGTATATCTTTATATATCTACACATCGCAAACTACATACCTGTCAAACAAGTGCTTATCGACACTGCAACACGCACAACACTATACCTCACATATCACACAACCACACACCAGCATCATATAATTATATACTATATATCCAGGTATATATATACTCCCTCCACTATGCCTAATAACAACAACACTACCACTTCAAAGTAAGTCGTTTCCGCTCCTCCTCTTCTAATCCCACTATAGCACTCCAGTCACCAGATTCCCCCGATTATTTCTTTTTTATATGTTTCTTCAGTTGCCTAACCCACCAGCCACAGCTCCTCCACTTTTGCCTACCGCCCAGGTCCCTCGACCGCCACGAGGCAAGACCGCGTAAGCTCGTACAATATGCAGCAGAGGGGACCGCTGGAGCGCTTTTTCGTCACTGGCCAGCCTACGGGCCGGTCAAGCGCCGCGATGGCCCGCGATCTGAGGGAGTGGGATGCGCAGTGGACCAGGGCTTCCCGCCGGTAGGATGACCCAGGAAAGGTTAGCTATAATAGGAGTGTGAGATGTGATGAAGATGCGAATGAGTATACAAGACACAGGAGTGAGGGGGGAATGGGGATTGTATGATTGGTGTATATCTATTATTTATACTTGTACGGATTATACCTTAGATATAGAGGGATATAGATACCAGGGACTACCAGGACAGAGAAGGATGAAGGTTTTATGATGGGATGCAGTGGGATACTGCTGTACTATAGGCTAGATTATTTCTATTATCTCCTTTTTGCTTATAGAACCTACACATCCATCTATCCACATTTTGACTTACACGACTGGTTTGAATTTCGCATACCCACTACTCCCAACCCAACGACTTGCCACTCCATTATTCCATTAATCCTAGCCCACCTACTGTAAGTTAATAAACTAAAGCCACTATCGCGTACAGGTTCGATTACGCACCACGTTTCTTTTTCCCTACCTATTCCCATTCGATCAACTGCCTAGTATTATATCTCACGTCTACTTGATACCCCCCTTAAGGTAGGTTAATTGACCTTAAGCTATCTACCTAATTATTCATTATACCATCACTACTACTCTTCCTCCGTTAAAAGACACTTTCTCATTAATATGTACTCTGTTATTGCAATGGATCCTCGGGTCGGACTAGATAATTAGGGACTTGCTTCTTGTCCGTCTTGCTCTATCTCACCCGGTCGGTCGTTTAGTCGGATACGGCCGAACCCGCACTACTTCGATTCCCTTTCTCCTTAATTCCTTAGGTATTCACCTCCAGGCTCTCTTTTCTTGTCAATCCGGATCCCTGCACCACTCGCCTGTTACCTACCGACCGGACGATTTCATTAGCTCATGAACAACTCCGGATCCAGCTGCCTGGAAATTGGGTTTTCTCTCACCTCTTCTAACTCTATGGTTCGCAGTCATTGACTTTAGCCAATCCGACACTATAGTCCGGGCTAATCACCACCATCATCACCGCCAGAGCACAAGAATAAGGGTCACACGACGAAATGGTAACTATTGAGCCTTATTTTATGTCGGACCAACTCGTGCATAGAATATGTATTGGCCTGCTGCATCTAGGACAGGAAAGTATAACTTCATTGAAACTACTAGGACTACTAGAGTCCTTTGCATACTTAGGTACTTGTCAATGACCAAATCCTGGGCTGGCTCTGTCTTTTTCTTTTCTTTTTTTTTTTTTTTTGCTCAAGGACTCAAGAATCTCTAAACTCCTAATCACACCCAAGTACGTTGGCAAGGCACCTCGATATTCTTGCCCAGACGAACGATATCGTACCACGCCGTAGGTACCACATACACTCTTAGTTGCCTGTCTACCCTATTATGTGAAGATTCGCGGGATTTCTTTCATTATTTGGGTCTCATAAGCAGAAATCCTCCCGCGACCCGTTCAAATGCACGTACAGTGGTCCAATAGTACAAGTATAAAGTACCTATCTATATGTTGTACTATACCTATGATCTAGGTGGGGGTTGGAGAAAGCGTGAGTAACATCCCAGCTGGTCAGGCAAGTAGGCAGGCAGGCCGTGTCTCGGGTCAATGCAACGAGAGAGCATATGGCTAGTCAACGAGGATCACGCGAGAGGCCTCCTCACTCTCTCCCTCATTATCTTCGCACAAAATCTATATGGCGACAAGAAGCAGGATATCCTGGCACGTCGAATCCATTTGCATGTCGTGGAGCCCTCGATCAGAGGCACAGCAGTATGAGTTGCAAGTATCTATCGTGCTCCAAGGCTATTTTGCGATGTATTGTAGTTGATGAGGGGAGAGAGTAGGGAAATTATGGCATTCGTTCACTTGCGAGAAACAAAGTGTTGATTCTTCCTTATTTGGTGCTGAGAGAACCCTCTCCTCGTTTGACGCCAATAGTATAAAACACAAGGGCACCAATTCCTCATGAACAAGCCTATACCAGGCAATGGCTTCCGAAAACCTTCCAAAAAGAATATAAGCCACATATAGTACAATCTGTGTGTCCTATGGATCCCTTATAGAAAATTCAAGCAAGGCTCCACTACAAACAGGCGACACACAGGATATCTTTCCTTCCCTCCCCCCCTTTGCATAGGTAACATGTAATATGTTGGGGTGGAGGGGTGGTTATGATAGGATCTCGAGTTACTCAGTCGATGGGGGTGTCCATATCGACGCCCGTCTCCTCATACAAGATTTGGTTGAGGGAGGAACCGTCGCGCAGGTAGATCCAGGCGGTGGTGGCCGTGTCCTGTTTCTGATCTTGGCCTTCCCTAACGACCACGTAATCGTACCGCTTGGGTCCGGACTTGGGCGACGACAGCCAGATTTGCTTGTTAGGCGGCTGCTTGTTGAGCACGTACTCGCCGACAGAGGGAATCTTAATGTGCATGACACCAGACTGTTTGTTGTATCCACAAGATTAACCATATGATGCGATTAGCACGTGCTATTAGGACCGGGAACATACGCTGTATTCTACATCGATATCGCCTCGCTCATCCTGCATTGCTTCGTATTTCCCAAGCAGTGTCTCGAGGTAGTCGTCGGCGAGTTCGTGGTACTGGGAGTCGGTCAGGTCGGCAGCGCGAGCGGTCTTGAGCGCTTCGGGGCTCAAAGGTTTTGCGAATGGCGCACTTGTCGAGATGGGATTGCGGAATGATATCGGTAGACGGGAGAGGTTCTGGTTTCTAAGACAGGGGGAAAGTATCCTAGTGTTGCGCGTGGCTATGGCACGGGTGGCCACGCGGCCTAGATTCGCGATACTTGCACGGGTCATGGCGGTTTATGGATAACGACGAATGTGACGATGATGGATGAGGATGTTGAATATTATTTCTGGCGGGCACTTATGATGTGATGTGGGGAGAATGCGGAATTGATGGAGGGGTTTTGTGAAAAGTGACAAAAAAAGTACGAGGCGAGCGAACGATAGCTTCAGAGAGCTAGGAATGCCCTTCAACTAGTGAGGAATATCAACGCATGACGAGGGAGGAATTGGAAGTTGATTCTTGTGTGTAAGAAAAAGATGAAGATGTTTAAGTTGTAAGTGCTTAGATAATGAATGAGAGAGAGAGAGAGATAGAGATGAAGAAAAAGATTAAGGTTACTAGGTTAGTGCTAGGTACAAACTAGGTGGAAACTGCAGCTTCCCCGCCAAAAGCTCTTGAAAAACATATGACTTCACATGGCCCAAGCTCCTTTTTTATCAGGGACCTTGAAACTTTCTGGCTGAGAAACTTCTTAAAGGAAAGTCACCGAATAATGCATAAATACCTAACCTAGTATAGTTTCCATTATCAGATATTATATGCAGATAGACCACAAATGGCATTAACCGCACAGACCCCCTTTTGCAACCCACTCCCATATGCAACATAAAAAAGGATTATTTTAATATAAAACAACTAAAACGCATTGAAAAAAATTGAAAAAATTATATGTTATTTGTTTAATATAAATAAAACTATGTTTAAAGTTTAAGCTTTATAGCTTTACAAATAAGTAAGTTATTTAAAGTTAAAAAGTTTATAATTATATTAATATTATATATTTAATATTTATTTTAAACTTATATAATAAATGAATTATAAATTTTTTAATACTATTAAAATATATAAAGCTTAAATTATATAATATTATTTTTTATAAATTTTGATATTAGTTATATAATAAGTTATATTATATTAAATATATATTATTAAAATAATTTAACTTAAAACTATATATTTATTATTAAAGCGATATTAATAAACTTTATATATAAGTTAATTTAAATAAAACTATAATTAATATATTAAATTACATATTTTTTACATTTTTATTTAATTAAATATAACTTTTTATAAAAAAACGTAAAATTTTAAGTTTAAAAATTAATAACTATATTATATTACGTAATATTAATTACATATTTTAATATAATATATTTTAATATTAAAATATAACTATATTTAAAAAAGTAAAATTTTACTTATTTTTTTAATTTATATATATTATTTTAAAAACATAATATAAGTTTTATGCTTTTTAAAAAATAATTAAAAATAATAAATAATAAATAAATTAAAGTTTTTCAATATTTTACGTTTAATTTATTTATAAATTATATAATACATTTAAAACGATATTTTTACGATTTTTTAGTAATTTTATATAGTAAAAAATGTAATTTGTATATTTTAAATATAAAAATCAATATATATAATGTATATTACATAATAAACTTTTTAAATTTATATTAAAATAAACCTTAACTTTTATATATTAAAAAACATTTAAGTTTGTATTTTTATCGTTTTTTATTAATTTATAATTAATTATTAGAAACTATAGGTTTAATAAATATTATGTTGCATATGGGGGTGGGTTGCAAAAAGGGGTCTGTGCGGTTAGGAGGTACATGTACTTATATAAGACTGTATGAAATACTTGATGAAATATTCAGAATCCCAGTAGACATCCCCCCTTTTGCTTAATATAAACTCACAACGGTATAAAAGACATTTACACCAATATTTACCCTCGGAGAAGGTATAAAGAGTTGTCTGTCCTAATACTTTAAACATTGAAGTAGGTAGTGATTGAGTATAGGTAATAGAGTTTGATGATATTTTGGCATACAGGCCATGATAATCGGTCGAGAGAACCACGATGTTGCACATAAGAATCTACATATACCCTTCTACATAGTGTGGGTGCATTACTATACTATAATAAGTCATAGGGACAATGGTCCAGGAGACCCGACAGCCTACGTCCAACCTGACCAAGAAAATAGGAGAAAATGTGAGCCGAAGCCGGCGGTTTGCTATGTATGTACCCAATCGTGCGTGGCTCCGTATCATCACGCTTTCCAGCGAAAGGGATGCAAGAACGGCAACAGACCCGTTCAACAATATGTACCCCGCAAAGAAGCAAGTCTAAATATGCACACCTCAACCTATGATAATATGTGCTGCTTGGCGGGGAAGTGTACGAAAGATGCAGGTTGGGGGACCATGTGATGGAAGGGAATCCACTTGGAGCGAGTATAAGAAACGTAGCTCAGATATCACTGTTACTCTTACCTTTTATATCACCATCATCGAAGAGTGGATAGATCTGCCTAGCATTCCTCATACTAACTTGGATATATATATACATATATGAAATATAGTAGATTCTCCTGAATCACTACCACCTGTTATCACAATATGGAAGTTCGTACCAGTTTACATATTTAAGAAATTTACCGTTGGAATAGAGATCATAACTAACACGAAACATAGAACCCATCTTTCGTCCTTAAGGATGTCTTAAAAGTAGCCATCGAGGACCGCCCAAAGCCTGAACTTAAAGACGACCACGATGTACTCATCCACATAGCCCAGACCGGAATCTGCGGCAGCGACGTGCACTTGTAACTCACCCCCTTACCCCCACTTTCTCCCCCCCCCATATCCCTCCCATACTAACATCCCCTCCTTCCCTTCCTTCCCCCCACCAGCTGGCAACGCGGCCGCATCGGCGAATACATCGTCACCTCGCCCATGGTCCTCGGGCACGAATCCTCGGGCACCGTGGTCGCGGTCGGGCCCTCCGTCTCGCACCTCCGCCCGGGGGACCGCGTGGCCGTCGAGCCCGGCGTGCCCTGCCGCCGGTGCGCCCACTGCCGCCGCGGCGCGTACCACCTCTGCGGGGACATGGTGTTCGCGGCGCGCCCGCCGCACCACGGCACGCTCGCGCGCTACTACGTCTCCGCCGCCGACTTCTGCTACCGCGTCCCCGACACCGTGACCCTCGAGGAGGCCGCGCTCGCGGAGCCCACGGCTGTCGCGTGCGCGGCGTGCGAGACCGCGGGCTTGCGGCCCCATGACCGCGTGCTGGTTCTGGGGTGTGGCCCTATAGGCGTGCTGTGCGCGGCGGTGGCGAGACAGTGGGGCGCGGGGAGGGTCGTGGGTGTGGATGTTGTGGAGAAGAGGCTGGAGGTCGCGAGAGCGTTTGGGGCAGATGCTACGTTTGTGCCGCCTCCGCGGGCGGAGGGTGGGGATGGTGCTGACCCTTTGGTTCACGCGGAAAGGGTGGCGGCGGAGATGAATAGGACGCTTGGGTTAGGGGAAGGTGCGGACGTTGTGCTGGAGTGTAGCGGGGCGGAGGCGTGTATACAGCTTGGGATCTTTGCGGCGAGGAGGGGAGGCACGATGGTTCAGGTTGGGATGGGTAAGGAGGTGGTGGCCTTCCCTATTACGACAGTCATCACGAAGGGCTTATCCGTGAAGGGGTCGATTCGATACCGACCTGGTAGTTACCCGGCAGCTATTGACCTAATTTCTAGTGGCAAGATTGATGTCAAGAGGCTCATAACTAACAGATATAAGTTCGAGCAAGCTGAAGAGGCCTTCCAGTTGGTTAAGAGTGGACGACCGGACGTATTCAAGGTCATGATAGAGGGTGTTCAATTATGATTAGAATACCTAAGATGGATATGGATATAATGCTTTTGTCCCCCTTTTCTTGTGACTGTAAATACTATTACAATTACCTAGGTAGGTAGATATCTCATTAAACAACCGAAACACTTCTTGTGATAATCTACGACATAGGGAATCTTTATGTTGGACTGCTATATAGTCATACCCCGGCTATCTATTGACTGGACTTACTAGATAGAAAAATCTACGAAGCTTGCTTCTATACCACTAAGTTCGGAGGCTTACGTGGAAAATATTATACAAATACATATTAGAGTCGAAGGTTGTGGCAAGGTATGCATTTTCATATTATTAACACCAAGGGTTGCAAAATAATACTGTGAAATCGGTTCTATTGTTATGTAAATATTGAGATGCTGTGATGACCTTCCCTAATAATCTCGGGTTACTGCGATTACAGCATGGATATAATAAATCTTGATATCGATGATAGGTCGGTTGTGTATATATAGTTGAGATGTAACACGGCTATGAGCTTTAAAAGGCTATATACCTGCTTACGAACTTATAGCAGACATACTCCGTCTAACAAAATTATTGTCAGTTAGACTCCAAATACGATCTACAGTGGTGGTTAACTTATGGTCGAGTACACTATAGATACCGAAGTCGGGCTGTTTACTGCCACCGTTCTTTTTAAAAGTATTATTACTTGCCCACCCTATATGACCTACGAATGGTCAATACTTATTCCCTTAAACTACCTAGGTAGTCTCTTATATATTCACTACTCTACGTATGGTTAGTTTACGGTACCTATTGCAAAGCCACCGTGGGAAATCTCAACCCGAGATTCTCAGGTCGAGCCTCTAAAAAGTTGGTATTACTAGTTCCAATTAGAAAGAGATGGCCAAAAAAGAAGTATGCAACGACGATCAAGATTATACCGGAGGTGCGAGGAGGGGTTGGTGGATCTTATGAGCGGGGTCCTGAGAAATCACGAGCTGTATTAAAGCAATGCTGCGCATACCTCTACAGCTGGGGGGCTGAGCTGTACGATGGTTACTGGAGGAAGGATTTTATAAAGGAAGACACAGATATTTGAAGTATAGGAACGGTTTATTGTCCTCAAGGTATTACTTATACTTTGCCTCTTTTCGGCTTCTATATACCCAACATTCTTAGAAATATCAAGCGCTAGAATTACTCACTTGCTTTTCATATAAAACGAAGATCTAATATGTCTACAACGCCGTTTTCGGTCTCCGGCAAGACCGCTATCATCACCGGCGCGGGGTCCGGTAATCATGTTCTCCCACCCCCCTTTTCCCTCAAACCATGATAGAGAAGCTTAAGTAGAATACGATTTTCCAATTTAACCCATATCTAATCCCCCAAGCCAGGAATATGTCTCTCCTTCGCGTCGCTCCTCCTCTCGCGCGGCTGCAACGTAGCCATCGCAGACCTCGCCCTCCGGCCCGAAGCCCAGGAGCTCGTCGCAAAATACTCCAATAACAGCGGATCCTCATCCTCGCCGCGCGCCATATTCATCGAGACGGACGTGACGTCCTGGCCGGCCCTATCCCAGATGATCGAGAAGACCCTCGCCGAGTTCGGCGCCTTCGACATCCTCTGCCCGGGGGCCGGCGTGTACGAGCCGCACTGGTCCAACTTCTGGCACCCGCCGGGCTCGCCCCTAAGCCGCGACGACCCCGCGGCCGGCCACTACGCCCTCCTCGACATCAACCTCACGCACCCCATCCGCGCGACGCAGCTCGCCCTCTCGCACTGGCTGTACCCCCGGGCGGGGTCGCCGCAAGCCCCCGCCAGCGCCACGAACCCTAAGTGCGTAGTGCACATAAGCTCGGTGGCGGGGCAGCTGCCCAACTTCGTCGCGCCGCTGTACGGGGCGTCCAAGTTCGCGATCACGGGGTTCGTGCGGTGCATGGCGAAGCTGGAGGGCGCGCACGGGGTGCGGGTCAGCGCCGTGGCCCCCGGCGTCGTGCGCACCCCGCTGTGGACCGAGCACCCCGAGAAGATGATCAACTTGGATGCGGAGCAGGACGGGTGGGTGACGCCCGAAGAAGTGGCGGACGCGATGCTGCGGTGCGTTGAGGATGCCGGCGTACCTGGGGGTTCGGTGCTAGAAGTGGGTAAGAATAGCACGAGGCTCGTGGGCGTGCTTAATGACCCGGGCCCTGATATGGATCCCGCGGGAGGACTGGTTGTGCGGAACCTAGATAAGGGTGTCGCGGAGGTTAAGGAGTGGTTGGGGGATGAGAAGGTTTGGGGAGGTAGTAGACCGTGAGTGGGAATAGGGGGTAGGGGGTAGGGGGCAGGGGGGGCAGGGGAGCTATGTACAACTACATACCTACCTGTTTAGTTGTAATATAGACTGTAGGTAGGACAGAGGTATTTTACCTACCGCTCCATTTTGTTGTATGTACAATACTATGGCAGACTGGCGTGACATCATCGGTGGATGGAAATGTGTTGAGCGAAGCCGAACCTGGTCCTGGCGTTGTCTGTGCTCGGGGGACCGACGGGAAGTCCCCAACCCATCCCAACCTGGATCATACCCTCCTCTAGGGCTATCCGACTTTTCGAAGTAGGTATACAATCGCTAAGACTTACATGATCTAAACTACCTTTTGTGGATCATCTCTTCCGCAAATGACATCAACAAAGGCGGGAATGGGAAACGTTCCACGGGTGAGCGAAGAACAACAATCCGAAATCCGGAATATTTACCTAGACTAGCAATGTCAACAACAATGTTGAGAAAAAGTCCATTTCACTTATCCGTACCACATATTAGACGTAGATTCGGGGAATAGGGATGCTATGCTTGGCGTGCCAGTCATAGGACCATGATGGCGCCATGTTGTTCTATAATATGTTGAAGGACTCCGTATAAGCAAGAAGGTGCTACATATCGCTATGGAACAACCGGACACTGTTTAGGCAGGCCAGATCTACGATACGGGCACCTTTCCTCGGCTCCCGTTACCGTTCTAGCTACGTATCGGGATTCCACGGGTTCGGTTTGCCTCCCCCTCTCTCCCTTTTCGTTGCCCCATCTCGAAGGGCACGGACATATCGTCTAGATGCGCAGTTTACCTACCTAGCTCCATGCTTATTGTACCTCTTCTAAGCATTGACTGGTACCATATAGCATCGTCGGAGAAGACCTAGATAGATGGCTAGATCCTAATTGCTCTATCACAGCAACGTGACATCCTCCAAATCTATCATATCATATAGTCGTAGCCATACATGTGCGCCGGTCTGGAACATTGAGAATCGCGTCTCGCGACGTCTTTAACCGCCATAATTCACTAACTACCGATTGAGCATGCGCCTTTATCGGGTTAACACTCCAGTATACCTAGGTAGTTATGGGAAGAAGCTTTCCTTCTAGATAGAATAAAAAAAAACTGGTATATCATCTACTTCGTAGGGTTATTTGAGCGAATATGAGCATAATACAGTGAGTCTGTAATTTAGCATACTGCATTTGTGTCTATACATTTCATATCAACTACCATCGACTTCTGTCTAAAGCTAGCTTGTTTCCTTTTCTTTCCCTTTTCTTCATCAACTATCGTAGAAGCTTCCATCATCACGAGTGTTTGCGTTCGTCCGTAAATCCCTCATTTTACCGTTCTAGACATCTCTATATCTAGCTATTTCATCCATATTTCTTTTCTCTTTTCTCTCATGTAATCAATAATCAACACGTTATAACATGGAATAAACCAATCCGCTTCTTAAACAATGCGTTTCTCATTGAAGCAAGCGCTAAGCTTTGCTTCGTATGATGTATATAGTAAATCAAGTCATAGCAGTATATTTTCTTTGTTATTTTCTTCGTTATTTATTCGTTCGTTAATTCGAAACCCAAGTGTATTGTAGATCACTCTAGATGGTCAGGCTTCCCGTCAGCCTTCTCGTCGAACTCCTGGGGCAGGCCGATGGGTCGATTCTTGGCGAACTGAACGGTCGCCCAAACTGACGGGGATTGCTTGAACATGAGGTCAATCTCCTCGAGGTTACGGCCCATAGTTTCGGGGAAAAGGAAGTACACAGAGACGGGGACGCAGGCGGCGATGACGGCGAACACAATGTAGTATTGCCAGCCGATGGTGTTGATTGCGACAGGAGTGACCATGACAACGACAAAGTTCCTGTACAGCAATACGATTAGTATGGAATACAGTTTGTTATCACAATATTCATTGAACTTACCATAGCCAGTGGTTAGCCGTTGAAATGGAGCTCATAGCCATACGCAACCGGATCGGCGCTACCTCAGTGCAGTAGAGGAAGTTTGCGCCTAGGAAGCCAATAGGTACGAAGGTGTTGTAAAGATAGATGAAGCAACCGGCAGCAATCTGAGCGGCGCGGTTGTCGGTAAAAGACGTCGTAATGGCGAGAGCGATCATGCAACAGGACATTCCGACACCGCTGACGATGAACAGGGGCCGCCGTCCAAATCGGTCGATGGTGAAGAATGCGATGAATGACGACGCAAACTTCCAGGTAAGCGCACCGCCTGTGAGAGCTCGCGATGTGTCGCTGGGCAGGCCGAGGTTCTGCTGGAACAGGATCGGGGCATATACACTGATAAGATTGGACCCGGACATCTGTTGGTAGAACTGCAATAGAATGCATAGTCCGAATCGGTAGGCTAGCTTATCTTCGCCCATCTTGAGTAGATCGCCCAGCTTCGTAGCAGAAGCGCTTGTGATCTCAAGCGAGTGCTCGATACCGGTTATCTCGGCCTGGACTTCGATTGCGTCCTCAGGGTGGCCGCGGAGGACGGAAAGGTTGGCGCGTGCTTGCTCGGTTCGGTTCTTCATGAGTAGCCAACGGGGTGATTCCGGAAACGTGTAGATAGAAATAATAAGCACGAGCGAGAAAAAGGTGGCGATAGCGATGGGCGGACGCCAGGTGATAGCGCCGTCTTCATACTCAGAGAAACCGAAGTCTAGCCACGATTCAAGTGTGTAACCCAGGCAGATGAATAAACCATCCACCACAACGTGTTGACCACGGTTCTTAGCTCCGGACGTCTCACTCTGCCACACGGGAACAATAGAGCTTAGCTGTCCAACACCCAGTCCGATGATTATTCTCCCTACAATGAACTGCGGGAGCCCAAAAGCAGCAGCCTCGAGAATTTCCCCGATTAAAGTGCAGATACCCGCAAAGAAGATGACGTTGCGTCGACCAAACTTGTCGCCGGACCAAGAGCACGACAGCGACCCAATCATCGCGCCAATGACGAAAACAGCCACCACAAATCCCTGTAACGTCGACTTCCTGCTCTTATCCGCCCCCTCAGAGTGCACCGTGTCGATCTGGGGAAAGGTTCGTACCCAGTCCTTCTCCGTGAGCAGCCCGCCAATGCCAGCTTGGTTATAACCAAACAGTATGAAGGACGGGGCAACGATGAGGGCCATTTGCAATCTCGCCAGGGCCTCGCCCTGGAGGCCGAACAAGGCCTTTGCACCCATATTTTCTTCTTCCTCCGGTAGGTAGCAACTAAGCGTCGTACCGTGTAGCGTAACCTTTTGTTATATCGCACGGACCAGAGGAAGGGGCACAATATCAAGAGGAGGAAGGATAACGTGTAAAAGGAGAAAGGAAAAGAAGAAAGGGAGAAAAATCAATTCTTGACGAGAATGGGAGATTTGGTGAGAAAAGGAACCCTTTATTTCTACACTAGCTCTTCTCCCCCCCAAACTCGCCCCCCGTCGTGATCCCCTCATCGGCAGGGACCAGAGAGCGGAGCCCCGTGGGAATCTGGCGTGAGCCTGTGGTTGAGATGACCAGGGTTGCTGGAGCACGGAGCATCCGAACTTTGGAGCATGGGCTCATTGAGGGTTAGCAGGGGGGAGTCCTGCAATTTTCTGGCCATTTGGACAGAAGAAATTTCCATTGTGAGCCCATAGGTAGGTGACAAACGGCGTGTGGGCGACCCAGACCAGCTAGCACGCCCGGCCCTTTCTCGGTCAGCGGGTATAGAAACTGGAGTGAGGCTCCGCTGAAAGTGATGTAACGGTCCGGGAGATGCTGACTAGTCCTAGTCGTTTTTGGTCTGGCCTCCCGGAGTTGCATAGAGAAATATGTAGCATAATGTTTGCTTGTCTGTATATATGTAACCTATGTATTATACATAGTCGTACGTACGAATGTTACTACAACCTGCATACATTGACAGGCCGAAAGCTTGTAGCATGTAAGTTCAGGGGTGGCGTCCCGAGCCTCGCCGTTCCCAAGAAAACATCTCGCGTGGCTGGCACCTTATTCCGTATAGTCAAGAGATTTGGAATGCCGATCGTTGTCGGATTGAGGCGCCGACACTAATGCCATGGTACTCTAGCGCTCATGATAAGCTTTGTGCAAGCCTTTACCAAGAACAACCTAGCAGGCCTAGGTTAGACGTCGTCTAAGTCTACCGGGCAGACACCGCTCTTGAATAAGATTCTCGTGAAGAGTGGGTATTCCCTAGTGACGAAAGGACGTAGTGTACGAGAAGAGTTGTGTATACGTACACTAGTGTAAACGTCCCACAGGGAATCCCATGAATTTCCGGGAACTTCTCCCACACACATCCACACACTTCCACGCAACTGGCGGGGAAGCCCGGTTCATCGGTGACAATCTAAGCATTGTCTAGGTTAGCGTAGCTCGTGGTGTAGATGAATCATGCGGAGATATGAAAGCCGAGTCCACGGTTTCCGCGTCGTCGTCGAGTGAAATAAATTGACGGGGGATATATATTACTAATAACCCGTTGAAATCGAATGTGGTCTCTTACCACATGGAGAACTCCGCGGTTGCGCTCATCGCGGCTTTATCTAGATGAGGGTGATCCTGACCCCCGTAGCTTTTACGTGCAGCTTACGTACATAGATTCCAGGTCCTGACGGCCGCGACTCGTGGTCGGCCGTAGGTTAGCCGAACCACGAAATAAAATTGTGTAATGCCCCGGCATCGCGGCATCGCGGCATTGCGGCGGCGACTCTTAATTGCGATGGACCCAACCAACGCACTCACCAATCTTCTTACTCCCATCCCACCACTCACTTCCTTTCTGTTTCACGCCTCACACACCTAATTCATTACTGGCAAGTGTCACCGAGTCATATCCTCCCCACTGGGTCCCTGTCTCTTAATTCACTCGTCCTCTCTCTTCCCGCCCTGGCGTCCTATTCCGACGTTAGTTCGCCAATCCGCCTTTCAATCTCCGGCACCTGTCGTAATAAGACCTCAAGTTCCTCTTTCTCATCTTCTAGCTTCAGGCGCTTCTCGGCGTCCAATGCAGTAAAAACGAAATGACCCTGTCCGTCGAATTGCAAGATCCGGCTATGGTATTTCCATAAACTCCGTCGGTGGCTGACGGTCATGAGCGTGATACCCAAGGCCTTTGCGGTATCATACATGACCTTCTCTGTCTCTAGCGTCACACTGCTGGTGCACTCATCAAGGATGGCATACCGCGGTTTGTGGTAGAACAAACGCGCCATAGCGACTCGTTGTTGTAGTCCACCGGATAGCACATCGCGCCATTCAGCTTCGGCGTCCCAACCTTCTGGATACAGATCCACAAGGTGCTCAAGCGACAGAATCTTGAGAATTTCCATCAGTTGAGAGTCGGTCACACCCCGGGCGCGGACCGACCTCAGACTGTCGGGGTAGGTAATTTGCTGGCGCAGACTTCCGCGGGACAGGTAAGGTCGCTGCGGAATGTAGAAGATGTCGGTAAAAGGCGGTTTGTGGACTGTGCCTCCGTAAACCGGCCATAAACCACCCAGGATCCGGAAGAGACTTGATTTTCCACATCCATTGGGTCCCACAACAAGTAGATGGTCTCCTTGCTTCAGGGAGAATGATAACGCCTTGACCAGCACATCCCCGTTAGGGGAAATTATAGGGACATCAATAAATTCGATATCCTTGCTTTCCACCACCCTCCCTCTCCCTTTCAACACGGCCTCGTTGTCCTCAGTTCCAGAACTCGACACGAGCTTCTTCTCGAAATGTCCAGCCTGTATGTCGTCCATCACTTCTAGTAAAGATGCTACGCGAGAGGTGTAACCTGCCAATTCCATGATCTCGCGGTATGAGAACATAACTCGGCCAAAGGCATCGGATGCGCTCAACAACATACGCCTGTTCGTGACGAACGTTTCTGTTCGGTCACCCATGCTCACCGCGCCAGCCAATTGACCGGGGAGCTTGAAGAAGACGGGCACACTGCATAGCATGAGGCCCAGGGCACCCCAGAAGTATTTAATAACGAAATCCTCCATGACCCCGTGATAGAATCTTCGGCGCAATATATAGTTCACGTGTTTGATAAGCGTAAAGTAGCCTTTGTCGAGGGTGTCTTTTTCAGCTTCGTGGCCGTGGTAAAGAGCGATCTCTTCGCTGTGGTCGATGAGTCTCGAATGCTGGAACCGGAACTCTCCTTCCAGTCGAGCTTCGTCCGCAACGTATTTGCCAAAGGGCGGGGTGAGGGCTCGCATAACATTCGCTGACAGTTGTACCAGTAATGACATGAACACTACCCCCTCACCACCAACACTCTTGGACAAAGACCAAGTATAAATAGTCTAAGGACATGGTAAGTTAGCCTCAAATACTCAGTTGCAGATCGAAGTTCTCATCTTACCATGTCAAGTAACGGCTTGGCTAAATTGCTGTAAAGTTCAGCGAGGCTGTTTGAGAATTTGGCAACATCCACGGCAATTAATTGGTCGGGGTTCTTTATCCGATCATCGAGGGCCGAGATGCCGTAGAAGGTGAGCTTGGAGAGGTATTTGTCGTGGATGTGCTGGGTTAATCGAGTTCGGTACTTGAGGGACAGCTCGGCTTGGTGGTAGGACAGCTGGGAAAGGCGAAGAAAAACAAGGACACAGGTTAGCTAGGGATGCGATATTGGGGTATAATACTGGAGTATACAAGAATTACAATATGCTTACCATTGAGTTGGTGAAGGTGGCGGGAACCGCAATGAGCATCCACCAGACTATTCTTGTCAAGAATTCCTTGCCGTTGCCTTTTACAAGGGCCTTTACTATAGCGCCATCCATTTCGGCCACCTTCAAACTGATAAGGGTGCGGATGACGAGGAAGAAGCTGTGGCTCATGATCAAGCGAGTTTCCTGAGTCCTGACGCCAGGGATGACAATCTTCAGCAACCTCAGCAGCGACTTGAAGAATTCACGATTGAGCTCGACCCTCTTCTTGGTAGAGGCATCGGAGCCATCGCTAGAGGTGGTTCCCGAACGACGCTTGGCAGCTTCGCGAGCTGAGGCGGCTTTCTGCTCGGAGATGGCATGGCGGACGCGGTTCACGAGGGCAACTAACAAGGTCAGGTAGACGGCGCGGGAGATGCGGGTACGGTTGGAGATGTAGAGCTGTGTCAACTGCGAAACGAGGCTCTTGATGGATCGATCGGACGAGACGAGCTTCGATTGCACCGCCATGGTGGGCGAGTTAGGTAGGTGGGTAGTAGGTATTTCCCGAGAACCTATATCAGATGCGCTCTGACGATAATGCTGATAATATTGACGATGCCGATTTTCATTTAAATAGCATTAAGTTAGGTGTTATGTTAATGATGTTTTTCTAATAATCAATAAACAGTGCGCCATAAGAATTAATTTCAAAAATTGCCAACTTCGATTTCTTTTCTTTTACATATCTGTTGTGGTTGTGGTATTAATAGAAGTAGAAAGCTGATGTTGATGTTGCACGTGTGATCCTTAAGAAGTTGTTGTAGAGAAGGTTTGCTGTACGTTGTATGGTGTAAGAAGAGAAGGATGTCGCCGAAGTCTGTAAGTCTTGGTTACTCAGGTTCCTCGGCGAATGCGACCAATAAAACCCCCCATCAGCTATGTAAGTGACGTTCTGCTTGCATGTGATTTAAGGCAATGCAGGCACCAAGTAAGCTTCTCGGTAGAGCCCATTCCCCGACATTTTTTTTATTTTCATCCCGTCAGCTGGGAACTAAAATCTGTGGCTTAGGACTTAGTGTACTGTAGGTGTGGCTTAGTTATAAACCAATTAACCTAACCTAGACCTATGGTCTGTGGGGTAAGACGAGCGATGGCGGGGTTCAAGATTTAAAATATTTCTTCCCTTTTACAACTTATTATTTCTTGCCTATCCCACACTGACCTACTTTGATTCCATAAATAAGAGAAAAACATAAAATAGAATGGCCGACGAAGAAGATATCGCCGTTTACGATGAAGTTGAAATCGAAGACATGACCTTCGATGAGACGCTCCAGATCTACCATTTCCCCTGCCCTTGCGGCGATCGATTCGAAATCGCTCTCGCTGATCTACAAGACGAGTCCAACGACATAGCTGTATGTCCTAGTTGTAGTTTGATGATACGGGTAATCTTCGATCTCGTATGTTACCGTCCTCCTTCTTTCTTGGGTCGTCATTATTATCTCGAGTCGCGATCGATGCGCTCATTGCCCTCATTGCCTAACCTTTGTTGTGTTATAGGGCGATCTTCCTAAACCTCCTCCTGGTCCTTCGACCGAGAAACAAGTCCCCGTAGCTGCGTGAATATCAACCACTGGTATATATTCGTGCTCTCAGACGAAGCTGCAGCGAGAGAAAATATAAATTGCGGAAAATCGTGTGAACCGAGTTAGTCGAACAAGTCTGGAGGGTTGCTCTTTTTTTCTCCTCTGCGCAAAGCCTATAGCTTCTTCGTATACCGGAAAGGAAACCAACACTCTAAACGGACTGAACGATGCCTGTATCTCACTAGCTTGTCATGCACAGCTTTGCGCGAATAGACTTGCGACAGGCGACAGACGACAGCACGAGGTTGGCGCTTACACACAACACAACACGGCACAACATAACCGAACAGAAGAGCTTTGGCTGCAAGATAAATCAAAACGCCAGCCAACTATAGAGTTGTCCAGCAGGCAGGCAGCGCAAAGCCGGGCTTCACCATCTTGCAATACTCAAAAGGCCATTCGTGCTATTACTATATGTAAAGCAGCCGCAAAAAAAAACAAAAACTTGGGTATATAATCAAAATCCATGCACTGTAACCAAAACGCCGCCGTGATGAGCCGTTATGAACGGATGCATTTCCTACTCATCCATTCCCGGTCCGACCTATGAGTTCCACCTGTAAACGCCGAATGCACAGAATCGTTAAACAGAAATATTACCCCATCCCTTTTATATTCAGTTCATAACAGGTACAGCCCAGCAGCCGAGAAGACAATGAGGCCCATGACGGAGGCCTCTAGTGCAGGTTTCTCAGTGGCGACAGTGGTCACGGGTTTCGGACCTTGCGTGACAGTGTCGAGGGTTTCCGTGAAGTTGACAGAACCAGAGATTGAGCCTAGCCGACAGAGTTAGCCCTCGGGTTCACATCGCGCAGTGTATATCTCAACCTTACCTGTCGAACTTGGTGATCCTCGTTCCATCGCACTAGTTGGATGTACTGGTGCTTGGCGCTGAGCAGCTAGCGCTGCTGGGAGAATAGCGACCAGAATTGCACTACGAAATTGCATTTCGAGGTGGTTTTGGATAATTGAATTGTGTTGGTGGGTGTAGACAAAGGATTAAAGTCTCGAAGGAACTAGGACGGATTAAAAAAAAAGAAATATCCCCCAGTCGTATTCAGTCCAGGTCCCCAAATACGAGTCGTGATAATAGCTTGCTGATGGGTGCGAGAAAACGATTGTTTGCGGCGAAGCAGTGAGACAAGGTCTAAGTCAACAGAAAAGATCAGAAGCTGCCTAATAGCAGCACATCCAGCAACGAAGGAAGTCAACAGCAATGACAGTTGGGATATTGGCGTGGCTTTAGTTAGGTAGGTAATAACAATATTAATAGATTGGAAGAGGCGAGACGAGCGAAGGAAACAAGATCTGCAGACGTCTGGTTCAAGTAGCTACCGATCCCATCACATCAGCGAACGCCAAGAAAAACGGCGGGTGGGCTTTTTTGCGGTCTTTCTTTTTGCACGACATCATCGTCAACAGAGGGCAACGCTAGGAGCATCCCGGCTGGCGCATGATAATAGGACAGTTATGTTAGGGAAAAGGACTAGCGGCCTTGGTTGCTGGCTCGCGACCTGGCCTACCTGCCCGGGCACAACACCAATGTTGGTCTCCCGGGCCGTGGAAAGGATCTCATTGCACCATCGCCTTCTTCCCAAGCAAGGATGGAAGGTGGCCCTGAGGGTGGCCCTGATGATGGCGTTGTGGATCATGCAACATCCATTCACACACCACATACTCACACGCCAACCTATACAACACGAGCGAATGCAACCAGCAAACATGCGCGGGTCCCAGCCTCTTGGAGCCTCGGATCTCTTTCTACTACCTTTCCCCCGTAGCCCCTGTCCAGACCTGCCAGACGCACATGGGGATAAGCTTGCTACAGCACTAGAACTAGCAGGATAACCCCCTTACCTACCAACCTATTGCCCTGTATTTGCCGGTGTCTCCTGTTTCCTCTTCTCTCACAAATTTACCAAATTTCCTAGCCTTGGCAGATGGTGTACTGATATCCCAAACCTGGTTGGTAGCTTACCACAATGTCTGTGTGGCAGCAGCAGACAAGGCTTTCGGGATACATGCGTGCTGCGTGCTGCGTGCTTGGGACTAGGACTGGGGCTGGGACTGCGTAATCTAGTAGTTTTGGTTCTCGTCTCGTCTTCTCTGTTTGCAGCTGGGCTTGCATGCTGACTGCGCTGCGACAAGAAAGAAAGGTCTGGGTTTTCCGAAACATAACACGCACCAGCTCATAACCTACCCTACACAAGCGGGAGGGAGCAGGATGATCAGGACCTCAATTGGACCAGCCACAGAACGATGAACAACTTGAACTACATATCCAGTTGTAAAACTGTAACACTAAAACTACTTTTGCGAATTCTTTCGACAACTAACGAATCGAGGAAGTGAAGTGGGTTGAAGATCTACTCTACTTCTGCATACGAGCGCAGATCCGGAACAATGAGACGAGAGAAATGCCAGACAAGCCAGGGGGACCCGCCTTCGGCTGCCCTGCTCTACTCCAGCTGATCGAAATCGATGGTGGGATGGGGGAGGGTAGTGGTTTTTTTCTTCTTCTCCTCAATCATGCTATGTACACATGCTTAGTTGTCGTTATGCCGTTGTGTTATGGACCAGGGAAAGAGAAAAGAAGATAAGGAGATGAATATGGATTGATTTTGATTTTTTTTTCCTCTCTCCCTCCCAGCGTCTATGGCGCTAAAGAAAATAAATTCTTTCACGCTACTTGCTTCCAGACTCAGCTCAACAACTTTTCAGCTATCTCGACTCGATCAACACCACTACTAACTAGACTGTATATTAAACTGGATATCAGCTGTACGGATACCTCAGATAGTGTAAGTGTAAGGCTTCCTCGGCCAAATAACCTTGCATAAGTGTGCACACCGAAAGTTTTTATGTTACCTATACCAGCACTACATACTGTAATGAGATGCTACTACTCTTAGGGCGCTTATAGATCATAAAAAAGAAGAACAGGGGAAAGAGAGGGGGTGATAGTGCACACCAACGATCTGTGGCATACAGTATATATTGGTTGTTTGATTGGATGGCTGGAGCACATGCAAGATAAGGTCCGGGAGGGGGAAAAAGGAAAAGCAACATGAACGTTCGTTCGGGATGAAAGATAGAGAATAGAAGAAGAAAAAAAGGAATATTTACACTAACTGTAGTAGTAGTAGTAGTGTCATTTGCTGTAGGTGATAGGTAAGTATAAACGGGATGGCCCGACAGATTGGGTTTAACCGTCTTTTGGGAACTTTGAACTTTACAGTAGGAGGTTATTCCCTGTTCCTTTTTTTTTCTGTTCTCTTTTTTTTTTCCCTTTCGAACTTGTAAAGATTCGAGTTGAAGCAAGTTCGAGGCATAATGTCGTCATTTAAACAGGGGCTCCCTGTTCCTCTCCCCATCTTTGCCTCCCAGTTATGTAAGGACCCAGCTACCTAGTATGGATGTGCATACTACTATTTATATCTACCAACTTGTTACTGGCTGGGTTATAGGTATATAGTGGGGGCTGAGGAGAAAGGGGAAGGGGAAGGAGGAGATAGGATCGGCTTGAAACTTGGAACAGAATTTGTGATACCGAGAAACGTTTCTTCGAATTATTCTTTGTTGGTACGCTAAGTTTTCTTTGGTATGTTGGTTCGAGTACCGAGTTAGGCATGTTTGAAGGGAGAGGGGGGAGGGGTGAGAACTAACTACCTAGTGTACTATACACTACGATAACGGCAACAGGAAGTCAGTAGTATTGTTGGAAAGAATATCAACTGATAATCACTATGCCTCGAATCGTTCTCAGCAACCTACCAAGGGGCATACATCATCAAGGTGTTGCATTGTGTCTTACATATAGCTATCAATCCCTCTTTTCAGGCATGCTTTAAACCGGCTATCCCCATGATCTATATATCAATGCATGTAACCTTACCTACACCTTACGTACTATCAGGTAGTGTAAACATGTTGCGGTTGCTGCTCACTACGCTAGGTATATAGTGCACTACCTACCTAAGCGATACACCTTCAACTCCCCCCCGCTTTCGTGATCACCCACCATCATCACTATCACCACCATCCGGCACTCGGATCTCTGTCAGCTGCCTTATGTTTTTGTTCCGTCGCATCAAAGGTCTGCAATCTACGCGCCTATCGAACGTCATATTTACATAATATATGTAGATCCGTTGTATATCAGATCAGTTAATACCCGGGTGGCATACATAGTTGTAGTATAACAGGCTTTCTATAACAGACCTACTAAAGTCAACGTCAACCACCTATACACAAAACCATATAATCGTCATCAACCTCCAGTGTCCGCCTGTATCTGCGCGCGCATTTCGTGGTTATTAGTTATTTACACAACATCCCCCTTCAACCCAACTACGTTGAAATCACCTCGCTTAACCTATACCCGCCTCTATATAGGTTATATATATACTTACTCAGAATATGAGGTGGGGGAAGCAGTGGCGACATGGTTATCGGCATAAGTTTGACATATACCTCGATGTAGATCATGCACGATGAGAAGAAATGACGCGAATACATACCTCGCGAGCCGTGTAGCCGAGAATCCCCTCAATCTTTGAATAACCCAGGTTAGGCAGGTTACCCATCAGAGATAACATGCCAGCTACAACTATGTACACTCCCTCTCTGCTTTTTATCCCGACTACCAGGCTGGATAAATCTATCTGCAATGAACGTACGTACCTATCTACGTCCGTATATGCATCTCAATTGGGGATTCAATATAAACATAGGTAAACATATTAGAAACAGAATAAGACCGAGAACTCTTCGTCATCTTCCCATACTCTACACAAAATGTCTTTTTATCATGCCATGTCGTTTCATTTGCGTACTCATAACCGACCGAATGGCATAATCTACATAAGTTTACCTAGGTAGGCAGACATAAGTAACCCAGGCGAAAGGATTCCCAAAGGACGGATTTCGTGTAATTCTCTAACCTACCAAGCCAGCGTTAACCTAAACCGCACATCCCATACAATTCCCCCTTCTCCTCATTTCTCTCACCTGGGTTAGTTTAGTGATTTCACTAAGCTCAGCACGCAACCAGGGAGCGAAACAACAACCAAATATATATCCATATCGGTATATTTAAAACGCTGAAACGTTTCTCGTAACCCGGCAAAAAATACCTATGATGTAAAAAAGGCCAAACGATAGAAGAAGAAGAAAAAAGAACCTTGCTTCAACCGCTCAGGGAGATAACCCTGAAATTGACGTTGAAGGAGGAAAAAAAGAACCTGCTCATTCAATCATTCACTCACTCATTGCGCTTCCTTTTAGTGTCCATAAAACACACAATCCAAATTCAAACCCAAATCCATTCGTGTTCGCTTTGAATGGGGACCATCATGATCATGCCAAGCCAGTAGGTATTTCCACAGCGTAAAGAAATAAAAATAAACAAAACGCCCCAAATACCTAAATAGCCTTTCCCTTTTCCTCCCCCCTCCCTTTTTTTTTATACAGAATGCCGGTGTCTTCCGGTCTTATTAGCTATTGCTTATGTTATTATATGCTCTTCTTTTTATCTCTTCCCACTTTCACTTTCTCTTCATTTCATACGTAGCGTAACGTAGTACATATAGTAGGACTAGTATATCCCCGCTCATATCGTCGTGAAATCCCATGAAATCGCTAGTCGTCCTCGTCCTCGTCAGCCATCTCCGAGTCCGAGTCTGACGAGTCGCTGCCCGCTCCAGGTTCTTGGACCGCTTCCTAAACACATCGCTATGTTAGTCTACTTTCCCCTGTAAGCAAGGGGGGGTAATGGAAAGGAAAAAAAAAAAAAGGAAAGACAATAAATTTACCTGTCCTCCATTGGTGTTCATCAGCTCCGGCATACTAAACACCTCCCGCGGCAGCCCCTCCTCGCTATCCACCACATCCCTCGGCGCCGTGATAATGCCAAACTCGTACGTGAACCCCTGATCCACCGAGCTGCGGCCGTAGAACCCGATGATGCGCTCGTCCGGTGCGCACACCAGGTCCTGGATCCCCGAGTCATCACCGCGGTTGTTCAGCGACCCCCAGGCCTCCCCGCCCTCGAGCGTGATGCGGCACCCGTCGAGGCTGCCCCAGCCGCGCCGCCCGCCCTTGTTCACGGACACGCGGGAGATGGTGAAGACCTGCGCTTCGCTCAGGGTGCGCTCCTCGTGCTGGTGCCCTCCGAAGTGGTCCTGCGTCGCGACGCCGCAGTTGCACCGGCTGCCGTCGCTGTAGTGCACGACGGCGCCGTCCATGGTGGCGCCAATGCGTATGTCGATGCGGGTCGCGTACGCGAGCCGCCCGCCGCCTCCGCCTTCGCGGTGCCGCCGCTTCAGCAGCAGCGCCCACGACCACCACGCCCGGCTCGCCTCGTCGCACTCGATCGTGTGGGACTTGACCGACCGCTTCGACAGCACGACCGAGGTCCCCGGCACCCGGATGAAGGGTATATCCGCGAGCAGCTGCCAGAGGTTGCGCACGGTGCACAGGCGGCCGTGGGTGCTGAGCGCCTCGAGGCCGATGACCTCCCCCCGGTCGAACTGAGCCTCGATTTTCGACATGCTAAGGAGGTACTTTGTCGGCTTGGCGTTGACCGTGTTGTTGGTCTCGCCCTCTGACTTGCTGCAGAAGTCGATCTCTTTGACATTCACTGCGGGGCCGTTGCTCTTGGTGAAGCGCACGCGCGCGAGACCCGCGAGGCACGTAACCTCGAGACACGGCTCGTCTTCCGCGTTGAGCACGCAGCGCACCGTCACGTTGCTGGCGATCTGTGTGGGGGTTAGTAGTGTGTCGCCCGGTAGCCGGAAGTGCGGCGATAGCGTAGCTTGGAGAGCGCCCTGGAGGCCCCAGCCGAGGGATGTTGCTTTGTCGCTCCCCAGGTTGTTCTTGCAGGCGAGGAATGCCTGGGCCCATGCTTTGGCGTAGGATGTGCTTTTAACTCCAGGCACATCGGTAGCCCCGAACGCGCGTAGTACCTCTTCGAGCATTCCAGCCTGACCAAAGCCACAGGCGCCCTGCATGGTAAAACAATGTCCACGATCGTTAGCGACGGCGTCGCCCGTGAGGGTCAGGTCGAGCAGACAGCTCGGGATTTCCTCCATAAAGCGAGGCCATGCGTAGGCAGTATGGCTACCAATGATCCCTAGCGATAGCCCCATCTTGTTGTGACGACCGATGGCAGCGTGTGCTAGGATCAGAGACTGCTCGATAGAGTAGTGCGTATCTAAAATCATACCGGCGACCACGGGGCGAGAAGTGCTGATGAAGCCGTGGGTAGCAAGGGCCTGCTCAAAACACTTGTACAGCTCGTCACGTTTACGACCACGATGGTTCTGTTGAGCGATTTCGACATCCCGCAGCTCGACCACGGTCTTTTCACTCCGTACTACATGCACTTTGGCCACGACGTCCATTTTGGCGGTGCCGGGGTCGCACTGCAGCGAGGATGAGGTGGTGGTGTCGAGACCCCATTCCTCGTCTAGTCGGAAGCTGCGTCTCCCTAGGCCACGGGCTCGCAGATCCTCGGCAATGATGGCCTGCCACATGTAGGCAGCCATGCGAAGTTTCACGATGGCAGCGTGGAGGCTGCTATGCGCACTGCTGATGGCACCACGCTTGGCGGGCGGACAGTCTATTATGAGGGGAGAATCCTTAGCAACCATGATAGCCAAGTGCAGCGGTGGTAGCTGCAACAGGGGCTGGTAATTAACTACGAGGCGTTGGCTGCCACAGATCTCGCCTCTGTGGTGTAGTTCGAAGTCGACCTTGTTCGGGCCTGGTTGTAGCATGACTAGACACTTGAAGGAGCCGTTGGCCACGGGCCAGTTCTGCTGGTTGGCAGGACGGCCGAACCCATCTCTAGCCTTTACGGCCACGAAATCTTCAATATTTGCATAGTCATGACATGTGCCGGTAACCAGTAGACAGCGATGATATACGGTCTCTTGTTCGGCTAGGTTGGTGATCTGTAGCCTTGCCCGAGGGCCGGAGTCGGATGCCATGGTGGGGTGAAATGAGGGAAAAGGGGCAGCGAGACGAGATTCAAGAACAAGGACAAGAACAATATAATAAGAGTGAGAATAAAAATGATAATGAGAATGAGAATAACAAGATTCAGATGGCCCTGGAATTCAATACGGCAATAAAGGGGAAGACAACAGACTTGGCGTGTAACAAATCACCTAATGATCGTGATCGGTATGACTCATGGATAGAGGTTAGATGAAATAAAAAGTAGACGAGAACAAACACAAATGACCAGAATCTTTCGATTTCAATCTTTTATATAGACATGTCAAATAAGTTGAAACTACTTACTTACACGGCGTTGTAAGAAAAAAAAGGCTTCAACATGTAATTTGTGCTTATGCCAGGCAGCATTGCCTTAAGAACAGGGGTGTGTTATGTACTAAGTAACCTAGGCAGGCTACAAGGTTAGGTAGGTTAGGTTAGTTGTTTAGTTGGTTAGTTAGTTAGGTAAGGTAGGGTAGATCGGATGCTGATATATAGTGTAGTTGCAGTTACATCAATCGATGTATTAATAAGGTTGTTTGTCTGCTAATAGTAGGGCAGTTAGTGACCTTTTCAGCTTTGGTTAAATTCACCCAAGTCCTATGTACCTACCTAGGTAAGTCATACGCCTCAGATAAGAGGAGGATAGAAGGATAGAAGGGATAGCATGTAAGAAAGGTTAGGTAGGACATCTTCTTTTTTTTATGGTTCCTCGAACACAAAAATGCATTTCTGATTCATCCAATGTGCTCCAAGCTGCCAAGGTGATATGATGGGTGCAGCCAGCCTACATACCATAGAACCTATCAGCTGAGTTATCGATGTTTTGGTTAGGTAGGGAGAACAGGGGACTGCACAAAATCAGACGAATAACGAGAAACCTTTCCCCAATTGGATTGTAGGCCATATGTACGTAGTGCGGGGATCAGGAAGTCTCCCGTCCCGTACAGGGGCTCTATCTTTCCAGCTGCTGTGCCTTCTCCAGCACCAATTAAGAGCCTTTAGCAGCCTAGCCTACTATGTAGGTAGCCAAGTACTAGGTACTACTCCAAGTGGTAGTGCAGGGGCAGTGAGGCTTAGGGGTTGAGGCTAGAATGGAAATGTTCAACCCATATAAGTCGAATCCACTCCAAGTAAGTAGTGTAAGTAGGGCACTAGTAGGTAGAGATATTCGCGATCGATTGGATCCGCGGAGCCCATGCCGATTTATAGCATGGTTTATGTATGTACATAGTGTTGTTTATCACCGTGGACGGAGGTTATAATTGTTCCACGTGTCCGCGCGTGAATCCATTCGTGAATCCATCCGTCCCGATGGTGCCGAGAACCGCGGACTCCAAATGGAGAGGCGCATGAATGATAAGTAATTATCCTCATCATATCTTTCTTGTTCTTTTTTACTCGACAATGCCTCCCTGCCGAGCCTACCTTGAGATTCGGTGGCACCGTTGTCCCGAATACTTACTATCCAATAACAATGCTACATAAGTACCTGCACCGTGCTCGCTAGGTTAGTAGTAGGTTAGGTATGCATTACTTAGGGCTAGACCTATCGATGAAGAACGAAGAACGAATTGTCTATTTGAGCTATGTGGGTAGGACCATTTTTGGTGAGGATTGACCTCTGGCTATTGAAGTATGTCAGATTGGATGTGTTGCTCTCAAATGTTTGTAATAGGTTGAAGAGAAAAAGAGAAGGGGAGAGAGTTCAAATATTTGGTTGGATCTTTTATACTTAGATAAATATGATTGTTAACCTAGTAGGTATGTAAGGTTACGTACTATAGTAAGTTACATACATAAACTATTTCGTTAGATGCCTAAGCTAAGGGGAAAAAGGTGGCATGGCTGCATGGGAATTCAGCTGTATGCAGCTATGCGAAACTGTGCCCCTCACTTTTAGGTAGCTATCTCTCTGTACAACCTTAACCTGATCATTGGATCTTATAAAACAACACAGCCTCGACGCTGACGCAGTCTTTTGCCATTAATACCTACCTGGCCCTACATTTACCTTACCTTTACCTGCTACTTCAATAGTACTGCTCCTATTACTGCTACTTAGACATCAAACCATACTCCGACTCTGACACAAGAAACTCGCAAGGCATGAGATGCCAATAACCACTAGGTAACAATAGGGGTCTTATTACTATTATTACTATTACTACTACTACATCTCTCTTCGTCCTTCTCTTTCCAACGTGGCCTGAATTTGTTGCCGAGACTTTCGGAAACTAAATTTATCAAGTCAAGTTCCTATTTTTAACCATTTTTTATTATTTGATATTATTTTATTTTCAACCTTCAAGGGCAGTGAAGGTCTCGTGCCTCTCTCTGTCTCTCTTATTATTTTCTGTCCGTGCCTAACAGCTAGGACACTACACCAACCCCGAGGCCATCTCTGGTCCCCCCTCTGGTCCCCCCGCCTCCCCTCCCCTCTCTAAACCCTCCCGGGTCATCGTGTTCCCATTTTTATTTTAATAAAATACCAAATACCAAATATTAATAGCCCGACACCCCGCCGGATGCCTCACCGCACGGCCGCCGATCGCCACCACCAAGCCGTCAACAAATCTAGAATCAGTACTAAAACAGTACGGTTCCTCGCCCACCACCGCCACCAGTCCCCCCGATTTCTCCATGGGACTTCAGTCGATATTAGCTTGTATATCTGCAGTTTGTTCAGGAGGCGCTCGATGGTGGGCAACAACAAGCCGTCGCTGGGAACCACCGAAATTATTTACCAAGTTATTCGCAAAAATCCTCCGTCCTCTAGGTATCATGACTTTTCATCAGGAAGACGTACCCGGGCCTGAGTACGTCGAGGCCCGCTCTCTGAACTCGATCAACTACATCGCCGCCAACCCGCCTCAGTATCCCAAGAAGCCGACGGAAGGAAAGCAAGATCCTCTTATTCTGTATATCTCGAGGGTTCCGGGCACCAGGGGTAGGCTAACAAAGTGTTCCACTTGTAAATCGTTGCGATGGCAAGTCTAATGCTGAAACCTAGACATTATTCTCTCTACTCTGAAACCCCAGGTCAAAAACGTGACAGCCGAGGATGTCGCCAGCTCTCTGTATTATGTTCACCTGGATGCCTTAGAGGACGACACTCTGCTGCCTCCGGATCAGTCGAGGCATTCGTCATCTCCTAGGTCGAGTGACGACAGCCCCAGAAGCACGATCCCCAGGAAACCACTGCCTTCGTCGTCCAATCCAGCCTTGGTGAGTGCAGGGAACTCTGCAGCGCCTGCGGTCCAGAAGCCCACCCCTGTCCAGTCGGCCATCACTACCCTAACCCGGTCATCTTCCGTTCGCTCCATCCGCCGCAAGCCTGTCGCCCCTAAACTAACAACGCCTAACCATATGGAGAGGAACCTTTCGTCGATACCCCAGGCCGATGAGGATGCCGCGAACGATGATCAGCAGCCTCCCCCACTACCTCCGCGACACAAGGACCATGGCCACGGCGCTTCCTCCGAAGAATCCTCTTGGCTATCTAGGCGACGACCTTTCACCCCCTTTTCGCTCACCCTCATCCGCAGAGATCCCACTTCAGGAAACCAGTGGAACGTTGGCAAGATCGCATCGTACCAGCTAGAGAATCCCGAGCTTATCGACGACAAACACCACCAACCCTCACCTTCGATCAACATTCAAATCGAGACGTCGGGCTACAACAAATTTCGCGGCATGCCCACGAGGCAAAGTTTGGATATGATGAGGCCGAGCCTCGACATACGCCCCGGAAGCTCGTCGTCGGCATCGAGATTACACGTACCCGAAGTGCAGACTCAAGCCCCAGTGTCGGGCCTATTCGAGCGCCAGGTGGTCATGTCGTATTCCCCTTCACTCGTTGCTAACCTGCGTGAAAAGTTCCACCGCAAGGCGTCGGTAGGTGATGATCGATCTACCTCGCCCTCTAGGCGCACCTTTCACGACCGATCGATCAGCCAGACTTCGATAGGGTCGTTTGGGGGAGAATATGATAGTACCCATCCCGCGGTGCTCACCCATCCTGCACCGGGCTTGAAACCTCGCGGTTACGTTTTTACTAGCCCGTGGGACGGGCGGTGCGAGTTCGTGACGGGTCACGCAGGACGGAGTCTCAAGTGCAGACACATTCTTCCCGACTATGTGGGTGGCGTTTTCAACCCGCTTGTAGACGGACCGGAAAAGGAACACAGTGACGACAAAGCAAAGAAGCAACCTATTAGTGAATTGCGGTTTAACCTACCTAGCGGGGAACTGTTTAGCGAGAAAAAAATCACGGATGACGGCGGTGCCCGGGCTCGAGATCAACTACACGACCAGTTCAACAAAATGTTAGCGAGGGCGCATGGTATTGAGGATAGCGATGACGGAGATTTCGATCTCGAGATGAGCCTAGGCCGAGAGAAGGCAGGCGGGGGAAATAGGGGAAAGAGGGCCAAGATGGGCAAGCTTATCATCTACGACGAGGGATTGAAGATGCTGGACTTGGCGGTAGCTGCTAATGTGGGAATCTGGTGGATTACATGGGAACGAACTTACGACTTATGATGGAGGATCGTGGAACACTTCTTCTTTTCTTGTGCTTTTCTACAGAAGAAAGGTTTCGATAATCCAAGTGATGATGATGGACCGCATATAGGCAGCGAGTGCGATTTGGACAAAGGTTATAAAAGGGGTATATATAATGGCTTGAATTAAGGAGGTGCATATTAGAAAGAGAGAGTATACTGAGTTTGCTTTTTTCCCCTCTCCCGTTGCTTTTCATATAGTCTACCACGTACGATACCATAGGATAGGGGGGATGGTTGATAGGCTTGCTATCATTGAATTTGGCATTTATTTTTTGGGGTTTGCTATACACGAATAGTAATTCTCAGTAGTATCTTGGGATGTGAATACTGATTGGCAACTAAGCACCTAGGTGGGATTTATACAAGAGACTAAATATTTGATGCAGAGATACCGCTGCAGGGTAGGCATTCAGCTGAGGCTGAGGGGTTACCTACCGGTTACTACTCACCTACCCACCACTATGTAACCTAACTACAATATGTACTTAGGCAGATGTACAGCTTCCTTCCCTGTCTAACCCATGGTTTCAGGCATCAATGCCCTTATGCCATATACAATATTATTGAAGCCACTAGAAATGCACCTAGCCGCATATCAAAAAATACCATCGATTGATTGCATTGGCTTTGGAACCAGGATTCAACCGATAATCGGTAATCGGTAATCGATAATTGATAATGGATAGTTGATTTGTTCCTCCATTGCGACAACAACCTTCTTTACTTCCTTCTTCACTTCTCTTGTCCCACCACCCACCCTCGTCATAACCACCAACCGACTAACGATATACCTTGCCCAACAAAGCACAAACTCAGAGACCGAGAACATACAGCTCGGAAGACTTGAATGAACGGGAGGGAAAGGAACAAACCAAACCAAAAAAAAAAAAAACCATGCTCCCGACCTTCGCCCGTCGCCTCGGCGCAAAACCCATCCCAAAACCAGCAGCACTCCTCCTCTCTTCCTCCTTCTCCACCACCTCCTCCCCTTCCATATTCTCCCGCCGCTCCCCTTCCCTTTCCTCCTCTTCCGGTGACAAACCCACCGACCGCCGGCGAAGAGCGTTAACGGGCATCTACGCCGACGTGCAGTACAAATACCCACCGAAAAAGGTCTGGCCGCCCGACTTCTCCCGCCTGTCCCCCAAGGACCAGTTCCGGCTCGAGCGCAAGTACAAGCGCCGCCTGCGGGTGGCGACGGCGAGGCCCCGCTGGGATAGGCTCATGAGGATGGCGCAGCTGGTGGGGGTTACTTGTGAGTGAACACCTCTATCGCTTTATCGTTCCCTCCTTTTTGTGGTCTCGTGGGAAAAGGGGTTTGGGAATAGACGCCGTCTGGTGGAGGTGGGAGGGGGAAGCGAAGGTGGGGAAGAAAGGGAAAAGGGGGAAAGGAATTTGGGAGAGAGCAAGATGGTGAAAGGAAAGAAATACAACTAACGAGTAAATGATATAACAGCGGTTGGCGTGTATTGCTTGTTTTTCATGAATTGGGACACCGATGGAAAGACCGGCGAAGGGGTATGTTTCTCTCCTTTTTTTTTCTTCCTTCCCTTTTAACCCTTTATTGCCTTTGGATGTGTCTCTCTAGGTTCCTCTCATAATTACAAAAACCACCTGAACTACCTATCACCTCTGCCATTAAAGGAAACCATCCATCCAAGATCGGCAGGAACTGACACGAGACTAATCCATGCGCGCAGGTCCAAAACAGACTTAGGGGAATGTTCAGACCAGAGAGCAAATACGAGAACCAGAGCCCAGACATAACATCAACAATTGCTACTGCTGTTACCAACGGGAGGTAAAACCCTATTGCATATATATTTGTTTATGTATATGTTGGATGTAGGTATATATCATAGGTTTGCATTGTTGAATGGAGTTAGGGCCAAGAAAATAGGTAAAGGAAAGAGGCAGAGGTGCAATCTCAAGCTCATTAAATATACACATGCATGTTGTATAGTTTATACTTAACTTCGTACTCGTTCTCATGTCATAATGTATGAACACGCAAGAAAAGGGGGAAGGGAGAAAGGGGGATGCTTTTCTCTCCGTATCCCCTCGTCGAGTATCTATATATATATGTAGGTAGGCTATACGCATACGTACCCGTACCTAGGTATCTAAGGTTGTTCTCATGCTTTTACTTCCCAACCTCCCCAAACGCCGCCAATGTCATTGCCATTGCCATCTCCGACTCCCATGTTATACTGTTACATCATGTCCCGTTTTCTAGAACGGAAAGAGAGGAGGAAAAGGATATATCACCTCCCAGGCCAGACAAAGTGGCCACCGAGCCCGATTCCCGGCCCCAATCCCCTCGAGGCCTTGGACTCGTTGACGGGGCGCTTGGTGACGGTGCCCTGGGCCTTGACGCCGGCGAGGATGCGGTCGAGGTTGGTCTCGATGACGACGCCGCCGGTGATCATCTCGCCGAGGGCGGCGTGCAAGGTCTCGAAGTTGAAGATGAGGTCGAGCTCGCACACGTCCTCGATCAGCCTGTTCAAGGCCTCGACGTACACCTGGATCAGGTCGATCAGGGCTAGGGGGGACTCGGTCGACGTCGATATCACGATGAAGTAGAGGGTCGCGTAGTTGCGGTAGGTTACGAGGGAGGGGGTGTCGTTGTGTTGCTGGTCGGGGGAAGAGGAAGAAGAAGAGGTGGAAGAGGCGAGGAGAGGGGGGAGGGGAAGAAAGTTGCAGGCTCCGCTGGGTCGGTTCGATACTAGGGTGAAGATCTCCGAGATGAGGCGCTGCTGGATGCTTGTGTCCTAGAGAGAGAGAGAGTGTATGTGTGTGTAAGTAAGTAAGATGAGGGATCGACGGTTTGACAGAGAAATAAAAGCAAAAAGAAAAAAGAAAAAAAGAAACAGACACCGAAGACCAAACCCCGCGGTGATGGTGGTGGCAGTGGTGATGAAGGATGATATTGTACGTACAAGTTGGGTATAGAATTTAGTCAGGCGAGGCTGACCCTGGCCATTGAAGACCAAGAATGCGTTGATCATGATGCGCTGTACTTTCTCCCCCTTCGAGACATGAGAAAGATAATTGTTTTATTGTTTCTTTTCTTCTCTTACTCTCTTGGCAACCCGACGTTGTAGTGTTGCGGAGGCTATGCAAAACAAGTTGGCGGGATGTATGGGATGTATAGATGTAAGTATGAGATGAAAAGATTATGTAGGTGATTCCGTTTTCCGTTACTATTAGTGTTTCTGTAATCTACTAGGTAAAACTTATAACTAGGCGTATGTAAGGTATTGATTACGGTATACCTACCAAGGTATAGAAAGATAAGTTGGCGGGGGCGCAGTAAGGGAAAAGTTTAAAATGTTTGGCGGTGACGGAATTCCCCCCGCCCCAATGACCATACGCCGTATACCTAGAGTACATGCATAGATCGGATGGAACCTTCGACTTGTACCCAAAATTGAGAGTTTACACTAGCCCTCTAGTGTAGGGCACTTTCGTACGGACAAAGCCGCCCATGTTTTAGAAGTTAAACTTACCTAAGGATTCTTCGATTGAAACCGGGGGGTTCCATCTTACAGGGCTTGATCTTACAGGGATAGTCTTGCTTTCTCCGGATCTTCCCTTTCTTTTTAACCCCCAATCTTTTCCCCCCCGCCCTTATAATCCCCTTCCCCTTCCCCTTCTCCTTTCTCTTCTTCCTTTTTTCTATTCCCAATCCTTTTCCCATTGGGACCATCATTACCTCGCCGTTCAACAGAAGGACGGCGCCAGTACCATACCCCTAGTTGACCATAAAAGTTTCCACCAGGCCTCGAGAGGAGGCCATCGTAACATATCACCATGCTCGCCACCACCGCATCCGTCGCATACGTCCCAAGACAAACCATCTGGCCATTCTACCGACCGTGTCAATCCGCAATCGAACCAGAACCAACTTGATCACTACTTCGACTTCGACTGGGACCCCAGCTTCGGACTTCTCGGGTCCGGCGTCGGGCTATTCCAGTCGATCGGCGTTGGCTCGTCGGTGGGCATTCAAACCGCCGCGGGTGCAGCGACGAGTAGCAGTAGTGGTGGGGATGATTGGCTCTACGGATTAGATGGCGGTGGCTGCAACACGACAACCACGACAGTACAAGGACCGGACTTAGGACTAGTAGGGGTAGGACTAGAGGACTGGACAGTTCCGAGTTTGGCCTCGTCTGCGCATGACACGCCTATACTCGGGACTGCTATGCCAGCCGGAGACCTAGATGGTATGTAGCTTCCATCTTCCTTACCTTTCACAATATCTCTCTAATATGATGTGCCATCACAGGCTTATTCTCTACATGCAATTCAACTTTCTCTTTCAACTACCAACAGCAACCCCTACCAACCACAGAAACACAGTTCAACTTGGATATTCCCACTACCGTCACATCGACAGATAGCACAACACCCAACTTAATATCTGACGCATTTACACTTTCGCCCATGTCCCCTCCTCAGGCATCGTCATCTGCCTCTTCTAGCCACGGGGGCCAGCAGCAGCAACTAGACAGTCAGGGCAGCAGTAGTAACAACAACAAGCGTCGCTCTCCTACGGCCGACGACGTAGATCCTCTCACGGCTCTCAAACGCCAACGCAATAACGTTGCCGCTCGCAAGTACCGCCAGAAGCGCATCGATCGCATCAACGAGCTCGAGGCGGAGTTGCAAGAAGTCAAGGACGAGCGTGATGATCTCCGATTGCGACTCGCGCGGCAGGAAGCCGAGGCCGCTGCACTGCGCAGTATGCTCCAGATGAACAACTCGAGAGCATCGTCTAATGCGGACGCTGGTGGAAAGTAACCGGGCGATTGAAGTGATAGTCGTGTTGGGTTCGTGTGGATGGGTTGCCTATAAGTGTGTGGGCTTTCTTGTAAAAGGGGGGAAAGAGGGTGTGGACAGTTAGCTTATCTGGACTATTCGGATATTTTTTAAATTGAACCTTTTTGAAGTTTTTTATTTGTCATTTTCAGACGATGTCGGCTCGTGTGATGTCCATTCATGAAGATCATAACTAGGAAATAGAGTTCAAAAGGTTTCCTTGTATGGTGATTGTTCTTCGGTATAGGGAACGAGATGCTGTCATCATGATAGGTATAACTATAAGGAAAATAGGTTTGAGGAAAAGTGATCCATACCTATGCCGAGGCCTCAATTCTAGGTTATTGGTATTGACTGTTGACTTACTGTGCTAGAAGGTTAGAGCGTGATTTTTCGTCTCATATCCATTCTTGTTTCTATCATCCCATTATTGTCATCTTATCATGTCGGGTCGTTTCAAGTAGTTTTGTTATCTTGCTTTCGAGTCTGAGAATGTCGACTTGACGGAACTAGACTCGGTGCAGTCAGCTATGGTAAGCTGAAAAAAATGACTGTTGTTATCTATCGTATGTATCTGCTGCTATGGAAAATAAAATAAAACAAGAAAACCTTTCCAACTGTCCAGCCTCTTTATATACTCGTCGTCTGTCTACCTACCTACATATATACTCCTAATAATATGCGCGTAAACTTGCTCCTCGTTCTTGTCTTTTCGTATGGATAAGGAGAAGGAAGGGGGTTGAGTCAGTATGTATACTATATGAGCTTAGAATGATTCATAGTGATGGACCTCCTTCTTTTGCTGCTACGCTACGCTACGAGTTTACACTACTACTGCTGCAGAAAAGGACATGATATACCCTCCAGATTGCCTTGGAATGGCGCGATATACGATAGGTAAGTTGGGATGTTATTACCTTTTTCTATCATATCCCTTATATATCTATCTCCTCCTTTCCCCTTTCCCAAGTTTCTTGGGTAGAAGCTATTATAAGCTACGCAAAGATAAACAGTTTCTGAAGGCAATCTTATATGCCTACCCAGGGAACCTCCCTATCAAAAGAATCGAGTGAGTCAATGTTACCGACGACCCGAGGGTGCCGTATGATCGAGTAGTCTAAACGACCATGGGAAACCTCGGGTTACTAGGTCCTACCTCGCCGATTTCTTATTTTTAAAATCCTTATATTCGAGCTAGCCTTTTGCTTCTGTTTCTCTCTGTCTCCTATTTTTCCTTTTTTTCTTTCCATGAAGAGAGGGAAAGAGTTCGCGATTTGTGATGGCGTGGTATGAATCACCCCTTAACCTTCCTCTATTTCCTCTCGGGGTCTGCTCTTCCCCGGTGTTGGGATATTGACAACTTACCTGCATATCTCATGGCTTCTACCTTAACTACACTTTAAAGCACATTGTCAGTATTATCGTTTTTACTGCTATACGTGTTATAAAGAGGGGAATCACCCATGAGAAAGTTAACCCAGAGATGAGTGGATATAAATGGAATTTGCGCTATCCCCCCTCCCCCCCTTTTCCTTTCTCCTTTCATCCATCTACTTTCAGGGCTATTCTATATCCAAAGCTTGTATCGAACTGACTTGGATTTTCTTCAACCAACACCAACTTTGCTCGATGTGCCCTTACGAGAACGCCTGCAACCTCAGCTGAGGTTTGGTAAGTGGTATGGTACGTGAAGTAGGTAGCATTATGCGGCGATGAGGGCTTGGCGGGCCCGCTTTTGCGGATCTGAATCTGTATGATCCATTATGATTCATACTGATGCATGGATACGGCGTATCACTTCTTTTTGGAGTATGGGGAATTAATATTTTTATGGCTGAAAACAAATTAACTGTGGCTGCTTACCATGTCTCAGTCTACCAATGCATACACGCTTAAGTAGATAGTCAAGTACCACGATAGACTATACATAAGCGAGTAAGATACTGTATTCAGTCAATTACGGCATTCTATATGACAATAGTTCATGTGCCAAGTTTGTATTCGCGTAGTCTTTCCATCGTCTTGAAGAATATCGAGGGTTCAATGATTTTCTGTATCAAAGAAAAATGGAGTCACGAAGACAAGGTGGAATGATGATTTCAACTTGCGTAGCTAACTACCAAGGTTATATACCCAGGTAGGCAGGTAGGTTAGGTAGGTGTATAGCACGTAAATAATGAAAACTTAAGTTATAGACATTTGAAGATATTATCCTCCCCATACGATCGTTAAACGTACTTTCTGATGCCCAGATCGCATTGAAATACATGTTATATATATTATATATTTGGTCTTATTGCTCTGGAAATTGTAGTGACTTTGCTTTTCTGGTATATCCTTCGTGGGAACAATCTCCTATTCTGTCAAAAGCTATGCAAACTATTAGTTCCTTCTACGTACCTATACACGTGTTGTTGAGGGTGTAACTGGGTATCAAAAGGTTACAGTTCTGACCGGTATAACCCGGCCATCTACCATTACTAGAGGATTAAAAATGCCTATCTTGAAAACCTATGTGCCCTACCCGCGTCATCAGCTGCGAGGAAACGCATGTAAGCCAGGTTTTTCGTATGAGGCTGTGAGTATACGTTACTCATGACCTCAGCTCAATTTATGCAACTCTGATAGGTGGATTAGTTCTACTCTATGGTGCTACTGAGACACAGGCAGCATATAAGCCCCTTTCCCACGAGATGGCAGCTATCAGCGAGGAAAGCGAGCAAGGAGTAATAACACAGCATCCTTGCTTAGATGTGGCTTTTGTTTTTTTCTTCTCTTTGAGAAGACCTTCACGCAGTTGTCACAAACTGTTCAATCACAAGGATATCGATCGTAGCTCTTGTTTGGGTAGTGCTAAGTAAATTCATAATGAGTCATAAATACGTTGGTATTATAGAATCATTCTTCGTTCGGACGATGAGGCTACATTGCGTCCGACAAAGGTTAGTATAATATAAAATACAAAAGTCACTCTTCTACAAATATATATCATCATCGTTGTCATCATCATCATGCTAGCATTCCAACATAATCTGGTAATAGCATTTTTAGGTTCGTCGTAGGATTCTCAACCATTTAATTCTACATACCTAACAGGCTGGTGTCAAAAAAAAATCAACTTCTTGTTAGGCACATGAAACTTTCTCTAAGTAATATAAACTATAATAATTTAACAATTATACAAGTTCCCATGAATCGAGTTATCCTACCATGCTCGCAGCAATCTCTTAGGGAATGTTGTTCAGCAGCCAAAGTCTTTGATACTTCTGCTAAGACCCTTGACGAATGACGTTTAGAAGCATGGGCACAAATTTACGCCCGATAGAATTTCAAACCCGAAGAAAACCTCGGCACTTAACTCGTGAGCTGTATTGAGGTTAACATAATAGTCGAAAATATACTGCAACCTCCATGCTGGCCCCGAAGGTTCGGCCCCACTTTCCGCCAGCCATGCAGCAGATCCTTTTGGCTCGTTTAACTGATCAAGCTTGAGTTTCTAAGAGCTTTCTGAAACGGGATTGATCGATTTATCACAAACTCCATACTCTAACCTAGAACGGCCCCCCTTTTCCGTGACTGAATATCGCACGCACGAGACCTAGTGGGACTTGTTATATACCTCATTCTAGTTAAAGAAAAGGAGGGAGGACAAGACTCGGTTGAGACTTTTTGACTGAGCTCGATATTTATATTGGGTAAATAACTCGCCACAGTACAACCCACAATAGACGACTCGGATATAAAAAAACAGCTTCATCTTTAATAATTTGCCTGTTATGTCTGCCCAGATCGATGCAATGGCGGCACCAGTGGCAAAGACGCTTGCCGGTAAAGTGGCTGTTATATCGGGCAGCTCTACTGGGATTGGACTAGCAATTGCGACGGAGCTGAGTTCTCGTGGCGCCAAGGTTGTCATCAACTATCCTTTTCCCTCATTGGCAGCGGAAGCCAAGGAAAACGCAGCAGATATACCAGGGCCGTACATTGCGGTTGAAGCCGACTTGAGCACAGTGGATGGCCCGAAAAGGCTCATTCAAGAGGCTGTCCGCGAGTATGGCAAAGTCGACATTCTCGTGAACAATGCGGCCGTCGCTATCAACTTGCCGTTCGAGGAGCAGACAGTAGAAATGTTCGATTCGCTAGTCAACCTCAATGGTCGCGGAACATTCCTCCTCACGCAGGCGGTTCTCCCTCACTTGCCTACAACTGGCGGCCGTATTGTAAATATCTGCTCCGTGAGCTCCCGCGGCCCGCCTCCGCTTCAAACGATCTATGCGGGGACGAAAGGCATGGTCGACTCCTTTACGCGGTGTTGGGCCAAGGAGCTCCCACCTAAATATGGATGTACAGTCAACGCAGTCTCTCCAGGACCCACGGCGACACAGGGCTTTGCAGCGGCAGGGGAGGAGGCCATGAAGGTCTTGGCCCCGACTATTGAAGCGACGCCAGCGGCCAAAAGGATGGGGAAGCCAGAGGAGATAGCCTACGCTGCTGCTTTCCTCTGTGAAGATAGGGCATCTTGGGTGAACGGAGAGCATATGTTAGTTAACGGGGGGTTGTTTATAGATTAGTTGGATCAACATGAACACTAGCTCTAGATATAATGAGAGGCAAGGATCGATGAAATAGTGGAACTTATTAACCTAACCAAATATAAAAATATATCGTTATTTTCATTAAAGAATTCACTCCCCTGGTGAATGTACTTATCATTCTTCTTGGAGGCTTTCTGTAAGACTTGAAGTGTGAAGAATGGCATGAGAAATAGGGGTACTTGAGAAATGAAGAGTTTTGTCAAGAACAAAGTGGTTTTACTTCATCTACTTCGAACTCCAGCGTGGAAGTTAATGATGATATCACTCTTGGAGAGACACTTTGGAAAGCCTTAAAGGTCATAGAGTAGCAGCGTAGAATCTTTTTCAACTTAGGTTGCAAACTTGGCGTACATTGAAGGGCAGTCGAACTCTATCTAGGTAAATCTAACGTAACGATGGACGTTTCTGGATCAATATGAACCCAGCTTGGATTGGATCCCACAACTTGACTTATTCTCCTACTTCACGATCCGCATCCCAGTGAAGGAATTGCTTTGCGAAGCCCCATCTCCACGAGCTCTCCCGAATCTGACCTCCCCAGAAGTAGAATATTATGGTAGATAGAAACACAGCCGCGGATACCCCAGCTAGGATACCAAACACGGTGATATACCCAGATTGCATAATCCAGTCGTTAACGTAAAAGCTGATAAGGAATCCAAAGAGTGCTATCAACTAAAATCAGTACAACCGCACTTATAAGTGATTGGAGGCATTAATACCTTTGAATGCAGATTGAGTGACTACGACCTCTCCGGCTATAGGGCGGTAGGAATCCAGTATATATACTAATGAAATATTGTTTGATTGGACAGTCGTAAAGTTCACTTCGACTCATTAGTATCATGGAGTTCTACCGGATAAGGCTGAAAATAACGTACCTAGCCCAATACCCATCACCGCCACCATCCAATGGAGCTCCTTGCCAAAGCCAACTCCGTATAGTACACAGGCTAATGGACCTGATATCAGGCTTATAACAATAGCAGGCAGTCGCATTTCAGGGGTACGAAGGCCGCCATTCTTGATCGTCAATTTGTCTGCTACCCAGTCGGTGAAATGGCCACCGAATAAGATAGCAATCAGAGATCCAACAATAGTTGAGATATAGGTGAGTCCAGATTGCCACGGCTCAAATCCGTATATCGTGGAGAAGGCTGTTGAAAAATTGGTCGATAGAACAACAATCATTCCAATGGTAACTGAGTTGACCAGTGAAGCCCATAAAACTGCCGGAAGAATGATAGCCATGACAGGCCTAACCATCATCAATGGGAGAGACTCGCTAGTATATACCCCAGAAAATACCCGCATATTTTGGAAGAAGGTCCTCTTTGGTGGGAGAGAGTTCTGGCTTCCGATGGCCTCTACGTGCGAAGGGTTGTATGGACCAGTGGAAGATTTGGTGTCTTCAAGTTTTGTTGTAGAATCCCCGGAGTCAATAATCGGGCTCTGCCTCCGATAATGCGTCTCGGGGAATGTAAATATGACCAAGAGAGTAACGAAGCCAACGAATGCTGTAAAGATCCAGTAGACCATTTGCCATTGGTAAGTCTTGGCGATGAGGCCCGCAAAGACGACACCACCACCTACGCCGGCGGATAGGGCGCAGGTGTATATTCTATCAATATAGGTTAGCACACTAAAAATCCGAAGACTTGCTTTGTTAGCAACGGCAATGGCACTTACACCATGCATTTTCCACGCTCATGAAGGAAGAATACATCAGTGAGGATTAACGGCGCAACGATCTCTGCAGCACCGCCAGCAAAACCTAGAAGAATCCTGCCAGCTAATGCACTCTCAAACGTTGTCGCAACAGCACACCATACACAAGTAGCCGTCAATAAGGTATATGAAGCAATATAAACCGGTCTCCTGCCATATTTGATAGCAAGTGGCACCCAGATGAGGTTTGCAACACCAATCATAAGCGAGGGGGCAGTCTGGAAATAGGATGTCTTGGAGAGGTTGGCAGCAACAGAACCGGGCTCTGAGCCAAAATAATGCTCGGTGACCTGCTCAAGAACGACAGACGGCCCAACCAGGACACAGTGCTCGAAGAAGACACCCACGCATGTCAGCACGAAGATATAATACTTCTGGGTAGTCGACCTATTCTCTAGTCAGTAAATATCTCCTCATATGCCATCAGCCCACATCGGGAAAATATTACCAGTTGAGTGGATCATTGGGATCGTTCGATGGTTCGGGAACCAAGATGATATCGTTCGTCTCTTTATCTCTAAGCTGGATAGTGCCCAGGGTTTCCCCAGCCCGTTGTCCCTTTGCATCGGACGGGGAGTTCACGCTTGTTGTGATCGACTCAGACATGGTTTTTACCTAGAAAAAGATGAAGAAAAACCCTAAGACCAAAAGACGAAGAATCAACAAAAGTGAAAAGAACGATGAGTTTCCGAGACCCAAACCAAAGACAGCAAAGCCTGCTTTGCCGCTTCACTTATTTGTTCTCGAGGACCTGAGTGCTCTGCTATAGCCATTTGGTCGTGTTACGTCCATAACCTCCTTTACAAGCCTAAGCGCGTATATGCTAGCCGTTTCCAGCAACGGGGCTACGATGCGACCAAGGTTTAGAGACTTCGGGATGTGGGGCGAAGGCTCGGGAACCCTAGTCAGGATGATTTATAGCGTTAGCAAAAACCTGGGGGAGGCTGGGGGGTAAAGGGAGATCTCTGAATAGCTGCGGCAGTTGTTGAGACTTGGCAGCAGAGCAGTGGAGGACTGAGCGGTACGACGATGCATGCAAGGGTCAGATTCTTCTTGGATCAACTACTTAAATATCACAGATACGCCCCACGATATATGGAGAATGCAACCCAAGAGTTGCCTCTTTTATGGGAACCGAGTACCTATAGGGTGCATATGTGCTTCATTATCTATACCTAACTTAGAGATAGATACAAATGACATAGCATTCTAACAAAACAATAACTCTCATAAAGTAACACAAGATATTATTTAAGAACTAAAGGAATTGCACGCATTCGAGTCTAAAACGTTTACTATAGATGAGGTTTCAACTACATAAAGAAACTACTTAAGTTCACCAACCTAGGTTAGGTGATTTTCCTATTTGTATCCAGCTGAGTAAGTACATACCTAGGTTAAGTAAACAGGGGGAGAGAGAATCAGGGTCCGTGTCTGGGAATGCAAAAAGATCCAAGATTACTATCTACGTTGTATCATTTGTCAAACGAGATCTTCTCACCGATGCAGGGAGCCCCCTAGAGGAGCCATGTCTATATGTGTCTAGTATATGAGTGTGACGCAACAACAAGAAACAACTTGAACTAATAGACACAGACATAAGGTGAGGTCAACGGGTATCCGTAGCCGGGATATCCGACCGGTTACCAACAACGCCTCTCTAAGGAAATCCAAGCATTGGAAGAATCCCACTTATCTCGATTATCTTGCAGTACGTTTTATTATTACCCTTCCACACCCGCCAGCAATCACAGTAGGTAATTACGTACGCCACCTGCTACCACTTATACGCCCCTCCAAAACATCATCTTCGTCATCTTTCACGTGCCAGTTACTATCCCCCTTTTTTTATATAACAAGAATCCACTCTAGTATAGTAGCAGTAGTATCAGTGACTGTAACAATCAGCAATCACATGATGCATATTTTAGGATTGTGCAATGGTTCTATCCATGGCAACTCTGAGATCCTACTCAAGGCAGCCTTAGAGGCGGCAAAGGAGTTTGACTCGTCTATCACTGTGTCATGGATTCATGTTCCATCCGTGGCACTGCCTAGGAACCACAAGCCGATTAAATCTGATCCGTCTATCATACCCTACCGCAATGACGACGACAAAACTGGAAAAGGGGCCAATGGAATTAGCAATGTTCCTCTAGACGACCGCGAGGCAGTGTTCAATGCTATCATGGATGCAGATGCCCTTATTATAGCCAGTCCGGTTTACAGCCACTCACCCGCGGGGACTCTGAAGGCCCTAGCCGATGCAATCTTGGGGCCCTACGCAGATGTGTCAGAGTCTTATCGTATTAAGGCCAGACAGGAGTCTGGTCAGGCCAATGGCCATACCAATGGGAACTCTAGCGCAAAGCAGCCCAACCCGCGAGACCTCAAGCCTCGCGTGGCTGGGTTCATCGCGGTAGCCGGTTCCGCTCCCGAGTTCCCCGAACAGTGGACGATGGCCCTGCCGGCGCTGCACTCGGTCACTTACTGCATGCACGCGCACGTCATTGACCAAGTCGTGTTCCCCGGGTTCGCCAACGCGGGCTCCGTGCTGCTCGAGGCGGAGCATACCATTCCGCGGGCCCGGACGCTGGGTGAACGCGTGGCTAGCCAGATAGGCAAGCCCTACGACGAAGCTATGTACCTGGGCCCTGAGGAGGAAGGGAGCTGTCCCTACTGCCATCTACTCAAGATTGAGTTCCGCGAGGGTAACAATGTTGCCTGCATGACGTGCGGCGCGAATGCTGTGCTCGCCGTCGGGGAAGGCGGGAAGATACGCCCGGTCTGGGAGAAGAACTCGAACGTGAGCTGTATGACGCTCGAGGGCAAGTGGAAGCATATTGACGATATTGGACGGAAGCTGGGTTCTGAGAGACCGAGATTAGGGAATATCCAGGACGAGGTAGACCGATGGAAGAAGATCGAATTTCCATTGGTGCCCCTGCCTAGTAACAGCTATGGTAGCAAGATGTAGATACACGCCAACTTATAAATACGGACTGGATACATGTACATACTATTGTGCCATTTCATTAGTTATCTGTATAGTGTTTAGAGCGGGGAGGCAAATTGACTTCATCTTAGCGAAGAAATAAGTCATAGAGAGCAAGGTTCTAAAGATCATCTTCGTATTCCGGAAAGAGAGCGCGAGGAGGGTTCTTGAATAATGATGTCAATTTATGTGGTTCTAGTAGACCATATATGCTATCCATACAAATTTTCGCTCATCATATACCCATATGCAATGACACTGTTTGCCCCCTGTTCGAGTTCTATGTATGTACTATGAAATATCCCGTTGAAACAGAGCTAGAAATCTATTCCTCCAAGTCATTCGGAACTATTTCGATGAGATAGCCATCCTGATTCCATTGATTAGCACTTTCTTTGGTCTGTTTCTTCTTGAACAAAGCATACTAACCGGGTCTTTGACAAACGCAATCTGCCGAAATATGTTCTCAAAATGATGGCTGAGCTCCCCGTGCGCTATCCCCTTCTCCTTCTCCCACGCCGTGATGGGGATACCGTCGACCGGCCCTCCTCCCACGTCCTTGATCACGCTGACGCCCGCCTCACCGAGGCGCTTTACCGCAGCTTTCACGTCGGGAACCGTGAAGCCGATGTGGTTGAAGCCCAGGTGCGGCGGGTCGTTCCCCGTGGCGTGGTACGTCGCGGGCTGCAGCTCAGAGCCGTGGTAGTGGCACAGCTCCAGCAGCCCCAGCGTGCGTGTCAGCGTCGAGTGCGCCCGCACGTCGCGTGAGAACGATTCGGGGTCTGCCCGGTGCTCCTCCGTCTGCGGGTACCCTAGGTAGTAGATCGTGAACGGCCCTGTGTTCGCCGTGAATACTGTCCGCATTCCCATTAGCCCAACATAGAAGTCTAGCGATGGCTTCGGGTCCCGTATCCGCAGCATCAAGTGGTTCATCCGATACCCAGCCGTGGGCTCGTTTTCGCCGAGGCCGGCTCCGTTGTTGGATTGAGCAGCCATTTTTTCGGGATGTTTTCTCGGGATGTTTTGTTTGTTGATTTCTTCTTCGGGACTCAAGTCTTTAAAATGATACGTTGGAGAGCAATCGTCTTCTGCCTTCTGCAGGCTTATGTCGTGTCGTTTCGTTTAGCGGGACAATTTGTGTTGCAGAATGCTGGGGGATCGCTCGAGAAAGCAAAGGGGATTTTCTTTTCTTTACTGGACTGGAAATAGGAATAGGATTAAATCAAAACCGTTTCGGCTCTTTGTCTGATAAAAATTGCCGAACGCTTGGTCAAAGTAAACCCCGGCCTTCGGTCACCGGAAGCCGGTGTTGGGCGTCGTCGGCAGCTCCGACTTTTGTTAACTTGAGGACTTTTAAACCTTCACGGCAATATGTGATTAATAATTACGGAGCGGTAAGATATTTCTAAATACTACTGACAGTAACCCTTATCTTTGCAATATTTGAATATGTTTTTAAACTGCAGACATGACCGTATAATACTCTCTATTAGAAAGAGAGCTTGAAATATCTCCCATCCCCTAGTTCTAGAGATGTCTTCAGCCACCCCTCACACTCTCGCCGGAAAAGTTGCAGTTGTTAGTGGTTCCTCTGCAGGAATCGGTGCTTCAATAGCTAAAGAGCTCTCCAAACGCGGTGCTTCCGTTGTAGTCAATTACCCCTTCGCTTCAGAAGAAGCCGACGCAAAGGCCGTGTTGGAAAGCATCCATAGCAGCGGTGATGGCGACAACAGGAGGTCAATCGCAGTAGAGGCCGACCTATCAACTATCGACGGCCCTAAGAAGCTCGCTGCGGCAGCCTCTGAAACCTTCGGCCGAGTCGATATCCTAGTCAACAATGCAGGCTATAGCTTCATATGTGATATAGCTGAGATGTCCGAGGCGGACCTCGAGCGCGCATGGGACCGGATAGTGAATCTGAATGGCCGGGGAACTATGTTTCTCACGCGTGCTATCGTACCCCTGCTGCCTTCTTCCTCTTCTTCTTCCTCATCCCCTGCTGAGAAGGGGAGCGTACGCTCGCGCATCGTCAACATTGGCAGCTCCACTTCCCGAGATCCCGATCCCGACATGACGATCTACGCAGGTAGCAAGGGCATGGTCGAGAGCTTTACGCGCTGTTGGGCTAGGGACTTCCCTCGTAGATACGGCTGCACTGTCAACACTGTCGCCCCTGGTCCTGTCGCCACTGACTCCTTTCTTGCAGCCCCTGAAGAGCTGCTAAACCACGTACGCGCCAAGTTCGACAGAGTGCCCGTGGCGTCGAGGTTCGCTCGGCCTGAGGAGATTGCATGGGTGGTTGCGGAACTATGTGAAGAGAGAGCAGGCTGGCTCAATGGGCTCTACATTCCTGTGACCGGTGGTGCTACTCTACTTTAGCTTGTGATTTAGTGGAGGAGAGTGCCTGGCTTCACTCATACTATCATATTTCTTTTCTTCCTACTCGTGGGGAAGTTTATCCACATACGGGCGTAGTTTTGCTTTACTATGTTTGTATGCTATGCTGTTCATCTTTAATAGCTGTGAAATCACAACTCATGTTTAAATCAACGTTCCTATCCCCTTATATACTTTCGCAAACGATCATTTTCCCTCCTTTGACAGTAGAACCAAGTGCTCGTATTAAATGACCCAAACTTTCCGACGTAGGTGGCATTAATGTTCCGGCTGGGTATTTGCGTCTTATCGTTTCAATACACATACTCATCAGCGCTTCTGTGGCTCGCAACGGGATACGAGGCCCTTGGCTTGCTGATATGGGCTGTTGATGCCCAAAGTTTGTGAGAACGGGACGCCCGCAGCCAAAAGCTATCCAGCGCTGTGTTGCTACAGTCTCCTCGCCATCTAATAAAACATCGTCATTCTCGGTCAGAGCTGGGTCAATAGATTGGGCAAGAGCATCACCACCGGGGGATATTTTGTTTGCAATGGTCCCATACGTCCAAAGGCATAGACTGACATGGTAGACAGCGTTACTAGAGAAATCAGTTGTAGTATCGCTGGATATGCTCTGGGCTATTTTGAGGAGTTGTGCAGCGTGCCAGATACACTGTCGGGCGTCACGAGTCCCTACCCATCGTTGCAGCGAAGCATACGCCATTTTAGCTTCCTCGAAACCTTCCTTCCCGGCGAGGAGCTCCATCTGTTCGATAGACCCATAAAAGTGAATCTGTAGAAGTTCTATCATTAGGAGAACAGCTGGCGGTAGCTTTGCACTAGGATGATAAACCCTGAGTATTTGCTTCGTGTTCTCGAATACTCTGAGTAGCCAGCGGTGCTGGCTGTCATCCATGAGAACACTTTCCCGCGATAAAACCCCATTGGGGACTGATGTTTCGGTGATTATACGCCCCTCTCGGTAATTACGAACGATGGCTAGGATACCGTATAGAACTGATACTCTCGCAAGATTCATATCGTAGTAGCAGGGTAGACGGCCAAGATGTGACAGGTCCGCCAAACAGTCAATGATTGAGACGTGGGGTATTGGTTCACTCAATACTTGAGATTGAAACACCTCTTTCCACGACGCGGCTGATTTAGCAAACCACAATAGCCGTGATCCTGGAAGCCGGAGCGAGAGCTCGTTGTAAGAAAGACAGCTCGAGATCGAGTTCATGATAGACTCATTACCACAGAGTATGTGTACTTCATATGCTAACCTAGATATTGGCAAAGTTAGATGATCAGTGCTTACTACATCTTTTGGCACCCCTTATCCGCAAAGCAACGAAGGCGATATATAGTATAGGAAAGCAAGGCTTGATTGGGTAAGGTTGAAGAGTGGGGTGCTATGCTGATCTGTATGAAGCGGCAGTAAACACACCTGATGAATGATTCTTGTTCGACCCATTCCTTCCACTTTTCTTCCAAGGGTGTATTTCCGTCACTAAAATGTGAGGAAACTGGCGTGTATGTAAACCTTCGATAGCGACCACCAGCACGAAGCATCTAAAGAGAGCAAATAACGTCAGTCATCGTATATGCCAGGAGTCTGATTGATCTTCGATACATTTACAAGGTTTCCAGAAGCACCGCCGGCCATCTCTATCTTCCTCTTATCACCGCTTAAAAGACCGATCAGGATTTGGAGTGTGTAGGCTTGTAGGAATTGTATATCCCTAGTCAGTATATTCGATACCCGTGACTTTCCACGCGAACAATATTAGCAACATGCAAAAGAACGTATATAATTGGTTGGCTGTGCATCTCACCACTTTCCATAGTTGAACCGCAAGGAGCTCGTGAAGCGCCAAGCCAAACTTCTGAACAGCACGGCTCGGCGATCTAAGCGCACCACCAGCTATAATAGCGGCCAGAAGCTCTATTCTAACCTCACTGACACTGAAAGTTGGAATATGAATCCAGCTTGCGTCTTGATTCGCATGCCAGGCCAAGAACGCCCTTGCTAGGCGACACAAATTCGTGCAAGATGGGAAATTTGCGGCTATCTGTGATGAGTCTTCAGAATCACACACATTAACAAGCATTATCAACAACCGGTCGCGGGTGGCCTGTGGGAAACCGTCCGGGATGAACTGTGAGTCCCAGCATGACAGTGTTTCTGTTGTCGTAATGTTGGTCCCCTGAGTGGTCAGTAAGTTTTTCTCCTCGTCGGCTTGGAAGTTGCGCGCGTGTGGCATCCAACGTCCGACTGTCAATGTGAACGCATCTTTCACAACCCTGGATTTATATTCGTCCAGGACCGGGCTGATCGAGTCGGCGGAATCGGGTGTGGCCCCGAGATGGTTGATCTCCTCATCAAAATTTACTGCAGCTGGTAGTGAAGTGAGAAAGTCCATATACTGGATATTGTTATCCTGGTTAAAGTTGAAATAGTCCTGTAGTAGATTGAGATCCCATTCCGACTGAGGTATCACTGCGGCCTGTGTCTCTTCAGGGTCCCCTAAGTGAACCTGCCCGGATGTACCCGGGTTTGACGGCGGATTGTTCTCCACTGTAGATTAATATCCAATCAGCAAGAGCATCAAAAAGGAGTAAACAATGATACAGAGACTATACTCACTATTTTCCCCATCCATTGTATTCTGATGGGCAAAGGGTAGCTGACTTGGTTCGCTATTACTGTGTTCTGCCAAGTCATGTGAAGCGTATTCTTTACTTATCAGCGTATTTACGGTTATCGTTTCCGCTTCCGCAGTCCCCGACTTTGGTATTGGCACGGCAGCCGGTGGTGTATCACATCTCTGGGTGCTCTCCTGGCCTTCCTTAACCGGCTCCCCGTACGTCTCAATGCCAAAGGTCCGAATGCAAACTCTCTTCCTCTTCCGACAACGCTTACACTGGCGATCATTATCGCACTTTGTTTTCGACAGAGCACATGCCTGGCAAGCCTGCATAGCCCGTGGCGTGCTACGAGGCCGTGAGACGCGCGTCTTCTTATGAGGCGGTGTCTGGTGGTCCAAGCCGTGTGCCAACATGTGTTCCTCCAACTCGTAGCTGTCAATTCCATCAGCATTTTCAGTAACTGCCATCCTAAATGTTGCAGATTCCTGCACTGAATGTGGCAGGATCGTTCTATTAGGTTAAGCGGGAGGGTATTTGTTGTTCCCCCTTTTCGGGAAAAGCAGGGGGAAGGGATAGCTGGTTGTAGCGGCACATGGGTAAGGCAGTGTGGATGGGGGGTCGACTTACATGGCCTTGAACTTGCCATTGCATAGGCAACATTGATACAACAGACGTTCTTGATCCATCATAGGAGCGGTGCTTGAGGAAGTTGGCTTCGGGGCAGGTTAAAGGATGCCAACTGTTTCTGGTGAACACGTCCCGAATTAGTGACCGAGTTATTCGCTTCTAACTCGTGGATACGAAATCCACCCCTCCCGGGAACGATCACGGCCCCACCCCCACATTGAGAGGTCTCGCAGCTTGTCCACTTCTGGTCTAATTATATACTATACCATGTACTATACTATGTATTATACCTTGTACTACACACTATAGCTCAAAGTTATAGTAGGTTATGTTGTTCTCAAAGGCTCCAAATTCACCACTCCAATTCTTTAATCCCACCACCCTTATGGATATTAACTGATACATTGGTATTGTGGTTAGAGATATCGACATAGATTGACTGAATCCTAGATAGAGCTTAGGTACCTATGTATAAACTTAACATTTTAAAATTGAAAGCTCTTTTCTTCGTTGATATCGTAATTCGAGAGGTATGTGATAAATTATTATATAATACTCTTATAGTGTCTATTGTGCATCTTAGATCTACACGCCTATATGCGGTCAGAACTTCATTAGGGGTGCATTGACTGTAACTTTATAAAAGGAGGTAAGACAAAGTATTACAAAAGGAACTCAATTCAAACAATTCGGGCCTTGGTGTACGATAGATTGATTATTCCAGTCTTCAGATTAATTATTCCGGCCATATATCGATGTCAAGAACTACATAGGACATAACTCCGTACTATAAACCTGACGAATAGAGTTAGAAGGGTGGTGTATTTAGTGAGCTTGGGCAGTAAATTTAAAGTTGCTACAATTCCTGAGGCTCTACCCACAATACTCTAGCGCTGACCCCTGGCACCCCAGGGGCTTACGGTAGGCAATCACGGCAATCAACCGAACATTTCCACTCCCAGATCGACCAGGTACCCTGAAACCTGCAGAAACAATCGTGTTGTTGCATCATGCGAACTTCAAGGACATCGGGGAATTACAAATACGCTCTCATTATCTATTTTTGGCAAATACTTTTTTTCTTCTCTAATAACATCACTTTGGATTTCTCTAAAGTAAAATTAGTAATCCATTGTGTAAAACATGTCTGCTATGGCAATGTCATAGCCACAGGTTAATGGCATTGAAAACTCTGTATTAGACAGTTTCTAAACAACTATAAATGTCACTGCAACTTTGACTAGACTTAAAGTGTGTTGACAGCGTCTTATTCTGCTGGTCATATCGTACTCTCGGTAAGGAAGTTCTTAAGTACTTATCATCATAGCTCGCAAACCTCCAGGTTAGACAAATATCTAATCTAGACTAAGCGCTATCACCAAAATGAATACCAAGTTTATCACTTGCCGCTCGAACGGCTGCCTCGTCAAAAGGCTGCGACTTGTCAGGCAGCACAAATTGTTGGAAAGGTGTTCCAGCCGTGTGGATCAACTCTTCAATACCACGACCATTCGTGAATGAGAAGAACCGGACAAACCGACTGTTAAAATCAAGTGCAAAAGGTTGGCCAGGGGCTAACACAATCGTCTGCCCTTCCCTTACAGGTGTCCATTCCTCCCCAATGTCCTTAGCCTTCACCAATAACAGCCCCTCGAGAATACAGAGACAATGGGCGACTTTTGGGAAGGTGAGCCATCGACGGTTAAGCGGAGACTCTTTAAGTTGATTAGACGATTCGATGGACGAGATGGCGAATTTCCCCTCGCATTGGGCTGCGGTGATGAACGGTCGTGAGAGGACGCCCCCTAGGATCCATCTAGGGCCTGTGTTGGCTCGAAGAAAATAGGGCTCTACGCCCGACGGGAGCGTGTTCTCAGTCTCGAGCCAGTCACCGAGTTCTGGGGGCTGGTAATCTCTGACGAAGTTTACGTCAAAACGGCCTTGGGCAGCCATGACTTTAGGTATGAGGATAGACTTTAAGTCCCGATCATCAGTTTCCGGTATGATGACCCCTTCGTAGGTCTCGCCGACATATCTAAAGAAATCGACCCAGTCGCCGGGGGCAACCAAACCGAAGGTCTCAGTATGTGGTCCTAGGAGCTCCGGGTTGTGGATGATTTTCTGTTCTGGTTAGGACTACTACTCTTACGGCCCAGTCGCATACAAATCACAATCTTGTTTCTTCTATGGGCCTATCATGTAGATATAATTCGCTTACCGGAGGAACGTATGCAAAGTCGCCTGGACCCATAATACGGCATTTATCGCCGTTCCATAACTTCAGATATCCCTTGGTGACCAAGAAGACATCGTGCGCTTCAGCATGCCAGTGAAAACCCGGAGCATCCGAAAGGACAGCACCACTCGTAAAGACTGCAATTCCACCATCTGTTTGTTTCGAAGACGCTAACATTCGAAATGTGCCCTTGCTCCCTGGAATAGTAATGCGCTCTCCTTCGAGCTGATCGATGATATAAGTTGTCCGCGCAGCGGGCGGGGTTGTATGCAGTGGGATACTCATGGTGGGGTGAGAAAAGGGGGTTTATATGAACTTGTGACAATGAAATCAAAACTTGGAATAAAGTATAGATAAGTAGGTAGGTATCAAAGAAGAATTGTTCAGGAAGAACAAAAGTTAAGAAATACCAAATAATAATTTGTATCGTCTTCACTAGTATAGTCCTGAAACCATTCGGACTGACAGGCAAGATTCCACTTCCGGGAAGTGGATCCCGTTATGGTTTGGTGCATAGCCGGGACTTGGTGGGTGTGGTAATGGACCTGCGGCTTTCCCGTTCCTATCGTCGGGACCCTGTTCTACTAACTAGCTATTGTGTGGATCGCAAATGCATCTTCAGATCCCTAAGCTGTAACTCTCCCAGTTTGCGTCATTCAACACATTCATCCAATATACGAAGGTTGTTGTTTCCATCATATCATGGCTGCAGTAGAGGGCAGTGGCCCCTTTCGGGCTGTCTACAAGACCATTAAAGGACAGGAAATTGATGCCGACATATATGTACCTCTTCCAGGAAAGGCTAAATACCCAGTCAGTAAGTTGGTTATCATCTATATGTTATCTGCGGTTGACAAACCTCCATACCAACACTAACATACGGCGTAAATTCTGTGTTCAGTCATAAACATCCATGGCGGAGCGTTCATGTTGGGCTCATCGAAAATGGTCAATAAGGATCAAGTGAAGGACTGTTTGGCAAGAAACTGGATTGTCGTCGTCCCCAACCATCGGCTATGTCCGCAAGTCAATCTTTTAGAAGGACCAATGCAAGACTGCCGGGATCTCCTATCGTGGATATATCAAGGTAACCTAGAGACATTCGTCTCTAACACCACGAATTCGCCATATCCAGTCGATACAGACCATGTGTTCGCGTTTGGCACATCATCGGGCGGTACACTAGCTCTCAGCTTGGTAAGTCAATGACAGATGCTGACTTTGATTAATTATTAATCAAATGGGGTGCATGTAGGGGTTTGGGGTTCCTAGGACAGTTGCAGGTATTTTTGACATGTATGGACCTTGCAACTTTGCAGACAAGTTCTGGACTACAAAGTTAGAGCCTCTCGTAGCAAAACTCCCACCAGGACTTACCCAGGAGTTTTTGAACCGAGTTTTTGACGAAGACCCGATACCGACCATGGGGGGTGTTTCACTTGAAGGCCAGCAGCCTGGGGCTCCCAACTTCGATGATCCACGACAAGCATTCGCACTTACACAGATAGCTAACGGTAAGGTCCTGGATGCTATTTTCCCTAGTCGGGATTGGGATAAGGTGGACGCTATCAGGAATGTCACGCCTTCGTTCCCGCCTACGTTCATCGTGCACGGAGTTGAGGACCAAATGGTACCGATGTCTTTAAGTAAAGACTTGTACGCAGCATTGTCCCAGAATGGCGTAAAGTGTGGCCTCGAGGAGATTCCAGGAGAGGGACACACATTTGCGGCGAAGATGGTAGTTGGCTCGCAGACGTGGAACCTTCAGAGAAAAGGGTTCGACTTCTTGGAGAGTTTGCTTTAATAGGGGATTGGCCCAGGGCTCAGAACTTCTAGTTCTGAATCTAATAGATGGCATTTAGTTGGGTTGAGTGTAATTTGGAGAAGAAAAGAGCACGATGCAAGAAAGGAAAGGAATTTTCTACAATACACTCTAGCTGGTTCTATAAAAAGATTAGGTAGATTGCTAATCGCGTTAAAGGATGGTATGCACGCGAATGAGGCTAAGATCTGTGTTAGCACATGGCACTAAACATATAGTTTGCGGAATGACTACATGTTAGGATCGTGATGATACAAGTATTGATGACTCTATACAGCTATTATTATACCTACTTTGGTATTAAGCAGCCCTTTAGCAAGATGCATGTACTTAAATATGGTGCAATTAAACAGTGTACCTAAGGCTCATACGATAATAGGGGGTTCCCAGGCAATAGGTACATAGAATGGATACGGTAGTAGAAACCACTCAAATCAAAATTGTACCTTTATGACTATTAACATACCCAGGTACTTATTCGATTAATCAATGTTCCTGTTACTAATGGCTACCGGTATTTGATATTTCAAGACCCTCAACCCGCAGTACGATCGCCCTTCGTGCTTCTTATTTTCCAACTGACATTCTGAATGTGCCGACTGTGGAGACTGCAGTTCTTGAATGCCATGTCGAAAGTTTAAATGAAGCTTCGGAAATTCCGATCGGCATATATATTTAGGTATGTGATGCATATTTCCGAGGAAACATTCTATTTACCTTCCAGTTGTTGTCATCTTGTTTCATATATAGAGGTGCGGATGAGCGGGCGCTGATATCACGCTGCCACTACGGAGTGAACACGGCTCAGATGTGTAAGGTCTGTTGGATGCATATGAGATGAGCATATGTATATATACTAATTCCCACCGCTTCATGATATTTACCTGATATATTGTACACGTCTATAGCTATTGGCTAGTACACCTAGACTCTGACTATGAATACACCCCCCACTATCCGGATCCTCATCTCTACTGATACGATTGGGGATTTGAGTGGAATATCCTTGCGCACTCGATAAACCTCACCTGCCAATCTAAAAGATCCCATTATATGGACGCTGCCTCGCTACATTCCCGAAAGATGAGTTCTCGGTGGGCATCAGTCCGCGGCTTAATAATGACCTTGTAAGGTTCTGCTTCTGCACTCAAAGGGAAGGGCTTGTCGACGACTATAGGATGAGCGGGGTCCTGCTCAACATCAAAGCAATATATGAGCCGAGACACAGCAATAAAGAGGTTGTTCGCGGCGACGTCCGAACCAACGCACAATCTTCGACCTAGTAATGGATTAACACACAAGCCCTCGTTAGTGGAGTTGGGCCTAGTTGATTACCGGCTCCGAATCCTAGATGTCCTTTCGCTATCTTGTCTACATTCTCGTCCAGGAAACGGCTCGGGTCGAAGCACTCGGGGCGATCGAAGTCTTCTGGGTTATGAGAAATGCCCCAGTTATTCCAGGTCACGACCGTGCCTGCCGGGAGTCGGTAACCCTCAAATTCGTCATCTTTGGTTAATGCGTGAGGAATACCTGTCTGGGAGTTTGTCGGCCTGTCCGCTCGCATGTTAATTCTGATCTAGGGAAGCAGGTTTATGAAATAATTATCACGACTGGGCAGGGATCACCAACCTCCATCGAACAGCTTCTTTAATCGCAGCCTTGATCATGGGGAATTTGTCAATATCATCAAACGAAGGCAGTCTTTCGGCATTAGCACCACAAACGGCGTCTAATTCTTCTCTAGCGTGAGGAACCCAATCTGGATACATAGCGGTACCAGCAATAAGTTCGAGCATGCTTGTACGTGTCGTATCGGTACCTGCCTCGATCAGTGTGCCAGCCATGAAGGCGACTTCTGCCTTGCTGAAAGTTTCCTTCTCAGACTGTAGCAATTCCGACATAAAGCACGACTTATGGGTTCCATTGTGCATGCTCTCTTGGAGATCATCTACTAATTTGCTGAAAACCCTTCAGAGGTAGTTAGACTATCTAACAACACCATATTGTAGCGAAGGAATGGTTTATCAATACTCACTGTAGTGTGCGCTGGTAAAGGTCGTCCCCTTTCCTCCTCCATGGCTGCAAACGTTTCAACAGAGGTAGATTCGCTAGTAGAGGGAAAGTGTCAACGATCGAGGAGCCTGGCATCAGATACGGAACGAACTCCTCCTGGGCTCTATACACTGCCGAAAGATGCGGGTCGTTGAGTTCGGTCCGTCGTCCAAATACGACGCTCATAATAACAGAATTAGAGAAGCGCCCTAGACACAGATACCACGGAGTTGACTGAGTGAGAAGATGATACATGAGCGCCTTGGATTCGATGTCTTGGAAAGGTTCAAACGTGCGTCGCTGGCTAGAGTTTAGGATCTGGTGCATGATTCGCCGCTGGCGTCGCCACTGGTCTCCATACGGCATCAGCAACATGCGTTTCCCACCGGACACGATGTCGTGGGCCATAGGCAGTTTTTGGCGCGACGAATAGATCGCTGCGCGCTTCTCCAGGAGCTCCTGCGCCACACGGCGAGAGTTCAGGATGACCCAATAGGACCGTCCAAATTTCAGGGTGAATCTAGGCGAAGATCGTTAGATGCACCAACACAGCAACAGTACTGGATGAAGAAGTCTTACATCTCTCCATATTTTTGACCCAACTTCTGTAGGTAAGGACCCTGGTCTATACTGGGGATTTGGAACGTATTCCCAAGGACTGGTAACCCAGGAACGAGAGGCGGAAACTTGTATTTCCTGCTGAACTTGACATGTTCGAAAAGCAACCAACTGAGCCAACCACCAAGCAGTAATAGAAACGTGCCGGTGATGCGGGGATCGAAGCTATCGTCAAGCAGCGTCATGATTATAATGATAGGTACATCGTGAGATAATTCAACGAAAACATTGTATAGTTAGATATAATATCGGTTTGCTATTGTGAGGGTTATCGATACTAAACTGATATCTCTTCAACTGCACACAAAACCCTTAAATCATCAACGATCCCGTTTGACTTCCCTAGCGAGCCGATTGGCTAAGGTGAATGTCAATGCTATAGCATTGTGATCGCGTCTTCAAGATGAAACATTCTGTGCAATAGTGATAGTTTCTAGGCGCTGACAAATGACGAGTTCCGGGATTATACCCGGGGACGAGCCGAATCGTCAACGGGTAGGGGGTTGGTAGGTGGGGCCGCTGTGGGTTCGGAACGGGAAACCGATCTTTCTCGCCCCTCTCCTCTCTCCCTTATGGCGTACATGTATACGTGTCTGTGGAATACTCCGCAAACTGATCTGAGATCGATTGCCTGGGGGAAAGCCAAACTAGCTTTGGTGATTAGCCTTGTATTTGTATTCAAGTTATAACAAGATAAGTAAGTCATAGCTCATACATGTCTCTTTAACTTTTATGTTAGCTTTTGACGCATAGGAGAGTGGCATAACCTAATTTAGATCATCCCAATAAGGTTTTTGTTCCAATGTATGCAATCATTTTAGGGCGAGGGGGTAAATGTAATTGAGCTCATATCCGTCGTTAAAGTATAAATCACGAATCCTTCAGTAGTCGGACGATATCCTGTCGACTAGTTTCTTTATGAGATATGTATGAGCGCCGACCTGGATGGGAATGCCCTCCTTAATCCTAGTATACCTAGGTATATAACCTAACTGCCTTTATCTATTTAGTCTAGTCCAAGGTTAGTTTAGTGAGTTCTCACTCTTATCGATTATTGGATGTTTAGGTACTACCTAGGATCTACCTAGTAGATATGCATACCGTGTGTATGCGGGTTACGCATGATGTTCTTCTATTGGATACGGACTAGGTTAGATTAGTAGATAGGCTAGATAGGCCAATTGGCTTATCTATGGCCATGAAAGTTCTAAGTTGCTACGACTTGCTCTGATATTGGCCTTATCTCTTGTACGCTAAGATCTAAGGTGAGATACTAAAGGAGGTTTTACAATCGAACTGCGGGGCAGATTTGTTTTTATTCATCTTTTTTATTTATTTTTTAAATTCGCGCATCTTGTTCTACTCAATTGCTGCAGCTTCATCACCTAAAAGTGTCTACATACATAATACTACCACACAGGACAAAATCATACTTTCTCACACATTAACGCATAACTATCACCGTCACCACCACACACATGATGAACCCACCAATGGTTTAACAAACTATTACCTAAAACAAACAAAAAATAAGGTACTCCTAATTTATAAACGGAACAGTGAAAACCTAGAAAAGAAAACTCAAATAGGATCCAATGTCGTCTCTCATTGACCCAGCTGCTGTATCTCAGGCACAAGACCGACGAGATGCTAAACAAATGGAGGATGGCGTGAGCAGCGAGGCTGGAAACCACAGCATAGCCACTCCAGTCTTGGCCGCAAGCGAAGTACCAGAAACGTCCAAGTGGGAGATCTGGTCTTGGTATGGCTACTACATCGGTGCCAATGGGCTTGCTCTCTTCAACTTCGGGCCCACTGCCTTTCAAAACCTGCTGTCCCAAGCTGCGCCAGAAGACACGGGGCTTCTGGACTTTGCTGGGCAGCAGCGCAGTGTGAACAGTATAGTGCTTCTGGCCAATGGTGTCAGTTTTGCTATCCAGGCCTTCCTCTTCATCAGTATCGGTGCTTATGCCGATTTCGGCTCCGGCCGACGATGGATCCTTTTTGTCTGGTCCCTGATATCCTACGGCATCGGCTTCGGTTGGCTTGGCGTGCATGAGCCATCTCAATGGCGAACCGCCGCCGGTCTATACATCGTCGGGCTTATTTGCTATCAACTTACGCTGACTTACTGGACGGCCGCTTTTCCGGCCCTAGCTCGTAACACCCCGCGGCTCAAGGAGGCTGCCCGTGCCTACGCAGAAGGCAAGATCGGCCATACCGAGTACGATCACATGGACGAAGTCGAACGTAGCAGACTCAGTAATGTTGCCTTTTATATCCAGAGCGTTGGCGAAGTGGTTATCCTCGCCATTATAGTGGGCATTATGTTTGGCGTAGATGTTAATGCCAGTACTGAGGCTAATAACTGGGGCCTGAGCGTCCTTGTTGCTTTCGCCACCGCCTGCTGGTTTGCTCTTTCGATACCTTGGTTCGTGCTAGAGAAGAAGCGTCCGGGGTTGAAGCTACCATCAGGCCAGAACCTTGTTAGCATTGGCCTATGGCAATTACGGGAAGCTCTTACACAGATCTGGCATCTGAGACAAAGTCTGATCTACTTAATCGGCTACTTCCTTCTTGGGGACTCGCTGAACACCACGGTAACAGTCATTGCTACACTGCAGAATGAGGTGGTGGCCTACGATACGCTAACACTGACCTACCTCTTGATCGTGGGTATCGTTGCACAGGCAGCTGGAATCGGGACGTACTGGCTCATCCAGAAGCGCTTCAATCTTGGTGTAAAGACCATGTTTAACGCCGTAATGATTAGCATCATCCTTCTCGACGGTTGGGGCATGATTGGAAATTGGACTGACCGCTTCGGCTTCAAGAACGTCTGGGAGATCTGGCTCTACCAGGCCTTCTATGGACTGTTCGTCTGTCCGTGGTATTCATACTCACAGATCATCATCTCTTCAGTTACTCCGCGTGGCCACGAGTTTCTGTTCTTCTCCCTATTTACCATCATTGGCAAGACTTCTTCGTTTATTGGTCCCCTGGTGAGCAGTGCTATTATAGATGCATCCACAAGCGACAGGAAAAACAGCGCTCCATTTTATTTCCTATTTGGACTCACTCTCCTCAGTGCCTGTGGACTTTTCTTTTTCCTGGACCTAGAGAAGAGTACCAGAGAGCAAGAAGAGTTCATCGCGCGGGAAAATGAACAAATGTCAGACTAATAACTAGGGATATCTCATTCATCTAGTCTTCTGAAACTGAAGCATGATATAAAGATATAGACAATCTGGTCAGAGAGGAAGGATGGTTTTCTTTTTCTTTACATAGGAGGATAGGGCTTGTATGCCGTGGCATTTCTCGAAACTGTTTTTATTTTTCGTAGATCAATCGCGTTATTATTCCTATTGAAGAAACGCATTATGAGTACTCTGATGGTATTGATTAACAAACATCAGCACAAAAGCAAGAGAAAAAGAAAAGGGGTTGATATGATTATCACGATGCTAACATCATTGGTTAGGATAGACTACGTGCGACTTGAGAGGGTTCACCTCTAATCATTTCATTAATGGCCTGCATGGTCAATACGTTCACATTAAACCATATGTGAACATGCTTTCATTAGAGCTTACAATCAAGGCAAATGATGCATTCGAAGCACTGCCTATCCCATTTTACGTGATCCTATTATACTTTACTTGAATTCTGAGAGGGTAGCATGTAGAGTCTAGGGTAGCTCATCGGAATATTACCAACCTCCAGACTCTTCGAGCGGGACCTAAAGGTTTGCTTGAGGTTTGCTAACAATATCGGAATTTGTTTTAATGATATGACAAATACTCAATACATGCAGGCCACACCTTACATCCGACGAAAGCCAATAGCTGATGGCCATATGTAAGCGTACATTCCAGTAAGTTGATTAACTAAGATTACATACCTTACAACTGGGACTTAACTATTCACCATATAGGGAATGTCGCTTACTAGCTTAACTCATCAATCTAGCTTCTCCCTTGTACCTCTATTTAGGAAAGGTTAACTCCGAAATATGCGAAAGGATGGTCTTGAAACAAGACAAGTGACTCTACAACACCAACAACAACATCCCTTAGAGATTCCTGGTCCTTTGTGACAATATGTAAGCACCCCAACATGGGTTTTACAACTTGTGACCAATTTCCAAGCTCGTTTGTTGGAGGTGATAATAGGGAATTGAGTATTATTCGATTAGATTATATAGCGAATATCTAACGTATATTTCAAAAATGATGATACATTAGTGAGACTTAGAAAACAAATTAAAGGTGAGCTCACCTCCTTGGTTACGTGTAATTGACAGTCACAGATAGACAAAGCAATCATCCCAAACCTAGGAGAGGAGTGTAATGTTTGTACTTACCAGATTTCATAGTGTACGTTTGCCAACTCATGACCTAGACGCTAGAGTAGAAATATATATATGCAAGCAGCACCATCCTCGTTGACAAGAGTATCGATGCTGAGGCACTAAATCAACAAATCGACGGCTACTGGTAAATTTGGCATAATAGATATCCCCATAATCTTTTATCATAGACCAAGATGCAGAAGCTCCCTATTCTCGCCGTCATTCTCTGGGCTATAGGTTACGCTGCTGGCCATGGCGGCAATTTCGCCGCTGAGCTATCTCACCGTCGGGAATATCTGGAAAAGAGGGGTGCCAGTTTGAGAGAAGCACGAGACCTATGTGCGCGGAACGGAGCCGATGACCGGGAACTCTTTGAACGAGGAATCCAAGATATCCAACTCACCCATGACCTTGGCGGTGTGTAGTTATGTACGACTACTCTGGTTTATGGTGTTCGTTACTAACTGGGGATGTTTCCAAATTAGAACGTGCCCTTAAAGACTACAACCACACTCACCAAACGAGCGATAAATACACCCTAAACACCGATCCTCACGAAATATTCCAGAAGTACAAAGCCTGTGCCTTATCTCCTGACGTCACTGAAGGCCCATTTTGTAAGTTGAGCCTTGCCCTTGTTGCCCCTTTACTCTGTAACAGTACCCCTTCATATAGTTTGTTATTTCATACATCGACTTTGCTAACAAAGAAACCTCTACCCTCTCCCCCCAAAAAAAGATGTCGAAGGCGAGCTCATGCGCCGAAATATCGTCGACGGTCAATCAGGTATCCCCCTGCACCTCAAGATCCGCGTGAAAGACTTCGCTACCTGCAACGACGTGCAGGACGTCCTCGTCGAGGTCTGGCACGCTAACGCGCTGGGCACGTACAGCGGCACGGGCTCGGAGCACGGCAAGACGTATCTAAGGGGTCTGCAGCGCACCGACAACATGGGCGTGGTATCGTTCGACACGCTGTTCCCGGGGCACTACTACATGCGCGCGCCGCACGTGCACATCGCGGTTCACATCGCGGGCACGGCGGAGGGCTCGGACGGTAGTGTGCGGAACAACGTCGTGTCGCTGTCGGCGCAGGTCTTCTTCGACCAGGACCTGATCCTCGCGGTCGAGAAGGAGGATCCTTACCGTCAGAACAAGCAGGAGTTCATGTGGAACGCTGATGATGGGTTCCTACAGCAGGAGGGTTCAGCGGGGTTCGACCCGTTTGTGGACTGGGTGGGCTTGTCGAAGAACACACGTGATGGCCTGCTGGCGTGGATTACTGTGGGTGCGAACTTGACGGAGCACCGGGCGCTGTCAGTTGCGGACAGTCGGCCTTGAAGGGTTGATGTGCCGTTCCCCTGACCACTTAGGCATAGGGGTGGCGATGATGGTGGCGTTGTTGTTGTTGTTGTTGACGTTGAGCACCGGGACTAGTCTGGCGGTAGCTTGCTCGTCGATGACGGAAGGGAGAGAGGGAAAAAATAGGAAGAACCCAAATTTTCTTGCTGGGTCCCATGTGATACCCAAGAGCTGCTTTACTTCTAGACAGTCGAATCAGACCGGCCAGAAATTATCTGCCATAACAAGATGAACAAAGAAAACAGAATGCTCGTGAAATATTGTCCTAGTGGGGTAGATAGATAGGATATACCCAATAGACTGTTCTCGTTCACTGGTGTAAGCGTTGATATCAGGCTGGAAAAGAGCCTTATTCTCGATACACGTCGAGTGAATTGAATGACTACGTGCTCTGATTACCGATTGATAATATGATGATTCTCGGGATACAATCAAGACATCGAACATCCCTTTGCTTACGCACTACGACTCGTCCTTTGGGTTCTATATCACCTGTAAGACACAGTTGACATCATGTGCTGGTCACAAGGTGTTCAACTGTGAACATGTTTTCATCCCTCCCCCTCTCTGCAGGTTGGCTAGAGATAGCATCAGATAGATATTTTGTCACGGGAGAGAGCCCAATCAAAGAATCCTTCCTATTCATTCTTTACTCCTTGGCACCTCTTCTCCTTCTGCAACCCCATCTCGATGCATCATTCTCACGGCGGCTCACATGGCTTCTGGGAGACATTTATATCTCTCAAATTCTTCCGCAGCAAGCGAGGGGATGAACAATACTCATATCGCCATGACCGGAGAAGATTTGGGTCTGGATCAGGCTATGAAGAACACGTCGACATGCGGGAGTCCACCTACGATGCATTCGTGAGGACACCTAAGGAAACTCGCTCAGTTCCACGCAGAGATAAACGTGAGCGGACAAAAGATAAGGAACGTAAGAAAGACGAGAAGCATAGAGCAAAAAGAAAAGATCATCAACATCACCAGAGGCAGCACCATAGACCATCATCAAATCAACGGCGTGAACGGCATCGTACCGAGAAGAATGACCGGCATAGACACCCCAGGGAACAGAGACCAAGGCCAAGAGACCGTAGTCCAGATACGAGGTGGTGGGACTTACCTCAGAGGCCAGAACGACAGGCGGAGCCCAGATCACACAGAGGTCCTGACCTGCGCCGGGACCGGAGAGCTTCTTTACCTCGACATGTAGAACCCACTCATAGACAAGAAGCGGTATATGAAAATGTGCATGGAAAACGCGACAGCCCGTTATCACGATTCATAACTACCTTTTCGCAACAGATTTCATCACCGGCTTCATCTTCAAAACGGCATCGTCATCATCGCAGGCATCGGTCACCCTCCCCTCCACCGGCCTCCACCCCTCTACCAGCTCGATTCCCTTCGCCAGCTCTCTCTCCTCCACCGACAGCTAGGAGAAGGACGCACCATCTACATGAACAAAGAACTCGAGCGCAAGAGTATCATGAGGGGCGAGATGGCTCATTCGATTCCCGGAGAAGAGCCGAACCCCCAGAACACCAAGTCTGGAGAGATGATCCTTGGGTGGTGGAACCACCAGTAACTAATTCTAGCACAGAACCAAAGAATTTAGACGAAGAGATTGTAATTATCGAAGAATCGGATGTGGATAACCACCGGAATCGTAGTATCCCAAGAGGTGACCCCCCTCAAATGGAACCGTTGGTGTACAACGTCGCTATCGACCCAGTTGGAGCAGAACCATTGGATCTGGACGAAAAGCCCAACGAAGCGTTCAGTCAACTCCGAGGCGGATTTCGTGAACGCCACGACAATACCTCCGATTCTCAAGACACCCCGGTCGCCTCCTCTAAACTCCCCGAACCCCCTCCAGTCGCCATAGAATACACCGTCGGCGGCCCATCGGCGTGGGAACAGCTCCCCGAATCATCCAAGCAGATCCTAGCCCACTACGTGATCCCAAAGAGCAGCTCGTTCGTACACTGGGATGGAAAAAGCCGGCCCTTCAACGTGTGGTCGAGCGTCTTCGACGCATCCTCGCTAGGCGACTGGATCTACGGATGGGCGGCCCAGCACTACCGACCCGTACCCGCACCTAGACATAGAACCAGGTCCAGAGCGGCGTGGCGCGGCCATAGAGAAGAAGAGCGCGAGAACGCTGAGCGGGCGCGCAAACTGCGAGCTGTGTACCGCTTCTGCGAGACGCTCGCGCAGCTCGGGCGTAATGTTGCGGAGGCAGAAGCGAGTATGCAGACCAAGAGTCACGACCGCCCCCGAATGCAGAGGACACCTAGCATGCAGCGCCGCTACAAGAAGGGGAAGCGCCGGCTCGGCGACGGCAAAGAGAAGCTAGATGATATTGAGGCGCTGGTGCAGGTGTGCCAGGAGGCCATGGTGAACGAGGAAATAAAAGAGAAATATGAAAATATAGGAGGGGAAGAGGGAAGAATCCCGAAGCTCGGGGAGAGCACGATGGGGGCGTTTATCGATGCGTTGGTGGGTACAGAGGGTTTTTGGGAAATAGAGGAGGCGGCACGGGCGTGGAATCGCTGGTTTAGACGCTGGTGGCGGCACGAGAGTGTGATGGGTGGTTATTATTACGATGATAATGATGAGGATGAGGATTATGATATTCTTAGAGGCGGCCCGCAAGTGTAAGTACCTAGGTAGATATGTACTACTAGTTGTGGTTGTGAAATACCCCCTTTCTCCTCCTCCCCTCTCCCCTTTTCGCGATAACAGTATAGGTTAAGGGGTAAGGTGGAGCTAGGAGGGGGTGAGAGAAAGAGAAAGTGTTAGTGCGCAAGTAGTTTAGTACTACATACTGGTATCCGCCTCTGTAAATAATCCATATGCCACCTAATGGTCAGCTTGTCAGCCAATGAAATGACTTATCGTCAGCAGGGTTAATAGCTTGTCAGCGCACTGCTTGATGCTGTACTATACACCATGCCTTATGAAACATACAAACCAAATAGACCAAACAAAACAATATAAACACGCGTACCAGGCATACAGAGGGAGATAGGTAGATGATAGATGCAGACAATATAAGAAGAGAGGAGGTATGCAACCAAATAAAATATTTCTTGCAGTAACATGTTCTCTCTTCCTTGCCTTCATTGCTTGTGAATTATTTATTTATTTATTTACTTACTACTAGTTTAATATTTCTCTATATAACTTAAGTATCTATTCTGCTTCCTCATATAAACGTCACCAAGGTCAACACCAACTTATTATACTAACCCTGTTGATCCTGGTCGACGTAGTATGCAGCTTGCTATCACGGTTGAGGATTTAGTTTTTTCGACAATTCAAGCGTTCAAGGGGCCTCAGCCAGTGTCTCTCTTCTTGACAACCTCGGCATCTTTCCCGCATTGGCGAAATAGGCGGCTTCGGAAGCACAAAAAACAGTGGGGTTCAACGGCTACGGGCGAAGACTAGCGTCTACCTAGGTACCTAGAGGGTTCACCTCTGGTGTAAGAACCTTTTTTTTATCGTGGCGAGGGGGAGCCCGAGTACCAGTCCAGTACACACAATCAACCACTTATCAGAGTTGAGTGAGATAGAGTGAGCGAGTCGCCATGACAGGACCAAAACCAGGACAAAAGACTGTCCTCGTGACCGGGTGAGTGAGAAATAAAACAATACTCCAAATTAAAACAATATATACCTATATATACCTATATATATTTATATATATAAAAGCAACAATTTACTGACGTGTTCGAACTGAAAGCTGCACACCAGGAGGCATTGGCCATGCCATCTGTCTGGCGTATCACGAACAAGGTATCTACCACGGGTTCATCCTGAAATATATATGAAAAGAACAGGGAAAAAAATGAAATCAAGAAAAGGCATCCTGCATTATGCAATGAGCCTTGATACATAACGAACAGCGCTAACGGATCTTTGTTACTCAGGGCTGCACGTTATCGCCACCGCTCGCAGACCAGAGGTACTGTCTGGATTGGCAGAGATGGGCATGAGCGCTGTAGCGTTGGACGTTACCAATGCAGAGAGCATCAAGCAATGCCATGAGGAGGTCTCTAAGATTACCGGCGGAAAGCTGGACATTCTTGTCAATAACGCGTGAGTAACTATTACCTACTCTCCTTTCCCCCGCCTTCGTCTAGCGTGGACTATGCCTGGATATGTACACGATGCATCTTGATGTGTCATGAATAGGTAGGTATGTTAAGTACTAAGTGCAAGCAATAGGGGTTGCACACACACCCACCCGGCAACAGACATCTCAATGCCGGACGTGCGCAACACCTTCGAGACGAACGTCTTCTCGGTCATGGCCATGGTGCAGGCCTTCGTGGACTTGCTCATCGCGACCAAAGGGCTCATCGTCAACATCTCCTCGCTCTCGTCGATCACGCCCTACCTCTTCGGGTCGGTCTACTGCGCTAGTAAGGCGGCCATCTCGGCCTACTCGCGCACGCTGCGCTTCGAGCTCGCCCCTTTCGGCGTCCGCGTCATGGTCTCCGTCACGGGCACGGTCAAGAGCAACGTAGCGACCCAGACCGTCCGCGTGCTGCCCGAAGACAGTCTCTACAAACGCGTCCAGCACATCTTCCAGTGGCGCATCGGCTTCAGCCAACACTATGCGACTATGGGCACGAACAAGTTCGCTGCCGGGCTTGTCGGCGCTTCGCTCCGCCCCGAGGTACCGGGGTGGCTCCGCACCTGGTTCGGACGGCCTGACTGGTTCTGGCACGGCGGTAACTCGACCGCCGTCTGGTTCGGGAATTGCATCGGCGAGTGGTTTGTGGATTCGGGTTGCTGGCGGGCGTTCCGCATGCAGGAGATGTTGAAATTACTTACACCGGTGGCGGAGGAGCAGAAGAAGCTCAAGTGAAGAGATGCGGTTATAAGGTTATGCTCACTTACAACAACAATAGCTTAGTTACTCTTTTATAGTAGACTCACAGTTGCTTCATTCAGGAGTGAGTGTTTCGAGTAGGCAATACGTGTTAGTCTAGTTGAGTGATCCGATCTTTATGACCCCCATAACCAACTCATAACCAACTCATAACCAACTCATTTCAATAAAATATGATAACCCCCTTAATGATCCCACTATTTCCATGTCTCGGGGATCCTTCTTCCCCCCTCTAACTGCACAAGAGAAGCTATACATATGTTCCGATATACATACCTAGCATAGCACTATGTACATAGACTCGCCCACTAATACTGGATGTACATACCTAAGACATGACTCTCGCCTAAAAAGAAACAACCTGGGAATCACAAGGTGGTGCGAGCGTGGGCTTGGATCAAACGTTACACTGCTTATTTATCAGCTGCGACATAAATCCAGGTCAGGGCAGGTCAGTCGTGATCCTTTTCAAGTCTAGACCAATCGCCGGCCGGGGTTGAGAGGTACAGGAACGCCAAGCCATATAGTGGTCCGGGATGTTGGACTTGGAGATTTGCTGTGATAGCGTGCCACAAGGGATGCAGTTCACCTGACAATGGACCTAACCAGCTAACTAAGTTTAACTTAAAACCTCCCAACGGTGAAATTCGCGTGAGAAAAGCCACCTAACTTACCGGTATTAGGGGGCTGCATGTGGGAGGAAGGGAAGAAAACCTAATTACAGTACATACCTCCGTACTTACATATGTGTGCATGGCCAGGTACACGGCCAGGTACATACCTATGTAAGTCACCTTACCAACTGGGACAAGACTCACCAATGCGACAACGATGAGAAAGGTTGAAGTGTAACACATGCCAGGATATACGGAATTGACATACATAACATCCTCTATTGAGAGTTTATATATATATATATATATATATATATATATATACCAGGTAGGTATATATATAATGCCCCGAGTATCACGTCCACTCTGGGTTCAATCCCCAGTTACCAATCTAGGTAATTTTTAAACCTCACCCTCACCCTCACCCTCACCTCACCATCATCGTCATCGCTATCATCGCCACCTCTACGGAGTGTACTTCGGGATAAGCCAGAGGAAGGCCGAGGAAAAATAATCATTACCTACGCCGCAATGCATCAGTTGACGCTCTGGGGTATCGCCCCCCTATTTGCAGCCGTCGGATATGCTGCGGGCTTAGACGTGCCGTCGCTCCAGGTACCCAGCTGCCCGGGCAAAGGCACGATCCAGTACAGCAAATCGGTGCCGGACCAGGCGGAATTTCCCCTGACGCAGGTGGATCTATGCTACGACGCCAGCGCGATCGAGATCGTGTTCACGGCGCTCGAGGAGACCAACTTCTACTACAACGAGAGCCAGGGCATCAACGACCCCATCTGGCAGTATGAAGTTATGGAGGCCTTCATCCACCCGGGCACCAACGACCCCCAGACCTACCTCGAGTTCGAGGTCAGCCCCAATAACGTCACCTTCCAGGCCTTCATCTACAACCCCTCGCGCGTGCGCGCTTCGGGCTCGCCCTTCGACACTTTCTACATCACCGAGCCCCTCGTCGACGGGCTCACTGCGGAGACCGTCCTCGACCGGGACAACCAGAAGTGGACGTCGACCGCGCGCATTCCGCTGGGCCTGTTCAACGTGGATGAGGGCCAGGCCCAGGGCACCGAGTGGCGCATGAACTTCTTCCGCACCATCGTTGACCCAGCTACCTTCCCCGACCAAGGGCTCGGCGCCTGGAGCCCGACGAATCAGTCCAACTTCCACATGACCCCTTTCTTCGGGTCTGTGTCGTTCGTCTAAGGGAGCAGCTTTTACGTATTTCTTCTTCTTTTTTCTATTTGGGTCGGTTGGATCGGCTTTGTCAAAACTACAACTTAGCATGGGTAGCGAGCTAGCTTCATTAACTACTGTTCAAAAAAGCAAATATTAAAAATTTAGGGAGGGATGTGAATAAATCCCCATATATATTCTTGGAAGTCATTGATACCAACGTGAAGAAAGAGAGAGAGAGGGGGGGAGAGAGATCACAACTTCTTGTCTATATGAGTCGCGACATCTTACTGCATGACTACTAGGTACAAAAAGAAGCCCGTGCTTTCGGTCCCGTAGGGCTTCTACAATATGAGGAAATGAGTACGCTGAGGTCCCTGTTTCATTTTTCATTTTCCTCTCGCTCTACCTATCGTGAACCAACACTTAGTCTCAGATAACCACAAAAAAAAAAGAAAAAAAAAGAACAATCTCCGCAGCGATGTAAGGGAGAGGGCGTAAGAAACAAGTTATGTGAAATCGCTACGCCAGGTTTGTCTATCTGTGTATAAACCAAACAAGCCTTTGACCCTGTTTTTACAGGAGATCCGATCTCAAAAATTTAGGGGGAGCCTGCGCAAACCTGCACGCTGCTGACTGCTCTGGGTAGCTGGGTTGGGTGAGACCACGAAAAGAGAAGTGGGTACGAGAATCCCACGTCTTCGTCAAAATTGTTATTTCTTTTGCTGCTGTGATGCAGTCTCTATGAATTGTTAGGGATGATTTAAAAAAAAAAAATAAGAGCCCCCATTTGATGTAAGGTTCATGCGTTATTACTGTGAAAAGAAATGTGGTTGAAATAAGATAAGATACCTGGACGTGATGTTGGTTCGATACAGCATGGGAAATGTAGCTGGGAAAAGCCAAGCTTTCGGTTGGACCTCATACGCTGACTGGAATCCTGTATTTGATGTTGGCATGGGTTGCAAGGTAGTCTAGCAGCCAATGGTGATAATTACCAGGGTCCATGTTAAACCCTTCTCCTACTATGTACTAGATACACTATGGAGTACATACGGGTCACGTCGTATGTCTCAGGTAAATCATGGTGTCTCTATTACCGTCTAAATCAGTTCAGTCAAGAGAAGACGTGTAAAAAAGACACATATCAGTGCCTCGATACAATTAACCTAGTAACATTCTATGGAGAGGAGGATACAACATTCCGACAGAGAAACTTCAAGGTTCTTCCCAAATTCGAACATAAAAGATTGTGCTTTGGTCCCAGATTATCTATTTATATAGCTCCGGATGGGCTGCCTTGATCATGTCCGCACCCTAGTCACATAAGTTAGCAGTCAGTTATCATCGTGGGAGCACGTTTCGACGACTCACCTTCTCGGCCAACATGTACACGGAGTTTTGAATCCGGCAGTCGGGGATCACGGGGATCACGGAAGCATCAATGACACGGAGATTCTCGATGCCGTGCACCTTCAGCGTGCCGTCCACGACACCCTGTCCGATGTCCTTACTCATGCGCGTAGTGCCGCAAGGGTCTACATATAAGATGAAAGGTTAGCTACGTTTTTATCGTCCGTGTTTCTTTCATGTCCATAAGAGACAGGGGCACAACTTACGGAAGCCGGTCTGCGACCGCTCGAGGATCTGCCTCGTCATGGCCTCGTCGCTCGTAAGCGGCATGGGCCACGGGTATTCTTCCTTCACAAGATCCCCCATGCCACCGAGGAGGTCGTAGACGAAGCGGACGCCCTCGCGCAGCGCGATCAAGTCTAGAGGGTTGCTGAAGAAGTTAAGGCTGATGTCGGCCTGCTCGAGGGGGTCGGTGGAGCGCAGGGTCACGACGCCGTTGCGGGACTGGGGCCGGAGGAGATCGACGATGATGGTTAGGTAGTCCCCTTGAGGGGGCGTTGGGAAATGCCACTATTTAGAAATTTGTGTGAGTTAACGTAAAACACCAATGTGGGTTAGCAGCTCTAAGGGGATGGGAATAGGGGTAAGTTAACAGGTAGGTTCGTAATACTAGGGTACTGACCTGGAACGCATCCGAGAACATCGGTACAAAATCAATCTCAAAATGAGGTTGTCCGCCAGGACCGAAGGGGTCCTTGCCGCCGTTGGCCTCCTTAGCAGCGACGTACTCGGGGTACTGCATCAGTCGGTCGTCAATACGCGGCAAGCCTACTAGCTCGAGCAACCCGCTTGTATAAGGTCCCTTGTTCTTCCACAGATAGGCTGATGTAGCCGCGTCCTTCTCTGGTCCTGCACGTAACAGATGGTGGTCAAGGCCAATACCATCTTGGAGACGAACAACATGGGGCATGATCGGATGATCGAGGAGGTTCTGTCCGACGTGGGCGGAATCAACAATGGTCTCGATACCGTGTTGGGAAAGAGTCTCCTTCGGACCGATCCCCGAGAGCATCAGCAGCTTGGGTGACTCGTACACACCGAGTGAAACCACAACCTCATAGCGGGCACGCAACTGTTGCGGCTGGCCGTTGGGTCCGATTACCTCGACGCCGATCGCCTTGTTATTCTGGATGATCAGCTTGGCCGCGTGCGTGCCGGCCATAACAGCGACGTTTGACTTCCCCTCGAGGTATGCCCAGCTAGAGGAGCGCTTGCCATTGTAGATGCTATTGGTACTCTTCCATAGCCCGCGCATGGTCCCATTGTGCACATCATACGTGATTTCACCACCCTTCTCAACCCAAGCGTTTTCAAGACTGTCGCGGAATTCCTTGGTCTCGGGCAATAGGTTGGAGTGGGAGACCTTAATTGGCCCCCCTGCGCCAATATACTTCAATTCAGGGCTGTAGACCTTTGGATCATCGAAGTAAGTGGCAGGCTATTTGGCTTTGTTAGTCGGCTCCGAAACGGATCCCTTAAATATTCACAGGACTTATATGGAGGGATTGACAGACCTTGTAGAAGTATTCTTTACACCTCTCCCAATTCCATTCAGCACCGCCATACTCTTCCCAATCATCGAAGGTAGCCTTGCTCCCTGGAATCCAAGTATAGTAATTCAGACAGGAGCTTCCTCCCAAGACTTTACCTCGCGTGTTGGGTTTCTCAATGCGTGTGTACTCAGGCCTATCGATCATGCCAGTCTTATAGGCCCAGTCGTGCTTACTACCGCGAAGTTCAAAGGCGCGTGCGGGCGTTGTGATGGCGTCGACATCGCCTGGGTTGCTGATGCCCGCTTCAATGACGAGGACAGACACATGTTCGCTCTCAGCTAGTCGGCCGGCTACCGCACAACCTGCTGTACCGCCTGAATTCACATTTTAGTTTGTAACAGTTTGTCATTCGATCTGTTGTTCAACTCACCTCCCACGACGATAAAGTCGAAAGCATTTGGAGCCTCGGTAATGACATGCATTATGGTAGTTGAGAAGATAAAAGTCTAGTGGTGTTCTTTGATAGTTGCTTCGAATTAGAAGTTGAAATCGTTAAGTTTTAGATGATTTGGTGTTCTCGTTGCTGTCTATTTGCTTCGGTTCTGCTATCTGAGTACTGAAGACAGATCTTTACCACGGATTCCCCCCGCATCTTATACAACGGACTCGAAGAGCTGTTTGACGAAGGCATCTTCGTCTGCCAGTTTGTGGCTGCTTGGAGATAACTCGCTTCGTACGCACTCCAAAATCCTATCGTCATAGATGTGATACTGATTCGAGGCTGATGGAACGAGTAGACACCGACGCGCTGTCCTGCAAAAAGGTAAGCTAATGCCGAGATGCCGAGACCCCTAACCCCGATTTAAAAGACGCACCGGAGATGTCGAATCTTCATGTATGCTGCTTATTACGCCCATCAGTACCTGCATACGCTTATAGGATGACTGCATTTTCTTGACGTTTTGGTTTTTTTTCTTTGTTATTTCCGGACAATAATTATTACGCTACAATAGGTTTATTCAAAAACAGGACCTTTGACATGGACATAGCACAGAGTTACGATGAATAAAACGGTAGTTTGAACAAGACAGAGGATGAAAAATATTAAGTAGGTAAACCGAGCAACGAATAAATGGTTCCTAATAATTAATATGCTCAACTAGTAATTACTTGGGTTTAATAATGGTTGACTGGTACGCTTCAATAAAAAATGTCTTCCCGAATCGCCCGGGATGGTGGGTCCTTGCGGACCGTGCCGGAAAAGGGGGGCTACCCTAACCCCGAACGGATGCCGAGACGGGCGCCACTGGAAAGAGACAACAGTTATTGGTTGAAAACAATTACTCATTTAAACATATGTGGTCTATGGACTTAGGAACTATCCTGCACTATTAGATGCCGAAGTTTATCGAATCTACTCCTTTTTTTCTTCTTTTTCCTTTTCCTAGTTTTTTTTTTTTTTGTGGTGATTCGGCCCCGCCGATTATGATCTACTTGTCACGGTTTCACTTCACTTACTTTCGATTGCCATCACCTCTCGCAATATAACCTCTGCCCAGCTGATGCTAGCCTTGAGTTTATCTATTTCATCTTTCAGCTCATACATGGAGGAGACAAACTGACGTATTTCAGGGGTATCTTTCCAAGAACCTAGTGGAATAGTACGCATCCTCCCTTTTAGCTCCGCGATAGCCGCCATATTGCGTCGAACGCACCCCTTAGTTAAACCAAACTGCTTCAAATGAGCCAAGGTGTGTTGGACCAAAAGATTGGAAAACCGTTTCTGGAGTCTAGAAACATCTATAGACATCCCCTCCAGCACATCAGACGCCCCAATCCGACTTCGAAGAACAGGGGTCTCACTTGTGTTAACATTTGGGTTCACTGGATACTGGCCCCTTCTCGAACCGGCTGGATTTCTCGGTTTTCTATTATGAGTGGAAACTCTAGATTTACGGTCATAGACTCGCCGCGATTGCGGATTGGATAGGGTTTCATATGCATTTTGAATCTTGATAAAGGCTTCATGGGCTTTGGTGCATTGTCCTGCTTTATCTGGATGATGACGAAGGCATAGCTTACGGTATGCCTTCTTGATTGTTTCTGGGGTGGAATTGGGATCCACCCCAAGGATCCTGTAGGGGTTGAAAGGCATCGTTTCAAGGTCGAGCTCAAGTCAATGAAATCAAAAGTGGTGGCTGACGGCAAGGCTGAGATTAAAGGGATGGGAGAGAAAGAAGTTATATATAGACCCTGAAAACAATACTATTGTGAGGCATTGTCCTTGAACATTGTTTTAGACGGTAGACTTTGCATATGTTTGCTAACAAAGCTGTACCCTTGTTTTGAAACAACTAGGAAATCGGGATGATAGATTTGTGTCACGGACTATATATGAGCTAATAGTCAAAAAGCTATTAGCATTTGCTTTTTAGCTTTACAATTTGGTATTTGGATATATACCTGCCTATCACTGCGCAACCACTGAACGATATGTTATATATCTACCACATTAGAATAGTTCGTATAGAGGATATTTGTTCTACGATCTCAAGTACTTAGCCAATATCGTAAAGATATTGGCCCTTTTCAACGAATGTTTTCGCTTCTAAGTATGGGGTCCATACTGTAAATTAGTCGCGTCGTGGCAGAGCGTCGATTGCCTCAATCAGTGTAAGAATGTAAACACAAACTAGCCAACTGCCTACTATATATGTTCTTTGATAACGGAGTGAGAAAGGATACGTGCCATATGGAACGAGCGACGTATATAAAGTATATCAAGCACTACATAATCAACCTTACCTAGACACTTGAAATATTACAAGAGTAAGGCATAATCTTGGCCCTCCACAACCTACCACAACCTGAAAGCCTAGCCCCATTACACCTTCATAGACATACCTGGCAACTCCGAGAGCCCTTTTGCAAGTTAGCAGCTGAATCGATAGTATCGGGAAAACTTGTCACTTACATCCATCGGTCTCTTCACCAATCATATCCGGAACAGTGCATTGGTTGGCGGTAGCCATAGCCTGCTTTGTAATGGACCCACAGCCGTCGTAGAAGCACTCAGACTTATCCATCGCGCGTTGGAGGGCATCGCCTTTCCAACCAAACATGTAGTCGCCATGGGTGCCGTACCCATTACCTTCAAAACTCCACACAAACGGGTTGGGAGTACCCGAAGGCCACATGCTGTTAAACTTGGTTGTATCCCTAGCGATAATCATAGTCAGTAATTTATTATTTAAACAATAGTCATCACAAACACGTCTTAAGACATGACTGTTTCAGACAGTGGTTTGCCTTCTGAAACAACTTTGGGGAGAATAGCGCCAGCTCTCAGATATACATACCAGGTAATTTCAAAAGTCACTTGTGGTACACGAACTGGGTGGGATGCTGGACAAGGGGGAGCATTGTTGAAGTAGTCTGTGTTGACAGTGTTGTACATATGGGATTGATGGTCAGGGCTGTCAAGGTTCTTGCCATCCCAGCATCTAGGTTTGGTTAGTGAAGATATAGAGCACGATGTTTTTAGATCTCATACGGGGGGAAGTGGTGGGTAGTGAATATGCCCCCTGAACATGGTCCATCGGGGAAGTTAGCCAGCAATGGGCCTCGGTTCATTCCTGTCAGACATTGGTAGCTGAGCCCAATGTGTTCGCGTTCAGTCGCGGTCGGACTGCCCACGGTCATGCGGAAACCCTTTATGAATGTTAGAAGTTTCTGTCACTCTAGACTATAAAATAGTGTAAGTTACCGGCTTAAAGCTAGTGATAGGCTGCTGCTGGATGTTATCTCTGCTTAAATCGAACTGCGTATAGTAGACTGTAAGTCCACCTTGAGCACCGTTGGATCCTCCCAGCAAGGGTTGGACAGGGATCACCGGTACGCGATGATAGGAGCCATTGGTAGGGTGCTTGAAATATAAATGCGCTGTCCAATAGTTAGAAAAGTCCTCCGCCATTTGGCAGGTCGTGCAAGTAGCCCTAGCGCCAACATCGCCCTCCATGGTGGCGTTGAAGGCATTTCCACCGACGATGTGGTGAACATGGGCAGACGGGCTTCTGCCAGGTTCGACGACAGGATCAAGACGTTGAATAGTCAAAGTGGAACATGGAAAACGGAGGCCGGCCTGGGCCAGAGGAACAAGGGCGGCAACCGTAGAAAGCCACTTCATCTTGGCGATTAGCTTGATGTTTTTAAGTATAAGCTATATGGCGAACTCGGAGTTTGAAGAGGAAAGGTAAGAGGGCACCCCTGAATTTGTAGCGCTTCTTGACCCTTTTAAGATCTTGTATCCAGGGAAATGCGGGAAAACTCTTTTTCCTCCAAGTAGGAGGGTATAACACCATGAAGAGGAGAAATTAGATCGAAGTAGGGGGGGCTAGGTCTGTCACCAATCAGCTTACACCTATTATTACCCGGCGAAATGACCACCACAAGAACATATGCCGAGTCTGGATTTATATTATATATGGCGGATCGACATGTTGTCGGCAGATACCTGATCCATGTATTCCTCATAATCTATACTCTCTTTATTAAATTTCCCAGCGGTACCAGCTTAGGGGCGTGGTCTGCTTCGCACCATCATCAATTACTAAGGAGTTCGTACTATCAACTTTGTATGAATAAGAATTGTCATTGGCTGTCTGGATGATATGTTTGAAGCCGGGTCTTGTGAAAATCATGTCTCGAACTGCCGATCCCCTGGCGAGTATACGGCGTGGCAAGCTATATATGTTGAATATATAGTCCACAAACTATAGCCCAATAGCATACGCGAAGATAAACTTGGTAAATCAGTCAACTACATCGTTTTTACTTATAGATACCAAAAGGAATAAATTATTAAAGCTCTCCAAATAGTTGTGATGTATTCCTGGCAGATGTGAGATAAGACATAATTGTCTTGGAGGATGCCTTGACCGGTTAATTACGCAAAGGCTACATTCATGTCTTAAAAGCACTCGGAGCTATGCTCCATGGCAACTTTCCGGTTGGCTTTAAAGTCGATACTGTACTCACACAAACTCTATTTACTGATCGCAAGACGCTCAATGCGGGTACGGTGCCGCCGTAGGGTGTGTGTTCTAATTTGTGAACTTCCACTTTCGGCACACAATTTCCAATTTTGGCTCCTAAACCCCAAAGCTCTAGATGTGTTTATTTCAACTATGCGGGCGAGATATATATGTAACGTACAACATGCGACAGAGGTGTCTGTTGAATCACTTCGGCGTCATGTCACGGGCCCTTTAGTGTACGAAGTTTGATAGGACCATAATTCGTGCCTTTATTAAATGACCTAGAGCGGAGTTGGCGGGAAAGTCCTTCAGTTATCAAGTCCTAGCTGCCTCGGGAAATTGGTTCATCCATAGGGGAAAAAAAGATCTATAATTATAGGTTACTGGTCATCGGCTACATTTACTCACGACGGGATAGCCTTTTTATGTAAGATCTTATCAGATCATCTCCAACGGGTGTGGAGTGTATGTAGCAAGTTTGAGATGACATATATATGAGTATTAGTAGAAACGCCACTATAATTACCTAATATCGTTGTGTATATTTCAAACTTCGCTTGAAGCGGTTGGGATGGATTCGGACAAGATAATCTCAAGTGCGGTGCGTTAGACCATATAGTCAATAGCGGTACGTAATTGTACGGGAACAACATTGAAAGGGGTTGCTCGAAGTATATATAGTGGTATCAGAGGTAATTTTGGACCAAGCTTCCTGGGACCCTCGTACCAGACATACTATGTTACTGTGGAGAGCCAACTAGTAGAAAATTATAAAGGATTTAGATATTATAATCCATCCTTGATGACCATCCTACTCCGCGTGTCCAAATCTAAGCACGAATCCATACCCAATCCCAAAATATGTTCTAGTGCTATTGCGTATACATGATATCCCCCAAACAATAACCAGAAGTAGCCTTTACTGCTTACTTTAGTTGCTCATATCGTGGCTCTACAGAAGTTCTGTGTGTATCATCGCTATTAGAGGCCAACGACAACTTCATTCCTTGGAACTCGAACATAACAAGCAACCGGCAACAGAGTGTTGAGATCCAATATCTTGCGAAAATGAGCCACGCGTCCTGAGTAGAGATGAACAGGATACCAGAGAATATACACGTGCCGAAGATGATGTGCCAAAAAGTCGCAGCTGAAACACCCCAGGATATGACTAGATACCACCACGTAGTTGGTCGTGTTTTTATTTTCCCTATTGGTTGTGAAAAATATGGTACAAGCTCCTGTTTGAGCCAATAATGATAAAGCCCAAGGGAATTGCTTCGAGAACTATTGTCATCTACGGGCCGGTCGATAATCTTGATCCTTAAATGCATAGCTGTAGTACCGGCTACGTGTATTAAGACAGTGATGAAGGCCCAAAGTGCCGGAAGATAAGCAGTTTCCGTCGCCCAAGAAACATTTGTCCGAATGCAAATTTCGTAGGTAGCCTCGATCAGATTGGCGATAGCGCCTAGGCTAAGAAGATACTGTATAGCAGACACGGCAGTCTGAGCTCTTGGAGACAAGTACGATGGATACAGAGCATGAAAGGTGCTCGGCTGCAATAGTAGCTGAGCCGGTTCTGGTTGTTCGAAGGTCCTTAACGCGTTGATAGAGGGGGCACCGGCAGCCAAGAGGAGCGCAAGGACAGGTCGCCGTAGCGCTATTAAGCCTACTTCGTTAGTTGTAGAGCCAGTTATGCTAAGCATAGTAGGCAGTAGACCGAGCACAACTCCTGCGGAAGCCAGATTGGCCTTGGCGGCTTCGTCTATAGCGGATAGAATACATGCGACAACAGGGGCGCTTGTGGCAGACTTTGCGGGATCGCGATGGGTATTTCCCGTCACATAATCATGGTAGACAGATGAGCAATTGTCTCTAATAATGGACGTGAAGTCAGGCCTGTACTGTGGGAACCAGTCTCGAAAATGAGCTTGCGAAAAGGCTGGAGTGGCAAACAATCCCCAGAGGTGAAGTGACACCCACCACCACTGCACGAACTTCATCTCGAGAGCTTAATTAGGTGATTATTATATCATTCAGAAAGGGGAGATAGGGTGATTTATTAGAGGAAATCTACCCCAATGGAAAGAAAATAATTAGATATAGAGAGACTAATGTAAGATGCACAGAAACCATCTAGGAGGAAAGGCGATAGGGTTAGATGAGAAATCAGCCCCAGCTGCTATTTCAGCTGCATGCGTACTTCCCCTCAGAATCTAACATGGGGGCTTTATCTTACATCGACTAGATTGGTGAACTCGGAAACCCCTGCATACTTTTTCTCCTTAGTATTTTTCTTTTTCAGCTCAATGGCCAGACATCACGTATTCCCCAAAATGCACGAAGAACTAGAGCCGAATATTGAAAAGAACGAACTGACCATCTTGACGTCAAGGCTATTCGATCCTAGGCAGAGATTATTCCTCTCTAATATCTCCATCGTCGTCGACACTAATACTGGCTTGGTGATTGGAACATATAAGCGAGATGACTCTTCGCCAGTCCCAGACACGGCAACAGAGGTTAACACCATCGACCTGAGAGGGCTAACGGTGCTCCCAGGATTGGTTGACTCCCATACCCACATATTCTTACACCCCTATTCGGAAACACCATCCTTGAACCAAATGCGCGATGAGAGCTTCGTTGAGAGGGTAGTGCGCGCTACTAATCATGCCAAGGCTGCACTAATGGCCGGCTACACCACATATCGCGATCTCGGGACCGAAGGTCTACGTGATGCTGATGCCAATTTCAGGGATACCATCAGCCGTGGCCTCATTGACGGCCCCCGTATGCTAGTAGCGACAGAGTGCATCGCGTCGAGTGGGGGCTATGAGATAAGACAGGAACATGGCATGCATTGCCATGGTGCCTATGCACCTAGGATATCAGACCCCGCCGATGGCATAGATGGAGTGAGAGCAGCTGTGCGGAGGCGCCTGGGCGCCGGTGCCGATATCATCAAGTTCTACGCCGATTACCGAAAACGCCAGCTGAGGTTCCCTGTGCCGGCTTGGCCAGGGTCGCGGGAGGTGGCGTTCCCGCCGTCAAGTGATGTCTTGGCCGGAACCCGAAACCCTAGTTTGCTGCTCTTCAACCAAGAGGAGATGAACGTGATGGTGGCAGAGGCAAGGGCTGGGAAAGCCCCGATCGCCGCACATGCCCAGAGCCCAGAGGCTGTTATCATGGCCGCGAAGGCGGGTGTAACGTCCGTCGAGCACGGATATATGCCAAGCGAGGAAGCGCTGAATGCGATGAAGGAAAACGGCACAATATTCGTCCCCACGTTGGCAGTTATAGAGGCCCTTTTACTCCCAGGTGGGGGCAGCAACAGCAACGCTCACCGGACTTTTCAGGTGATTCTTGATCACACGAAAGCAGCGTACAAGAAAGGAATCAAGCTAGCTTGCGGCGGAGACACGGGCGCCTTTGCACACGGTGATAATGTACGCGAGCTAGAGCTGCTTGTCAAAGCAGGTGTCCCTCTCGACTATGTCTTGCAAGCCGCGACGCTACATGGCTGGGAGGCCTGCGGGGGTGACCTCTGCGGCAGAAGATTCGGGTGTATTGAGAAGGGGTTCGCCGCTGATATCATCGCCTTACGTGGTGATGTGGCTAAGGATCTAGGTGCGTTAAGGCGGGTAGATTTTGTTATGAAAGATGGTAAGATGTACAAGGACGAACGGAAACTCAAGTTCGTCGAGCGACCATAGTCAAGATGCATTGCGAGTGAAGCTATTCACAAGAGTGCTGGCGCTCTTTATATAACCGCAGCATTATATGTGGTCTGTGCGCCTGATAGTGGGGTTAGAAAGGTTTTCACTACCAGTGCAATAAGGATTTCTCATATACTATCGGAAGATGTCAAATAAACAGGTGGCATTGTAAACACTAGACTTAAGTTATAGGTTCATATTTCATAATAGTTACAAATGAATAGGGGTAATGGGCGTGAAAGTGTATATAAGATATGTTGACGCAGTAAGATAGCCAACGCTAGCAGCTCATTGTTACAATTCTAACGACAAAATGTATTTCTAGGACATTGCTAGGGATAGCCCAGGGAAATAATCACGGGGAATATTAGCTTCATTTCATTTCAGATAGTCGTTAAGCCAAAATATATAAACAGATAAATCTATTAACCTAACCTCGGCAGGTTACTGTTCTTACTCCTGTGTTTGGACAAGACGATGACCCAATAGTGCAAGTCAAATCAGATCTTTTGTATGTACAGCACTATCCTATCACCGTTGCTCCTAAGGCCAGTTTAAATATGAAAGACTTCCTGCACTGATTACTCTATAATACTACCCTTTTTCTTGTCCAAGTTTCACGAGCCTATCCTCCTCTTATGCAAATGCTCGTTGATGTCATCAAGGCTCACCACCCCAAAGACCCGACCTTTAATAGCTGCTGCATCATATGAAGAGGGGTGGCGGGGCGGTCAGGGTTAAAATACATTGAATTGGCCAGCGTCTTCTCCATTCCCAACAGCAAAGTTCTCCACTCAATCTCAATGCTAACCAGAAGTCATATCCTACTTCATGTATTAAAATAGGAACTACACCAGAATCAACAGAGATGAACATAATCATCGCCGGCGGAACAGGCTTCGTAGGCAGCGAGGTAGTGCGCCAAGCCATTCCAGATCCCAGGGTCAAGCACGCGTTCGTCTTAACCCGCAAACCGCTCCCCGCTGATATCGCCGGGCATGATAAGATCACGGTCATCTTGAATGAAGATTTCTCCACGTACCCACCAGAGTTCATATCTAAGCTTGGGGGCGCCGAAGCTTGTATATGGTGAGTAGCTAGTCCAGCGATGGCGCGATAGTGCCAAAAATAGATTGACCCAATTCTATTGTTATTAATGAACCCGTGGCTGCACAAAGGGCGATAGGTGGCCGCGTGCCTCAGTTTCCAGATGTAGAGACGGCGAGGCGGGTCTCGGTTGACTTCACCATCGCGGCCGCAAAGGCATTTCTCGACAATCTAGCGCCGCAGCTCTCGGATGGCCGGAAGTTCCGCTTTCTCTTTTGCAGCGGCAAATATGCGGAATGGGATGACAAGAAGCACCTCAATTTTATGGCTGACACAAGGCATATAAAGGTATAGTGCACTCTATAGCCGACGATGGATATTGATTCACCCCATGACCTATTGACAATTGTGGTGTCTAGGGTCAAGTTGAGAGAGGCTTGTGCGAGCTTGCAGATGCCAACCCGGACAAGTTCGAAGTGTTTATAGTCCGTCCTGGGGGGATCACGACAAAAGGGGGGCGCTTGAAAGCGACATCTGCAAACATCATGGGGTTCATCACGGTTGATCATCTGGCCAAGGACATGCTGAAAATCGTAGTCGACGGTCATTCGCAGAGAATTTTGGAATCGGACGTTTTGATCAAGATGTGAGATTTTTACACAGTATGCATTTTATAAGAGAGGATAGGCTTTAGCTTATGGCAAAGGGATACGGAAATACTTTGATGGAACTTATTACTACGGCAGATTGTTAAGTATCGACCCTTTCGATCACTAGGTCATACGTAATGTATCATGAAAACTACATCGAGCAACTACACAGAAACTGCAAGGCAAATTCATCAAAGGGGACAGCTGTGTTAAGATTATATTATCTATTAAGAATAGGCATATGGGGGGGAAACAACGCTATGCAATTATGTGATCAACACATAGTACTTCGTATTTAAGAGGGTTAAGTTGGCTGCTCATTTTTTAGGGGTATCCCTCCACATCTTGAAGAGCCAGACCATTTCAGACCTGACCTCTGGGTACGAGTATCTGAAGTTGACGGACAGGATGTAAGAAAGCTCCCGCAGAGCACTGGAGAGAGATAGCATATGTAAGATCTTGCAACTCACATCGCATGTTCTCCACGGGAGATCACTGCAGTTGCGAGTGGCCGTTCCGTCCCAGACGTCTCTCGTCTCGGCAATTATCTCATTCCACTCACCCTCTATCCTATAGTTGGCCTTTCGGGTACTTTCAAAGAGTTCCCAAAACATTTCGGCATCCGCTCCAGAATTAAGGCCGTAGGCATCGAAATCAGCAAAAAGAGCCTTGTGGTTTACAGTCAGATATCGTAGATTATTCTGGACTTCCCATCCAATAGGCTTTATTTGCCTGAGAGTTGCCTTAACTGCCTCGAGCCGTATATCATTGAGATTGGTTCGGCGACTTTCTCGGCGGGGTGTTCTGAGATACACCCAGGGGTCTTCGTACCGCCGAGAACTGCTATACGAGTCGCTCCTTGGATCCCAGTATCTATAACTGCTATTTCTACGGCGGTAACTGTCTCTTGGTTGCTCTTCCACATAAGGTTCTCGAGTACTTGGACGAGTAGAAAAACTCCTGTGTCTAGCATGACGGCGTGGATCCTCGCGACTACTATGATGAGCTGGGACCTCGCGATGGTTGTGATCACTAGAACGGCTATTGCTTTTAGATCCAGAGCATTCTGAATCGCGCTGGGGAGCATTTCTAGCTTGATAAGCATCATAACCATTGCGGGACTCTTCATCGATGAGTACATCGTAGGCCTCTTTGATCTCATAAAACTTCTCATTATTTTCAGGGGTGTTTCCTGCTTTATCTGGGTGCGATCTTAGAGACATCTCCCGGAAGGCCTTCTTGATTTCGGCAGGTGTAGCAGTGCTCTTGACACCCAAGATCTTGTAAAGATCTTTAGGCTCAGGTGGGTTGTAGGCCATGATGATTTTTTGCAGTACTTGTACTTCTTTTCAGTATCCTTAATATTGATGCGGTGACTTTAATAATATTATGATTTTTCTCGATTGATTTAAATTAATTAATCGGTCTACAGCCCTAGAGGAGAAGAACTTGTCACAATATATAGATTTATAAAAGTCAAGTATAACATTAAAGAACTGCAACTTGAAGGGTGGCTGTTAAGCAATGTCATTAACAATGGTATTTGACTCCCAATTTGGCAAGTGAATGAAAGAGGGCTTTCAAGTAATCACATTAACAATAGCATTTTACGACCAATTTGTTAAGTGAACACAGATACTTGGTCTAGAGGTTCTGGACAAACAAGCAAAAAAAGCTCTCAAAGAGTGAAGGGTATGTCTTTTGTGCATGGTAAATAGACTTATTTACAGAAACACAAAGAGGCCATGTTCTTTTTTAAAGGTTTCTGAACGTTATTGAAGGGAGAGTTATCAGGTTATGAATATGTCATCAACAGTCATACGATAATGTTAAACCACCAGAGCCAGACTTCTTGAAAACGTGAACTAATTACCAAAGCATAATTAGCGCATTCTTTTGCTAGAGACAACATGATAGTTGTTTCATAAGAAATATTCGCTCGTTCTCAGATTTATCAATGAGAATCAGCCGCCCTGAAAGGGGACTTGTTACATCCCAGCCAGGGAGGTAACTGTATGATATAGATTTGGGCCACAGCTACGACTCAGTCATTGTGAGAATGCTTTTGGTCTCATGATATAATGAGTTACCCAACACCTATTGTGACAGGATTGTCTCGCATTACCATACGCTGATTACTACAAGGGCTATATTACGGAAGCAAAATTATCCCAACTTAGATATAAAGCAACTCTCATAATACGCAACTATAGGTCTCGCCATCGATAATTTGATGGTACAAGGCTATTTGACTTCCTAGGTGTACTTGTTGGTATTCACTGTTGATCTGGCACACCTGCAATCATGACCTTCAATGTTCCTTCTTCCCTTCTTTTAACCGTTTGAAACGCCTCCTCCGCATCCTTGAATTCATATCGATGGGTGATTAGCTTCTTAACGTCAATAGCGCCAGTGGAAACCAGACGAATCGCCTCCGGATAGCATCCAGTAGAATAGCGTATCGACCCAAAAATCTTCAGTGCGCGCACACAAGCCACGGATATGGGAAAGTAGACGTTCTGGTGTAATAAGATTAGTACCAGGAACATTGCAACGTGATACTGTTTATTACTTACCTCAACACCCATCCCGGCCTGAACGAACGTGCCCCCTTTGTGCAGGATATGAATTCCTGTTTGAATGCATTGTTCAGCACCTGTAGCTTCAATCACTACATCGGGCCCTTCTCCGAGACCAAGGTCGTTCTTCATTTTCTTAGCCAATGTCTCGCTCCACTCTATCTGACCCATGCCCTCTGGCTTCTTAGGGGGGCAATACACGTCCTCCTTGCGTGCACCTCCGAAAGATGCAGCGAAATCGATTCTAGATTGAACGACATCAACGCCAATAACTCGCGCTGCGCCCCAAGCACGGCATATCGCTTGACACAGGACACCGATGGGACCGCAACCAAAGATCAGCACGGTTTGGCCACCACGCACATCACCTGTTCGTACCATATTCGCCGACGATGCCACAGGCTCCACAAGGGCGGCTGCTTCAAAGTCGACATGTTCGGGGACTAGGTAACAGTAATCAGAGGCGACAAGATAGTATTTGGACAGAGTACCGTCATGAGGCGGGGTAGCCGCAAAGACAGTGTCAGGACACAGATTATAGCTGCCCTTGCGACAGTAATCACAACTGTAGTATTCAGCTCTTGAAACCATTTGTTCTATTATATTGTTTGTAGAATATTAAACAAAATCTTACTGTCTGCAGGGTATTCCGGGCTCGATGGCGACTCGGTCGCCGACTTTGACGTTGGTGACTTGGGATCCGACCTCCACCACGACCCCGGACGACTCATGTCCGAGGACAATGGGTGTTGTTAGAACAAAGTCTAGAGCAGACCGCAGAGTTAAAATTAGATTCCTTGTCTGGTCTAGGCTATTGAATAGAAATACGCACCGCTTATACGGCCTTTGTCCCAATAGTGAACATCGCTGCCACAGATACCAGTTTGCATGATTCGCACTCTAACATCGTGCTCGTTGCGCAAGCTTGGAATTGGTCGCTCTTCAAAAACAGTATCGTGAACTGCACGGAGGACAAACGAGAGATTGGGTGTATCCTCATACATATTAGAAGTAGGGGCTGTTAGTTTAATTACTCGAGTTAAATATCATAAAAGCCTAACCACAAACAAATTGTTATCGACACGGGCTGTTCTATGTGGTCTCTCTGAGGGGAAAGACTGACATTAATAACTACACCTCACTACTGTAGGTACTCCGTACCCTATGCACCCACCCATTTACCTATTTATATAGGTATACAGTATAAGACGGTACCCAAATCATGTTCATACAGTATATATGCCATCTCCACATTACCGGAGAAAGAAGCTGAAAACATTTTTGGAGAAGATAGTCATGAGATCTGAGAGAATCGAGTCTTCAAGACCGCGTTTCGCCTGGAAATTCATATGAGAGACAAGCCATAAAGCACAATGATTTGATGGAATAATGCTTACCGTGGCTAGCAATATAGGAGAATTTATTTAACATGCGGCCCTAAATCATAGTTATTGAATCGTCTCTTATGTGATTATTTATTCTTCGTTTATAAAGACTATCGTATGCGAGTCTGATTTCTTACATTAGATAATCCATGTGTCGCCCCCCCTCCCCCCCTTTTTTTTTGATACACTTAGAGTTGGCCGAGGTAGACTTTAGTACATATATGAAATAGGGTTGTGGATATAAAGAGGATTAAGTCATATCAACTAAAATTTCAATTGTTACTTCGCAACTGTTTTGTTCAATTGCAATGTATTTACAGTTATGATTCCCCTCTACATGAACATGCCGTTAGGGGAATCAAAAGTTTTCTGACGCTACCTATAATTTGTATCTAAAGTGCTTATTTTCCTTGTCTGTTTTATCTTCAAATCCTTCTAGGAGTTCTTCTTCTAAGGCTTCCGCATGCATGCCTAGCTTGTCTCGCTGCCTGTTCTCGATCCAGCACCATAGTGTATATAGTAATTGGAATAGAATACCTGCACAAGAGGTGCCCAATAATGCCTTGATAGCAGTTGCGTATCTCGGGACTTCAGTGGGCAAAAAGAGATGGGGTCCAATAATATTCCCAACTACGAAACAGACGAAATAGATCCCTATAAGATATATGTTAGTTGTATCTTTTTTTGACCTTGGTTAGGAATAAGAACGATTATGGTTCCTACCTAGTACAGTCATACGCTTTGTGTGGCCAGCCACGTTAAGTCCTGGAACTGTCCAACTTAAGACAATTGGCGATCCTATGATATTTTGCATCCAGCACATGGCGACTAATGCATACCGGTACTCGATAGGGATTGTCAAAATGCCGATGAGACCAGCCATAACTAGCAAGAGACCAGTCACGATGGCCGAGCCCACCATGTTCGGGAACTGTGAAATGCGCCCAATGACAAGGCAGAATACTACCTCGAACGCACCACCTGGTGCTTGAAGGAGAGACGTTGTGAGAGCGTCAAAGTTGAAGCCTTTAATGATAGCCGACATGAAGGTTGTAACAGATCCGTTCAGAATTCCGAGTGTGATTGCCACAATCCATAAAAGATAGCACTTTCCATCTAGTAAAGCTTCGCGGATCTGGTATGGCTTGATCTTGGAGTCCTTGAGGCCGATTTGGTTGTTTGAGACACGCCAGACAGCCACGATGCGTTCATATTCCGTCAGCATCTTGGCATTATGAGGGCCATCGGGTAAATATAATAGGATGACAAAGCCCCATATGAACGTCAGAGCGCCAACAATCTATACATGGTCTAGGTGAGTCATGATATTCTAGTAAGGTGTTGGTAAGGTGTTAGATAGGGTTAGGAACGTACCAGAAAAATAAATTTCCATTGTGCAATTTCTAGCCCTTGAGCCCTGCCGGATCCGTAGGCCAGGAGTGCACCTAAGATATTTGAGACACCGTTCGTGCATAACCAGATGGAGCTACGCATGGTTTGCTCCTTGCGAGTCCAGAGCATGGATGTCAATAATACCCAAGCGGGTGAAATGCATCCTTCAAGCATACCCAGGAAGAAGCGAGTGACGAAGAAACCAGCGAAATTGAAGACAGTGGCCTGGAGCATACACACAATCCCCCAGACGAATAACATACTGCCAACAAGTTTCCCAATGGCAACACGTTGTAATAACATATTCCATGGCCAAGCTCCACCTACAGGTATATCCAGAGAGAATCAGCATTACACATATATATCGAGTGAGACATAGGGATAATCCATACACAGCCAGCCAAAATACAGAGCGGATGCTACCCAAGAATAATCATCATTAACCATGTGCGTGTCTTCTTGTAAGCCGTAGGCATTGGAGTAATTGAGACTTCAAGAGGCGTTAGCGGGGTAGACATAGTGAGGGGGATACCAGAGTGCTGATCGTGCGTACGTTTGTTTGTCAAGAAATGACAACATATAGGTAGTCATCATCTTCACCAACAGTTAGCCCTGATCATGACCCACTGCAGGCTATCCAGTTTTCGTTTCCTTACCATCGGCAATACGAGAAAGTCCAGCTTGCGCCGCACCTTGATCGCATCAGCCTCGAGCTGTGCTTGGTCGTACTGCAGCGACTGCTGCAGCATCTCCTTGCCCAGCACATCAAGATCATTGCGCCGATGAAGCATACGCTGAAAGGCATTGTGCTTGGATGTCACCGAGCCAACACCGACCTCCGCAGCCGTGAGGCTCTCAGCCTTCGGTTTATCGTTTTTTTCAGACATATCTGCCTATGGTGTACAACGTCTAGAAATAAAAGTTCGCCAACCAGAGAAAGTGTTGCTTATTTATTAACAGATCGCTCGATCATAAGAAGAGAGCGTTTTTTGGGGGTTATACAGCTTTCCGCAGATAAGACATTCCCCACAGACCTATAAGCATCTGTCCCAATTAGGTATAAATAAGAATACAGCAGGGGGGGAAGGGAGGGGATCCCGCTTTCTATCAGAAGTGAAGCAAACGTGTGAGAGTTCTCTCATGGTGCATCTCTAGTTGATTCTACTCAATGTTTCCTTTGTTCTCTTCAATATTTAGAGCACTCTCTTAAAAGGAAGTATGACAACTTATTATAACAAAAGGCTTGTTGAACACGTCTAGGCTTAGATCAAGCCACACCATTCGTACAGACTACCAGGATCAGCTGACAACTTCAGCATAATAGGGTAAACTCTCACTTGATAGAGTTGATAAAAGCCCAAGCCGTCTCTCTCTTATCTCTATAGTATAGATGAGTGGCTGAGATGATGCAGGATAAACCTGTCCCGCGAATTGATGTAACCTTAGAGGATTGGTTACGTGGTGGGGTGGCCAATGGATAAAATGTACTAAGGTCAAGCGGGTAGTAATAAGAGCTAGGGAATTCCCGACGGCGTGGGAGCTTTATCTCGAAGTGATGAAAGCCAAGATCAGCGAAAATGGAGCCACAGATAACACTTAGAGATCGGTTAAGTCGTTCGGGATATTGAATAAGGCGCCTTAAGTACAGGTTTATAGTCCTTCAATTGTCAACCCTAGGTACATAGTATATGTAATCTATAGGAGTTTCTTATCTTTCTATAGTCTCTAACCTAGTGTATTAACATGTCGATTTGTATATTTGGGTTAGAAGGATGTCAGTGAGTGGGGCATAGTCCTTGATGGTCCACTAAGTTCTTAAGATCATTATCGGTATTAACTCCTTACATGACTTATAACTTGAGAAGTATGTCCGTAGTCATCGGGAAGGATTCATCTGAGTAGGGTCCTCAACTAACACATAAAGAACATCTAACATACACCTAGAAGAGATTTAGGGTAAATACCTACAGTACCGAAAAAGGGAATACCGTGATTCAAAGCCGATATACGGAGGAGTAGCCTCGAGTTCTTCCATCTTCCCCGCTTCCAGCTACCCATGAATCTTATGGGAACCCCTCCGAACATATATAATGTCTCTGTACAAAAGGCGAGGTCAGAGATCCAGACTTCTTGGCCTCTCCAGGCAAGTTTTTTGATCAATGAATAAGCACTGTAGAACGACCACCTATTCTTTAATATGGCTAGTAAGAACGAGCCTGGGTCGAAGAGAACCTGGCAAGAATTGCATGCTGCAAAAAAGGCAGAGCAAGACTCAAGGATTCCACATGAATGGAAGTTGAAGAAAGAAGATTTCCCACCCGAGAACACGGTTGATCTACGACCCTTCGTTAGCTCCTGTGGTATATTAACACAAACGGAGTTAACTATCACGAGCGATGCCTTTGATGCGACCTCGTTAGCCGCAGAGATCGCGGAGGGTAGATATACCGCGTTGGAAGTTGTAACAGCCTTCTGTAAACGTGCTGCAGTGGGCCACCAGCTATGCAACATGCTCACGGAGATCATGTTCACCGATGCTATAGAGAGGGCTAAGCAGTTAGACGAGATTTTCAAGCGCACCGGGAAGGTGGTTGGTCCTCTACACGGCGTACCGATGACATTCAAAGAATGTTTCCATTTTAAGGGGTACGACTCGACAAACGGGTACATGTCTAGAGTGTTTCAACCTGCAGACCGCACCTCTCCATTACCAGCACTACTCCAAGCTGCTGGCGGTGTGGTCATAGCGAAAACCAACGTCCCCCAGACGATGCTAGTCGCAGAGAGCCACAACAACGTGTTTGGGCGAACGAAGAACCCCGTGAACAGCCGTTTGACTTGCGGAGGCAGCAGTGGTGGTGAGGCAGCTAGTCAAGCCTTCCGATGTAGCGCGCTCGGGGTAGGGACCGACGTTGGAGGATCTATTCGGATACCTGCCGCGGCGAATGGTGTCTTCGGATATAAGCCCACGTTCGGGATTATTCCGATGATCGGATATTCGTTCTCGGGCTGGCCGGGGAGCAATACCGGCATCCCCGCTGTTGCGGGGCCGTTGGGACATTCCGTCCGAGATCTTGCCTTTTTCACGAAAATTGTAAGAGACGCGAAGCCTTGGACGTTTGATCCTGCGATCATACCGAATATAATGGAATGCGTAACCCCGGCCACGCGGAAGCCCGTGATCGGTGTCATTTACGAGTCTGGGCTGAAACCTCATCCGCCGGTGCGTCGGGCGTTGCGTGATGCAGTAGCAAAACTATCAGCCGCCGGCTTTGTTGTTAAAGACTTTCACCCTCCTGACTTCATCCATATTCGCGAAGTCTCAGAGCAGCTCTTTACCCTAGACGCATTGTCCTACCCAAAGCAGGAGTTTGCGAAGTCCGGTGAACCTGTGGTGTCGAGTGTCAAGAAAATAGGATTTTGGGATATTGCACCTAAGACCCAGGAAGAGGCCTGGTCATGGAATGCAGAGAAACTAAGTATCCAGAAGCAGATGCTAGATGAATGGCAAAGAGTTGGCTGTGATGTCGTGCTAGCCCCTGCCGGTCCTCATACAGCAGTCATCCCTGAAGAATGGACAAGTGATGTCTATACAGTGGCTTGGAATGTAGTCGACGTAAGTTGCTGGAACCCCCTAATAGAGTTCAATATAGAATTCAGCTAATATACATACTACAGTATCCAGCGGTTATTGTACCATTTACACATGTAGACCCTGTCAAGGATCCCAAAGACGCCAACTTCAAAGCTGCCCATACAGCGGATCAACAAAACCAAGATAAATGTATGCAGAATCCCCTTGGTGTTACCTAGTGAATATTACCTGACGTTTGATAGATGACCCCGAACTGTTCAGTGGTGCGCCTGTGGCATTGCAGATAGTCGGACCACGGTTAGGAGACAGGCAACTTCTCGCAGACGTGGAACAAGTTGATTCTATACTAAATGGAGATGGAGCAAAGGGCTTTAAGGCTTCTCTGTAATATAGCTGCGATTAACTCCAGACCTTTTAGTTTAGGTTGGTCCCCTACTGAGTAACTGAGTAACTCCGTTGACCTTTTTCTGTGGGAAGCCATTGAAGATTCTAGTGGCCTTATTTATACTCACTGTCACGTAAACGATGTAGCTAGCCTAGTGGTTAAAAATATTATATCAAACCTCGCCCCTCCTACCTTACACACGGGGTATATAAATAGTTCAATGCTGTATCTATCCTTTCTCCATAGGATATTCTATTAGTATACAGGAATCTATGCGGGCCTTGTCAAATTTGTTGTTGTATTTCACACGTTGTCGTATAGTTGTATACATGCTGGGCAGCGTTCCCTTGGCACCACTTGTACGCAATCGCCAAGATGGATCACGAAAGGTACCAGTTCTACAACGAGCTAAGACGTCATCCAGCACCATGATAGAACTGGAAGGTAAAATAATGGCCCAGATGACTCCAAGCACAAATATTACTCCGCACGACTCGACTAACTGCTTGGCTGGTCGTATTTTTCAGTGCATTCACATAAAATCCTGGTCACCAATACAACCAAGAGAATCCTTAGCCAGGTCTGGAACATAACTATTAGTTATGTTTCATTCTGTTCTGGCCTTCTTAAGCACAAGTTTCCCAAGTTCCCGAATTTCAAGCCGTGATATTCCATCCTATGTTCGTTCTAAAGCCCTCTTGTCATCATGAGATTCACCCTCTACGCTACGCTTGTAGCGTTTTTCTCAGGCGGTGTGACTGAGTCCTCGGATGTTTCATACGATGGATATAAGGTCTTACGAGTCAAGACAAATGGACTCTCCTCTTCTATACTAGAAAAGCTCTCTGATCTGGCATTCGACGAGTGGGAACACCAAGTCGGCCATCATGTTGATATGGTCATAGCACCCGATCAGTTCAGTACGGTCGAAGCGCTTGGACTAGACTTTCATGTGATGCACGTCAACCTAGGGGAATCGATTGCTGCAGAATCAGTGTCAAAATCCGTCTGGAAGAGACAGGCTGAAGACCTATCATGGTACGATTCATACCATGACTATGATGACCATATCCAGTACTTCCGGGATCTGCATGATTCATTCCCAGATAAGTCTGAGTTGATTTCATCCGGTGTTTCTTATGAGAACCGGAGCATCTTTGGTCTTCACCTTTGGGGTGCGGAAGGTCCCGGGAAGCCGGCCGTGTTATACCACGGCACCGTTCACGCGAGAGAATGGATCAGCACTAAGGTATGTCTTACTTAAGTTTCGAAAGGGATATCCAATGTTCAAGATTACTAGGTTGTTGAATACATCACGCTTCAACTGATCACCGGTTACAATAACGGGGACAACGAAACCCAAACCATCTTAGACAAATACGATTTCTACATCTTTCCAGTAGTAAATCCCGATGGTCAGTAAGATAGTGTACATTCATACCTCCACATTAAGCTAACGCTGAAAAGGGTTCGTATACAGTCAAACAAGCAATAGGCTATGGCGCAAAAACCGACAACCGCCTCCACCACCGCCGGCAAATCAAAGTTGCTACGGTCGGGATATCAACCGCAACTGGGAATTCGCATGGGATGCGAATCCACTTGGGGCATCTACTAACCCCTGTTCTCAAACATACAAGGGCGAGGAGCCGTCCGACACCCCGGAAAACCAGGGCCTCGACAAGCTTGTACGTGACCTTCGGGATCAGGCAGGAATAAAGCTCTATATAGACTGGCACAGCTATGGGCAGTATATTCTCTCCCCTTATGGCTACAATGAAACCCTATACGCCCCAGAACTTGGTAAATGGACCAAGGCGGCTGCTCTGGTTAGCGAGGCAATCCATGATAGCTCCGATGATAGAACAACATTTACATTTGGACCAAGCGGAGCTGTACTATACACAACTACAGGCGCAGCACCTGATCATGTTTATAGTATCGGTGGTGCAGAGTTTTCGTATACGATCGAGCTCAGGGATACTGGGGATTTCGGGTTCGTGTTACCGCCTGAGCTGATCAGGCCTACCGCTGAAGAGCAGTGGGCAGGCCAGAAAGTGCTTTTAAGCCTTCTTGATGAGGAATTCTTCGACGGCGTTGGCCCAGCTATTGTAGCCTAACACTTGTCACATTTTAGGGTTGGTATCTATTCACAGTGCAGTTCTCTATGTAATCATAGGCCATAACACTCTTCTTTCTATTGCCGCCCTTTTGTAACTATGAAACTATGATGGAGCTCGATTCCATACAAGACACTGTGGCTATCATAAATCTATTATGACCGGCCTATTATCAATGTTCATGTCTATTGGGCTCTAGACACTAAACCCCCACCAAGAAGCTCGGTTGAGGAGCTTTCATGTTTTAACAATTCCCGATCTAGGAATCCCCGAATTCAAGAATTCATAGAATCAAATTCTTCGGTTTGAAAACCCCTTCCTAGTCTATTCTAGTCCGTCTTATGTGCTCGTAATCTAACACCAGTGTCTTCGAAGCCGATTGGACTATGAACCTAATTTATATGTGAAGCTTCCGTCCTCATTCATCACATCGGACATGCCGAAACGAGTTGTAGAAAGGCTGAAGATAGTCAGCACAATGGTATTCGCATACCTTCAACTTCGTCGTAGCAACTTACCTCCAGATCAGAGCACCCACACAGTTACTCTGGAGCACTTGAATCAAGCTCTTGAGCTGTGAGTAAACTTCATTGTCATCCTTTCTACTTTGGAGTAAGTCGCCTGCCGCATTATCGAAACGTTTCTTAGCTGTTTCCATGGCGGTCACGGCCTCGTTCATTGCCCTTTGAGCATCATTGGTAGTCATGAAGATTATAGGGATGAGACTGTCAGTGAATCCGATTTTCATCTCCTTGCGTAGTGATAAGACATCGTTGATGATCCACGTAATGTCGTTGTTTGCGACCCATAATTTCAGCATCGAGTCGCACTCCATTACTTCTGCTGGTAACTGAGTGGTCATAGAATACTCTCCAACCGCAGCGCTGATGTATACCAGACTAGTGCCGAGGCGGTAGTCCCAGTACTCCCTGACTGTAGGTATCTGACCTCTCAATCTAGCGTTTTGCTCGGCCTCGTTGCCCGCCATGCACTGGGCTACTCCCTCGTATACGCGTCTGCGCTGGTCAATGGTGTAAGCTTCTCGCAGTGCCTCACCAACTACATCGAAGCTCTGAACTAAATCACTCTGGGGGCGGAATCCGCTCTCGGCGGGAACTACACCCAGGCAGTTTCCCACAAACCGCAAGGTCTGACTTCTATAAACCTTTCCGCCGTCGAGATCCTCCATGAAGGCCCCCGTCGGCTCGTCTAGCTCGTCATCCCATGTGAACAACCAGATGACCAAGTAAGCAAGAATTTGGAGCTTCTCAAATGAGGTGTCGGGCCACCAGAGTGCTGTGAACAGTCCAAAGTCTGATGCTTCAAGCTTCTTCAGTTTCTGCCCAGTAAAGTTAAGGCTGTAAATCCAGTTAGAAAAGCACTTGGAAAGCATGGATTACTCGAGGGGTGAATGGTAGAGGAAGCCTCACTTTCGAAGTCTCTTTGAGACCGACTCCCTGAGGGGTTCTAGAGATGGGTTGATGTGTGGGCTTGGCACACCCTTCCAGTCTGAAAGGATCAACTTCAGATTTGGAATATGAACAATCTGACCCTTCATGTTTAAAAACAATGCTGTTCGTGGATCGGGAGAAGCCAATTCCCCAATGGATGGCTGTGAAACCGTTGATAACATGGTGAAAGGCGGTTTTGTGTTGAATATATCAGAATGCCAAATGTCAGAGGTAATAAACAAGGTACAAAGAGGATGTTTTTATGTATAGGTAACAGTATCGTAAATAGCTGTGGTTCTAGCTCCTCACACAAGAACTCAGGTTTCTCCTACGTCCCTCGTGACGTTAAATGCGATTCTTGAAGATGAAGGAATGTAGGGTTGACGGTAGGGAAATGCGACTTTTTGAGAATAGGCAGTTGATGAGGAAACAAAGGATTTAACCAGAGAAGAGATGATCAAACGAGGTATATATAGACCTCCAGATAAGGTAGATAGATACTTCTTGATAGCCAGCATGGCTTGAAAGATCTCAAATAGTACGGAAGCAGTATGTATGCAAGGATACCTAGACTGTGTACAGGACCCTGTAACATAGAGGGTCTATTCCTTGTGGGATTAGCAAGATCCGGTAGGGGGTGTTCTAGATTAATGCAATTCGAGTTTAGAATATGGTTCAAGAGCATATGTAACTGTTGGTTTATATTACAAGGTTAATATAAAATCCAGAAAGTTAACAACATACTTCATCAAATCGAGCCTGATCCATCTAAGTCTCAGTCTTAAATCTAAAGAAAGTTACTCTTCTTTTTATGCTTATTTATTAATTTAAAAGTAATTTTCCCTATCCCTATTGCCTATCTGTTCATTTATTCCTGCTTAACCTGTTGCTTTAATATGCATTGTTGCTAAATACCCCGTACTTCCAATCTATTACATCTAGATCCATAGCAGTTTCTTAACTAAGCCGGTTAATGTTATTAGAGGTAAACAGATATACACTATGCCGTAGACATAACATGCCGTTATGACCAGTAGCTGCCACTAACATTTAAACCCCACATAATATATGCTCATCGATCTGTACCTTAATCCTATAATTGTTATGAAACTATTCAACTTATACGGCATAACTCCATGATTCTGGTGTTACGGCTGATAACCCCCACTCAATAGTCGACACATACAAATATAATACTAGATATCTAACGTTAGACCTTGGGTGACATCGAAAGTCAATGCAGTTATATGATCCACATTGAGCCCAAACGGGGTTCTATACAGTTATGTTGAGGGTTATATGAAGATGCCAGCTACGCAATGAAGCATTGGGGTAGATCATGATAATGCATCGTTTTTATGAGATAATATGTTTTTTCTCGGTATCATGACCATATCTTAGTTGAGGACATGATAAAACCTTGGTGAGTAAGAAGAGTATTTAACCATCGACTTTAGTATAAAGTCTTGTTTATGTTTTTACACCCGAAATTCAGAATAATGGATGATAATATGCTGCCTTTATTAGTGAATAAAATCCTGAAGACGTAATACCATCGCAGGGGTTACTGCACCATGAATTTAGCTAGGTTTCTTCAGGTTTGCTAATAGTAGATATGTAGGATACTAATTCATTCATGATTTGCATGCATAACGCTATCCTTTTTAAATCCTTCCCTTGGTAACTATCCGCACCTAGTTCCCTCCAAAGGTAACTTTTAAAGCCAGGTTACTTTGGGACTTATCTATATTTCCACTGTCATTGTCTAGTGTAATTTCGGGTGACATATACTTACCCTAGTGCTGATCTCGGATCTGCCCACCTCACTAGTGCTACATATCATAAGCAGATCACAGTCTCGGCTCGGCAGTGAGTGTCTTAGTCTAGTAAAGAATAACAGGAGGAGAAAGTGGACTTGAGAACTCTTGATTTCGAGGTCGTAGTCAGGAACTAGTACGTGCGTATCTTGGCGGGACTTTCTTGCGGGGATCAGCTTGTCCTAAAAAGTTCCACTAAGATATCCGGTATACATACGTCTTGGTCATGATACATCCGAGGAAGACTTTGATTTACACGTCCTAATTAATATCCTAGTAGACTTGTTGCAATCCCCATACCCATGAAGGCCAGAAACTCAGTGTACCCTGATATCGCGTAAAATTCTGCATGTTTATAGCCGTGATCATACTTAATAGCTAATATTTCGCTAGTTGTAATGCAATTCAAAAACAATTTGATATTACGTCAGTTCTCATTCTTTCTAGTAGCACATGAGAATTTTGGTATACCATCATATCTTTGTACATCCAGCGTCCTACGAGTATTCCAGTCAGGATATATTTATGTATATGGGTAGTCCTATGAATCTATACTGACATATCAATCTAGTCATATAACTACTCAGTTCAGTTCTTTTTGCGCTACACGTGGACATAACATCTGTTCAGAAGATACATGCTACAGTATACGGATAAAGATGCATACCAAAATTGGGTTTTTGATAGACATTTGTTTAATCAAGGTCACTTGTCTTAGTCATATACCGTCGCTTTGTGGTCATTATTGGCTATTACCAATATAGGGAACTATTTCAAGAAACTAAAAGTCCTTTACAGATTAGAACTAGGACCAGGGTTGTCCATCACACTCCACAGAAACCGGGTATGTGCTGGCCATGGTACAGTTGTCGCTTTCGTTTAAAGAATTCCATGTTGATTTCCACAATGTTTTGACATATACTAGAATGCTGCGGCGTTTCTTAGGTTGCCAAGTTTATCTCTCTACAACGCCCAACCTAGCATAGTCGTGCGTCTCGGAGGTACAAATTTTCCTAAATAGAGCATCTTATTTGTATGTGTAGTATATTTATCAGACTCCCAGAAGGATGTGAAGTTCTTTTGAGTATGGGGTTGTTTAAGGGTCCTGGGTACTCAAAGTGGATATGACAAGGTTGAGGCCAGTATAAAAACTTCACTGCTCCGGAAAGCCGGCTCCTCTACCGGCATCAACACGGGAGCCCACAGGTAGTGTGGGCACCAGCTGGAGCAGGAACTTACGTAAGTCTCGAACTGACGTTGAATATCGGAAGTTGATAGTATGGAGGTTATTATAATTTAATTGGTTACGTATGTAAGGTCACATCCTTAAAGATTTTTCTTGAATAAACCATTCTCACTCGAGGCCATTGTGATCGATGGAAGAAATGATTTTTGGATTTGAATAGACTAGCACAGGCATATAGAAATCATCTATAGAGACTCTTGACTACCTATATCCTCTGTTGCTTGTTCGCTAGCCGAGGGCCTGCCAGATTCACCAGATTTGTTATTCTATGTAAAGCCTTGAGTGCGGATAGGTCCATGCACTGATATGAAACTCAAGGTTTAATTAGCGAGCAAGAACGGAACCACTCGATTGAGTTATCTAACCACATACCCTAGACAGCTTCCTAGGTAGGTATGCAAGTGAGAACTTTATACCTCACGACGATATGCAACGGACACCGCGTATCTGTGCCAAGGACGGCAAGGTTTCCAGGGTCTACCCAGGCTAATGGTCTATCTGAACCAATCCATACACATCAATTCCTCTGTTTTGAGAACGGTACCCTTCGTTAACATCGCTTCCACCTTACATAGGTACCTGTATAAGCGGGTACCATCCACTATTCAACCAAGTCAACTGTCGTAATTTGAAGAGCGAGAAAAGCATGACTCCACTCATATCATACCGCGGCAACCACGTGTAGAATATCTTTCTGAGAAACATGGTTCTATCCGGTTACTGAGGAAGTATGGGATACGAAGACCTTTACGTACCCCCTCTTCACCATTAGAGATATATTCCCCACATCTAGTATACCAAAGTACTGTGCTTTACCCAGGCTATGCAACCTAGATAGGTAATAAGTAGGGAGATGTGGCGGAGTTTAGAACTAATATCTATAGTTACTCGGAGAAGCTCGGTCTTTGTTCGAAGTTACCCCGAGCCTTTCTCTCGTACTTAAACCAAGAGTCAAGGGTCTGGTCACGGACCCTTGAGACACCCTAGCCCTACCTACAGAGATCTCTAGGTAAGTAGGTATTTGACCTGCTGTCCTACCAGAAGTACTCGGCATGCTGATAATGAAGAGGGGTTTTATAGGTGTTCAACCTACGAATAAACTGGAACTCTGCACTGTACCGGGAATTGAATTCTAAGAATTGGAAGTAACTAAGAGAAAAATTGTAAGGATGATATACCTACTTCGATGGTTAACTAACTTGGAAGCTAAGCGTTTTCTCGGTTCCTGATAAGTTTTCGTAGAAAAGACTGTCTATACTAAATTAATTACATAATCTTTAACGACCACAACTTAGGATTATACACCAATAGGGGCAAATTCGAGGATAAGTGGCTGGAAAGGGGGTGGCCGAAACTCACAAGCCACAATCAACCAAAGCAACAATGTAGATCATCAACAAACGACTAAAGTTGGTTTTGATCTGTAAAAGGCAAACCTACCCTTTAAGCTTCCCACGGGCAAATGGAATTGATGGATGATGAGAAGAGTGCTTACGTAGGTACAAATGAGTCTGGGCCAACCTGAATATGTAGAAAGACCCATCTGTCAAACGCGTACCGTACCGCCCCTCTGATCGTGTGGGACCTGAGTTAAATGAAACTATTACGAATCTAGATTTGACGTTCGAGGCGATAAGTTCCCTTGATAAGAAGGCAGAATGGATTAGCTGTGCTAGGAAAATCCCAAACCAAACTTTGTGAACCAGTATACCCATCAAATGGGTCGATTCTAACGTGTCGTGATCTCCATTAGATAGCTCGCTAGAAGTAGCATTTTGCGCACAGGAGGAGCGCCAAGATGCAGGTCCGCTAGTACTGATATTTATAGTGACGGATTGGGTTGGTTAACATGCCGGCCCATAGGTGACTATGAGAGGTTCATGCCACGCTACGAGCAGATGCTTATCGCAACAATAGAACCCAAGTGATAGGCTGTAGGTAAATCTAGTGGCATACATGATAATATGCCGTGTTACGTGGAAATTGTGTTCCTTACAAGAGAGATATATCATGCAGCCTCTCCGTTATTAGAAAGACACGCACCAATATGTGCTTCGTGTCCCATACACCGCAACTCCTCTCATAATAGTCTGAGTAGTGATTGATCCCGTGTTGGAAGTGGGGGGTTCCAGTTGGCGAAGTGTGGTGAGGGGATCAAAAGGTAACAGTGCCTCAAGTAGAGAGTCGAAATGTAAGTTTTATCATTTTTACTCGATGCTGAAATGGACAGAATAAACGATGTAGAAGACTGAATCGAGCACATATAATACTCACAATAGCTTATTAGATGTTTAAACCCGAACTTGATATCAACTTGGGGTTGCAATGAAGCAACTTTTTGGAAGATACAAGATTGATGCCTATCAAGCACTGTGAAATTCAACAGATATGATATCTGAGCATCGCTTCTCGAAGAAAAGAAGAAAACAGTAACAATATTATCATACTACCAACTGGAGTTATGAATTATTCAACAGATAAGTCCTCTTTGAAGGCGCTCGTTTTGATTAATTGACCTAAACACCGTGGTTCGTAAACCTAATGGTGAGATCTTTTATGGTCTTCTATACTAACCACCGTCTATCATTTTTAACTTCCAAAGTCCCCAATAGCAGTAAAGATGGTCTAAAGTCTACTATCTACCCGATAGGCGAAAAATTAAACTAATGTTTCCTATTTTACAAAAGCTAATAGCAGTGGTTTATAGATATGAAACCCCGAGGGTTTGTTGGTGGCCTATGACACTTATCTAATTTCAAACCGGTGTATCGTATTAATAGCACAAGGAAAGGACGAGATATCGACACGCAAAGAACAATGTTCTTTTGGACTTATACAAAGTACCGCTAGCTGCTATGCAGACAAGACTCAACACAATAGTTATAATATTGCGTTCGAGACTGACATTCTATGCACAGTCTTAACCTGGTGATATTTTTCGAGAGCATTGAGCGAAGGAGTACATTAGCTGTATCAGGCAGAACGTATCACTATGCTTAGAGAACTTAATAGAAAACGAAACAACTACGACGGATCATGACCGAGCCTGCAATCGAAGTATCACTGGACGGATGAGTTGCTGAATTACAAAGAGAAGCAACGTTAAGACCTTCAACCCAATTTCCCAAGTATTGGAGACACCTATGGCGACACCATCTTCAGGATACGAATGGATAGATACTTCATAATCAGGACGGAAAATAATAATAAATAACGGCTACAGAAACGATCTGCTCCGTACCGTAGGACAGGATGGATATGGAGGAAGAGGTAGAATGGAATACTGAGTTGTCGACATGACGAACACTTCTATGCTCCAAACAGACACATGCTGATTGTTATTATGTCCAACTGGTACTTAAGAGCCAGGATATAATTGCTCTCTGATTTTATTAGAGTCGGCAGTGAGGATATCTGTACAATGTTTAAGCAGTTAAGCTTCCCATATAAAATATGCGGCTGTGACCGGAGCCCCATTGAAGAGTCGATGTTTCTGCGGTCTCCCTTTTCAACAATGGGTATATCATTAGGTTCAGGCTACACAAAGTATGAACAATCAGGTAAATTTTAGTAAAGCGTAAAAGTCTCTAGCGGGTATTTTGTAGTAATATTAGTATCAGTGTATATACGACACTGTGTCTTATGATGGGTATCACGACAAATCCCCTACGGGCCGCTAATACACAGTTCCCATCTTTTGCTCTACACAACCAGACAATCACCGAGTAACTTATTCCTCATCGTCGCTCTCAGGGGGCCGCTTACGCGGCCAGTCCCTAGCGAAGTCGATTTGGTCCCTAGGCCAGAACCACTCGAGAAAGACGAAAATGAGGTAGTCGATCACGACGCACAGGCAAAACAGCTTCCCAGCCCAAACGCCACATCCATAGTAGCGCTTAAGGCGGTCGATGAGGGCAAAGTTGCGGCCCCGCGTGGCGCTCCAGTGGCCCTCGTTGCCCACGTCGTAGCCGTAAAACTCATTATTAGTGAGGTCGCCCGAGATGCCACGGTACACGCGCTCGGTGCGCTTGGCCACGTTAGTCCACGAGTACATGGCCTTGACCTGCTCGTGAAACTTCTCGGTGCGGACCTTATTCGCACGGAGAGCGGCGATAGCTCGTCCAGTGGCGGCCACCAGGTCATTCTCCTCGGGCTGAGCAAAAACTGTCATGTGGGACGGCAGAACTTCCGGAATACCACCCACAGCAGTGCAAACAACATATAGACCGCAGCTCGCCGCCTCCACGATGACGGTTCCAAAAGCCTCGGTTAAACTGGGATGAAGGTAGATGTGACCCCTGACCATGACATCTCGTACGTTTTCATGTCGTACAGGCCCTAGCATTTCGACCTTGTCCTGCAAGACATTCTGCTCGATCATCTGTTCTAGATCAATGGCTTTTGGTCCGGACCCTGCGATGATAAATCGCGTGTTAGGGTGGTTTTCGAGGATCCGGGGAATGGCTGCGGTGAGAAGATCTGTTCCTTTGTTGTAGAATAGACGGCTAATAACTACGATGGTGAGAGTATCATTCGGGCCGAGGGGGTGTGCGGGAAGCGGATGTTGATTAAATATAGAGCTGTTTGGTTCCGGACGCGGAAGGGGTTTGAAGTTCTCGGAGACGACAGCGTTGGGGATCACAGATACCATGAGAGGGTCAAGTGCTGCCCTAAGCACTGTGTTTTCCTTGCTACATAGCGAATGTAAGCAATGGGGAAATAAAGCCAAGCTAACGAACGAGCAAATAGACAACGTACCAGGTGTGGCTCACGCAGATGACATGGTCTACATCACTAAGGGTAAATTTAAGGAGCTTGTTGTTCAATATACTGGCAGCATCTGCGAATCCAAACAAGGAATGGTCCGTATAGACAGTCCTCAGCCCCATGGTCCTAGCATGCAAGATGGCCTCCTGGCAGAGACTGCTGAAGCTGGCATGTCCGTGGACAATCTCTATGCGTTCCCGAATGATTATATTCCGAAAAAGAGGGAAGAAAGAGAAGACGGTAGGGAAGGTGGCGGATCGGTATATGATAGCAAAAGGAACGTGGAAGACCTTGATGCCGTTGGTCAAGTATCGAATGCCCTTACGATCCTCGTAGGCGTGGGTAATGACGATGACCTTATGGCCTCGGTCAATCAACTTGGAAGCGAGCTGGTATATGTGACTTTCAACTCCACCGGGCTGGGGGAAGAAGAAATCGCACACCATGGCGATGTTGTAGGTTCGGCGCGGCATCTTGGGGGACGGTGGTGACAATGCTCATACAAGTTTCGAGTTCGGGTCATATTCGAAAATTGAAACTCGATGATAGAGGAGGAGGTGAGTAGTACTATATCGAGTGATTATGGTCCATCAAGTTGAAAGTTGAATGTTGAATAGCGGCGTCGGTAGTGGTCTGTCGGTATGAAATCTACCGGCGGGTTTGGTAGTCTAGTTGTGATTAAGAGCTGGTTTATATATGCGGTAATTGGTCATAAAAACATTCCGAGCTAGTGCTGAATGGTGCAGAATGGTTGTTTTTATTAATGAGCGAAGAGGAGAGAAGCTGTAGTTAAAAGTTGAAAGTTGAAAGTTGAAAGTTGAAAGTTGTAAGTGTATAAGTTGGAACTTGGAACTTGGAACGTGGAACATGGGCTGCTTTCCAATTGCGACACTAAATAACTTTAAACCAGGGCCAGGGTTATTGATAATAGAAATCGATAAGATATTGGCAACCGATAGTGAAGGCGGTCAATTTTTATGCGACGGCAGAATTTTCCAAGGTTCCTAATCCATACCTTCAATTGCATATGGCATCACAACTTATAAACATCCCACCTTTTCATCATTCTAGACAACACATTCATTATATGAAAAAAGACCCCCCCCAAAAAAGGAAGGGAAAAAAAAATGTATTCTCGATACGTACCACCGCCGAAAGGTTCTATACCTAATACTTCAGCATCACCACAACCACAACAAACTCCCAACTCGATATCCGATCCCGTCCCAGCTCCAGCACCAAAAGCGCAACCGACAGCGTATGCTCGATACGTCCCTCCACCCAAATCAAATGGCCAAACACCAGTAACCAATCAGACTCAACAGCATGTACGCTTCGATGATGTAGTTGCAGAAGGAAAGCAGAGTAATGAGGACGAACCTCCCACAAAGAAAGCCAAGTTGACAGAAGACGACTCCCCCGAGAAGTCAAAAAAGAAAAAATCGAAAAAATCGAAGAAGGATAAGACTAAAAATCAAAACTCCCCCAAGGAAACAATTGGTGTTGGTCAGGCTTATGGTTTTGGCGACGACTTAATCGACGTGGAAGACGCACCAATTCAAGAGACTGCGCTGGCAAGATCACATAGACCGCAGACAGAGAAACCGTCCAAAGAGAAAAAGAGAGAGAAGAAACTAAAGAAGGAGAAGAACATCGATGAAGCAGCGGCTGGGGATGAGGATGAGAACGAAACCCCGAAACGCTATAGATCGGTATTGGAGAAGAAGGCCAAATCCATAAAGAGTGCCCCTGAACCAGCCGTCGAAGCTAAGGAGCCCGAAAATGGTGACATTGATATGCAGGACGTATCCAATATTGACGCTCCCAATGCAGAGGATGCGGATATGCAAAATGATGCACAGGATGGAGCGGAAACCGAACTTCACGGGCTAGAGCCGCTTCCACAGCCAGAGCCAGCAGCTCCAGACACGGCCAAGCCCACCTACGAGACTTTACCTGCTTGGCTAGCTGAGCCCATACGCATCTCTTCCCAGGCTACCACCCCCTTTTCCAAGCTTGGAATCTCACCAGAGCTAGGTATCAGGTCTGAAATTGCGGAAAGACTATCAGCAAAGGGTTATAAAGAGGCCTTTGCTGTCCAGACGGGCGTGATACCCCTCCTACTTCCCCATCACTGCAACTCAATGCAAGGTGATGTCCTCGTTTCAGCTGCTACTGGGTCAGGTAAAACTTTAGCATATGCCCTCCCTATGGTAAGGGATATCAGCTATGGAAACCGTCACCTTACCCGGTTACGTGGCCTAGTCGTTCTTCCAACCCGTGAATTGGTCAAGCAAGTCCAGCAAGTATGCGAACAGTGCGTCGGTGTTTTTGCGCTTGATGGGGCAAAGAGACGACCGCGGATTGCCATCTCCATGGGAAGTCAAACGCTGGAGCAGGAACAAAACGCCCTCATTGAGAGGGAAGAACAATACAACCCGGAGGCATACTCCCAACGTATGAAGCGATTGGGGCTTTTGAAGAATTCTCTATCTGAAGAGGAAGATGAGGACTACAATACCGAGGACGAAGAGAAGGCAGCAATAGCGAAGAAGGAGGACAGGATCCCAACGTTGCCCGATCATGTCATTTCATACAAGTCCAAGGCGGATATTCTCATCTGCACCCCAGGTAGACTTGTAGAACACATCAAGTATACCCCCGGTTTCTCTCTAGATTTTGTTCGTTGGCTAGTAGTCGACGAGGCAGATAAGCTGTTAGGACAGGATTTCCAGCAGTGGATAGACATCGTCATCCCACGTCTACAGAGCGATACCCGACCCGGTGCGCGTAATCACAAGCAGTCAAATCTGTCAGGGGTTAGGAAGGTAGTCCTGAGTGCTACAATGACGCGCGATTTGGAACAGCTAGAAGGGCTCAAGCTACGACGACCAAAGCTAGTTGTTTTGGAGGGTTCTGAAGACCAGGACGGTACTGCTGTTGATGGTGTCCCAGCTGAACACCATCTCCCCGAGCTTCTCGAAGAGGCGGCTATCAAAGTCAAGGATCCCAACCTGAAGCCCCTTTACCTACTTGACCTGCTCCAAAGCGACAAGATACTGGGTGCGCCAACGCCTATCGATAGTGATGACGAGACTTCGTCCTCCGGATCAGACTCAGATTCACACTCTGATACCAGCGCCGACGCACTAGCCACAGCCAAAATATCTCCCAACCCCTCCCCTAAGACCCCCAGCGTCCTCATCTTCACCAGATCCAACGAGACGGCCCTGCGCCTCTCGCGGCTCCTCTCCCTCCTCTCCCCCAAGCACCTGTCCCCCCTCCTCGGCACCCTCACCTCCACCACCCCCTACGCCGCCCGCCGCGACACCATCCGCGCCTTCCTCTCCGCCAAGCTGCGCGTCCTCGTCGCCTCCGACCTCGTCGCCCGCGGCATCGACCTCCCCGCCCTCGACCACGTCGTCAACTACGACGTGCCCGCCAGCGTCGCCTCGTACGTGCACCGCGTCGGCCGCACCGCCCGCGCCGGCAGGACGGGCAACGCCTGGACCCTCTACACGAACCCCGAGGCCAGGTGGTTCTGGAAAGAGGTCGCAGCCGGTGGGGGCGTCGCCCGCATGAAGAAGGTGCTGAGGCTGGGGGCTGTGGAGGAGGGGCAGGATGAGGGGCACGTGTGGGAGGGGAAGGTGAGGAGGTATGAGGAGGCGCTGGAGAGGCTGGGGAGGGAGGCGGGGGGTCGGTAGGGTGGGGGGATGATGGGTGTATATAGGAGATGTACTTAGGGCTGTAGTGAGTGCTTCTGAGAAAAGGGGTAGGTTGATTAATATATATATTCTCTAAGTGCGATCTTGAATGAAGAGCAGCTTGCAATAGGATGGATGTGACTTGAAGGTGTTGTGTATACGCTTCGAGAAGCACTTGAACATATTGCTGTTCATTCACTTTTTACTTTTCACTTTTCCGATTTCAAAGTGATGATGAGTGTCCGATTTAGCTATGTATTATTTATCATAGACCGCAGCCTTCCTTCCCACATTTACCAAAACTCGTTCCTTGATTCTAAAAATAGTCGGCTTCACACCCGATTTCACTATTATGTATAGAAGCGAGCTTCTCTCTTACCACAAAGAAGGGTCATATAAAAATGCATAACATTCTCGTATTTGACCCCCAAAATCATAAACGTAAGCTATAATACTTACGGAACCAATAGAACAGACTGCTAGCCTAAAACCTTTAACTTAGGGGGATCAAGAGCGATAGATGTTAATACGAGACGATAGTGAGGGGATAGAATGAGGTATATCAATAGTCCAGGAAAGTGTCTATAAGGAAATGGGCCTCGATATATATACACCCAGTACATATAGTGATGCAGTGTGATAACCTCATATTCCAACAAAATATACCCCACCCCTTTTACCACACAGGCCATGGGTACGCCCACTAATCAGCCAACCACAACTGAACACCTAAAGTGCTAACAGCCTCCCAGTAAAGAAAGATAGGAAAGAAATGCAAAGGAGATTGAAAAGTAAATCATAGAAAGTTTGAGCCTTTGAGGGGACTTCCTCCTTAACGTCTTGGATGTATCCCAACTGTCTATATAGCTGAATGGGTGACTGGTACTAAACTCTAGCTCCATGCTCTCGTTTCAAATATTACTAGTATTGTTAGCCCTGCATTCCCATGCCGTAGTTTCTGGATCGGTATATGTAACGTAGTGATAGGCGAAATCATAGCGAAAAATAAAAATAGAGTGGCATACTGTTGGCGATCCATAGTAACTGTAGACAAAGGTCTGCAGGCGGAAAACGTATCTAGCCGATTGGGTTTCGCCCAACTCTATAACTCATGGCTTTGGTAGAAACAAAAATGGCTTACATGATTCTAAAGAGCTAGTAATATTTATCTATTTCCCATACACTGTATAGGCACCTCTACTCTATTGTGATATCCCAGAGACCCCGGGTCCACACCTCTTCATCTTCTTATAGGGGCGAAATGGATACACTATATACTGTTGTCCCGTTTATCTGGTTAGGCATTTACACATCCCGACTACCTAGAAGACCGCGTTCCGCACTGCCATAATGGAACTGATATCCTCCGCCAGGCTAACCGGGAACGGCTCTCGGACGGCAGCCGTCTCTAGGGCCGAGAAGATCGCCTTGACACCAATGCCAACCTCATCCGCTCCTGTGATTGATTGGAGCTCTCTCAAAGTTGTATCTACGTCGTCCGGGCCATTGAACCTGCCGGAGGCCTCAAGGAGATCCTGCAGCTCATGGAGGTCTTTGACGGCAGGGACAGCGATTTCTCGATCGAATTCGAAGACTCCGTGCTGATTGAGCATAGACCGCTGGCTTGTAGTGGCCATGATCAATAGCCTTCGGCCCTGTTGGAAGGTTAGCATTGCGAGGGGGGGGGAATGTCTCATATAGAGAATGGCATACCTTAGGGGGGGGATTCTCAAGTACGGCGCCCAAATACTGAACGACGGCGTTTGAGAATCTTGGTCCAATGGGATTCCACTCGATGATCTTCTCCAGGCTGTCGAGAATAACAAAACTGAGCGCCGACTTGTACGCATCAGCAAATGCACGTCGGAGGCCCTCAAGTTTAGCGACTTCGGACGTTCCAAGATCCATTGGTCGGATGATCTTGACAAAAGGGAACTCCGACTTCAATCCAATTTCAGCTGCCAATGCTGTTTTTCCAGCACCATAGGGACCGTGGACCAATACAGAAAACAGAGATAGCTTCTTCGAGGCACGAACGGCTTCCACAAAGCTGAGTCCTGTAGTGAGGATGGATTGGATATGTGGGCTGAAGTCGATGATCCCATAGGGAGTAGCCCTGGTGAGCTCCTCCTCCGATACACCAAAGGCCGGTTTCACGTCATCTAACGCGCTCATGAAATCGTCACGAGTGAGCATGACATCCTTGGGATTGCCACTTATGCGCTCATCACCAAGCTTGGTGTGCCGATTGAAAGAATAAGAAACCGCCGCTTTGACCAGACCAGCGATCTCAGCGCCTGAAAAGTTCTTGGTTAACCGCGCAAGTTCCTCCAAACTCACGTCATCAGAAACCCTATTCGAGCCTCGCATCTTGGAAGTATGGATCTTGAGGATTTGGATACGGCCATGCTCGTCGGGAAGAGAAATTTCTACATGGACCTCCAAACGACCAGGACGTAGAAGCGCATCATCAATCATGTCCTTCCGATTGGTCATGCCTATGAGAAGGATGTTGTTGAGCTGGTTAACGCCATCAAGTTTGGATAGGAGCTGGTTGACCACACTGTCGCCAACGCCAGTACCGCCTGTGCCAGAGCCTCGCTGCTTACACACAGCATCCAGCTCATCGAAGATAATGATGTGAAGATCGGACTCCTCGCCATTTCTTTTATAGTCTTCCTCCGCGTCTTTGAACATGTTGCGGACGTTTTCTTCGGACTGACCAACGTACTTGTTCAATATTTCAGGACCGTTGATGACCTTGGGTTCTCGTGCATTCAACATCTTGCCGATCTCTCTAGCAATAAGAGTTTTCCCTGTACCTGGAGGTCCGTATAGCAGGATACCCTTCACATGGGAGATGCCCATCTGTTCGACCAAGGCAGGGGGGAAGATGCGGGACGCGAAAGCACGGCGGAAGATAGTACTGAACTCGTTATCGAGACCTCCAATACCCATGGACTCAAATTTGAAGTCGGGTCGGATGATAGCGTTCTTAGAGGACTGCATAGAGCCGCCCACTAGCTTGATAGGTGCACTGGGTTCTGCGTAAAAGTTGATATCGGGGAAATGGGTGTCCCCAATAATAGAAGGGACAAGCATTCCTCGTGCTTCTGGATCAACTGTTCTTTCGGAGGCATGACTCTGCTCACCCCCGCCTAGATTGGTAAGTTGTACCGTCTTCACGGTAATCTTCAACCGCGATGTTTCGTATTCCATCGTGATTTCCTGTCCAGGAGCTAAAATTTGCCCTTCGTAAGTTTTTCTAAAGTGCATCTCTAAATGGTCGTGGTCATAGGTTTTTATTTGTGCTGAGGGGCTTTTGGATACTTCAAGATCGATACTCCCCAGTAGGGGGGGTTGCTCGCTATACCGTTCGACCTCCAAGGTTTCGAAATTGCTAACTTGACTCCAAGTCCTCTGCGACCTATTCATGAGTATCGCCCCCTGCTGCACGCCTCCTATAGGGCACGCGGAGAAGACGCAACAACGACCATGCTTGTTTTTAAAGCAAAGATAGATGTTCTTCCCGGGTGGATCGGAGGGGAAGTCAATCGGGGAGACGGCGCAAATGTTTAGGTCACTGTATTCTGGGTAAACTTTGTCCAGGAATGTGGCGGTCGGCTTCAGCTTGACTGCAGGCCCCGCAGTTGCAGTTGGGGGGTCGGTTCTCGGAGGTGGCATGCTGTTCCCGCCAGGGCGGCTAGGATTAGGGGTACCACCATGGTGAAGTGAAGGCGTAGTGCCGTATAGAGGTCTAGGGACGTTGGGGGCACCGCCATGGTGAGGTGAAGGCGTAGTGCCGAATTGAGGTTGAGGTTGAGGTTGAGGTCTGCCGTGGTCTGGAGAGGGGCGCGGGGGAACTTGCGTATAGCCTTGTGTGCCACCGCGTGCAGGCATACCTCCACGGGGTCCTCTGTTTAGCCCAAGAAAATTTCTATTATCTTTATCGGACATCGTGTGTTGTGGGAAAATTAGGGTGGTAATTCGTTCTGACGAGATGAGTTGTAGGATTGGAAGGGATCAGGTATGGTAGCTTCAATGTAGGGTCCGATATAGGTAAGGAAAATGAGAAAGGTGGTAAGGTTATGTCATGTACATAAGACACAGAATTGAGGCGGACAGTTATTTCAATTCAAAAAGGCCACAGGAAAAGGACACAGTACATATGGGAAGGTTGTAAAGTAACCAGGCAATTCGAAGTTGGGATGTTGGGATGTTGTGATGTTGTGATGTTGGGTCAATTGGTTGTTGTAAGTGTCAAAGTCTAAGTCGATACCCAAGACTTGTGAAGAAGTCTGGTTAGGTACTATGTAGGTTACGTCGCAGTTGCGGTTTCACGCCCCCCACTAATCTAAATTCAAACTAGCCTGCTACTAGTTTGGTTTAGCTTGATTTCGGAATACCGGGGATCACATACGGAGTACGGGCAGAGCGGGTCACCTTTAACTTATCCCTACTGTGGGGCGGCGGAATAACTTCGGGATCACATCCCATTAATCAGTTGTTACATAAGTAGCCATAGCTCTAGTTTAGTTCCTCTCCTTCTAATCTACATCATCTTTTCCTGCAACTGATCGACCACTCTTCACTAGGTATTACCTAGTATTACCTGCTAAGTAAATAGTAGTTGATCTAATTAAATATGTTCAAATATTAAAATATATATAATACCTACAATCGCATAAATGTAACACAAACCGACCTTTACAACTAAAATACTATTGACATCAGCACGACTGCCTTTAAATAACCCTAACTCCATTGGCTCAGATACCTATGATGTTATCAATAGACTATCGACGTTACTTAAAGGATTATGGTTATCCATATCTAGTCTGACTAGATTGGATCGAATAACTCTCCTCCCACACACACCAATCAGAGTCTCTAATCCGGTATAGGCTGACTCATCCACCTACATGATCTATAGGTCTAAAGTAGTACCCCTCTGTCGATATTATCTATCGATATTCGACGTACGATACCCCCCAACCCCCAAGATAGAAGGTTTACCCTAGACTTGCATTATTAAATCGTACTCGTCTACCTTGAAGTCCATCGTGTCTATCCAACCATCTCGAAAAGACAAAGGTAACAATAGGCATACCAATGATATCACATACCTATGTAAGTGGCTGACCAACATAGCCTATTGGGTTTCCAAACTGCATTCAAGCTATACCCTAACCAGATCGAAAGGTTGGGTAGACCATCCTAGCGACATCTCGATACCCAATAAAAGAGATAATCTCCTAACTTAGCTTAGATTCTCGTCCCAAGCCTGCTGCTTCTTTGGGGCGAGGGAACGGGCACTGCATCCCGGCACCAAGGTGCGGTTCGGAGTTTAAGACTAGATGATGAAGTTCTGGTATAGCCGATTTACAACGGCCATGTTCTCCGCTCGAAAACTACCCCAAGGAAACGGAAAGGGCATGAGCTATATAATCTTTATATACCTAAGTTAAGGAGATAGACATATATGTACATATATATATATCGATGCTATGATCCAGAGACCAGAGATTGAATCCCGACTATAATATTTCCCAATTCCCTACTTACCATATCGTGTGTCCCCTTCCCTTATATACCTTGGCAGCCTTCCATTCTCATCAAGTTTCCTTCTCCCCAAGACCCTATATCCCTTCACTAGTCACGTAACCTACCTACCTAAACCCATCCCGTCATGGCCCCTCCTCCGCCCGGTAGCCGCGTCCTCATCACCGGCGTAACCGGCTACATCGGCTTCCACATCCTCCTCGACGCCCTACGCGCGGGATGGACCGTCCTCGGCACCAGCCGCTCGCAAGCACGCCTCGACAACCTCGCCAGCAACCCCGCCGTCCTCGCCGCCGTCTCCACCCCCTCCTCCCTCGAGCTCATCCAAGCGCCCGACTCGGACGACGAAGCCGAGCAGCGCGCGTTCTTCACCGCTGCCCTCCGCGGCATCACCCACGTCGTCCACACGGCGGCGCCCCTGCCCCTCCCCCACGCCAACCCCACCGCCGGCGTCCTGCGCCCCACCATCGCCGGCGCGCGCGCCCTGCTCGCCGCCCTCGCAGCCGCGCAGCCACCCCCCTCCCGCCTCGTCGTGACCTCCTCCTTCCTCGCGACCCTATCGCCCTACCCGCCCGACCCGACCATCCGCGTCACGCCCGAGACGCGGGCCCCCGCGCCCAGCGAACACGCGCTCGCCGACGTGGGGGAGGACCCGATCACGGCGTACCGGCTGGGCAAGGGGGTGGTGCTGAGGCTGCTGGACGAGTACGCCGCGGAGAGCAGCACGGACGTGGTGATCGTGTTCCCGGGGTTCGTGCACGGGGGCCACGAGGGGGCGCGGACGATGGCCGAGTTCGACGTGAGCACCATGTTCCTGATGCGCAGCCTGGTGACCGGGGTGCGGGCGCCGATGGGGCGGGTCGGCGGGGCGATCCACATCAAGGACACGGCGGCGGTGCACGTGGCGGCGCTGGACGAGGAGAGGGTGCCGCGGGCGGGGGACGGGAAGCCGACGAGCCTCGGGGCGACGATCCCGGTCGTGTATGACGACACGTGGGGTATCGTGCAGAAGCACTTTCCCGAGGCGGTGGCGGCAGGGGTTTTCACGCAAGGGAGCGAGGAGACATGGGCTAGCGGGTGGGACTCGACGCAAACGGAGAAGCTCCTGGGTATGAAGTTTAGGAGCTATGAGGAGATGGTGGTTGACTTTGCGAAGAAGTACATTGAATTGCTGCCGAAGAGCTCGGCCGGTCATGAAGATGTCTTATCATAATAGCATCATAGGTTAGGAGGTACCGACGAGTACTTTGTATTAGTTTGTTAGTTATTTTCTCGGGTTGCCCAAAGAGTGCTCACATAAGTTGTACAGATCGATCTTGAATCAAACATAGAACTGATTATACACTTCCGTTACCTGCCAGTTTCACAAAGTTTAAAGTTACTAGCAAGGGTTGTACTAAAAGCTAATCTGATCTTAGCTCCAAATTCAGGGGTAAAAGTCTAAGAATGTCAGGTATAATGTATGTAGTATGAGCTTTCAAGGAGACTAACAGAAACAAGATTATCATATAAAAATACTCTATCAAAGTTGTCCTAATCCACCACCTTCAATTTGCCACTACATAATATATCAACCAACACAGAATAGAATAAAATAATCATCTTTAATCTAACCTAGGTAGAGACAATAACACCTTACGTGCGATAGAGTCGATAGATCTACCAGCAAAAAAAAAAAAAAAGATATGCCATCATCTGATCTACTCCCCCCTTTTAAGGCCTTCCTCATCGAGCTACTACCAAAATCCCGCTGCTTAATCCCCACCCCCAGTCCGGACCAAATCCGAATAAGCGAAGAGGTTGGCATTACCTACTTCAGCCGCTACGTCCTATCCGAGGCGCAACCACCAGCAGCAATCTCAAGTCAACGTGTCATAGGGCTATGGTAAGAACTAGGCATAATGCGGCCGGCACAGCCGTAGCGAAGTGACTTTCCAACAACCGTTAGGTTTCCCACATCGATCTCCATTGACCGAGTATCACTGGTTTAGAGCCAAGAGTGCTCTTCGTAATGCGGTTGGCCATTTCCTCTTTATCGGGTGTGCACGTGTGTCAACTATCCGGTACGCTTAACTTAGTGTCGGATGTGTATAGCCATGGAACACTAGGTTAGGCAGCGAGCGGTGGCTATGTGTTAGAATGCGATCCAGACAGGGCAAGCCACTCATACTCTCCTTCCGAGACAGAGTGTATCCGTAGCTAATGACTGAGACTAAATTGAGGTCCGTGATACAACTCGAGAATCCAGTATAGGTTCTCCTTCATCGAAGTTCCACGCTCTAGAGCAAGTAAAACACCGAGCAATAACAAGGCATATTCATAGATAATTGTGAGTGTGACCTGCCCGATCTTTTAATATTGCCTCAAACCCTGACGTCACGTTATCTCTCCTGAGCTGTCAAATATCATATCAATCAACGAGGGGGGCGGTGAATAAGAATAACGTACGTATCAGCTGAGTCAGGTGGCCTTGCGGCGTAAAATATTCGAAAACTAAGAACATCCAACAACCGAACCAAATAGAAAGAAAGAAAAAATGTTCATCAGTCCTACTGCTTGCTAGTAGTAGTAACGTTCACTTGGAACTTCTTGGAACTACCTACTTATATGTGGCGAGACCAAATATTACGAGCTTGTTCCGATGGGCTGAACGTCCCAAATACGAGCTCCGCTGATTGACCAGGGGAGTGGAACCGTTATATCCAGCTGAGAGATAACTCCCGGTTCGGGTTCTAAATTTGGATTTAAAGTGACGAGATTATGGTCTGCTTATTGGCAGACAGATACATATACCTTACATATAGTGATTATTGAGTGGGTATAATACGGTACCCGCCTTCCTCAGCCTCAGATTCGTTCGCGCCAGATAGGTAATCGGGATGGGAATGAGCACTAGGTGTAGGATGTTGCGCCACGCGTGAGAGAAAAAAGAAAACGACCTCTGTGCGATGTCCATGGGTCGGGTCAGACTGTCGCGTAGGACGACGATCGATTCGGGTCGATCGTATTCAGCAGGTTACTTGTGTCCTGAACCGATAAGCATAAGTCTCATGATAGCTATATAAACACTGCTCTATATCTCACATCCTTTCTCAATCTTTAACTCTCACCACCATAGTAATAAAATACCACTCCTATTCCTCTCAACCCAAAATCAAGAAACCACCATTCTTAAGTCTACCCATTCTACCACCACACAACCATTGAAAATGAAGTCCACCTTCCTCCTCACTCTCCTCCCCGCCGTTCTGGCCGCCCCCAACCTCATGCAAGGCCGCCAGGACTCAACCACCACCACCACATCCGCGCCCACCACCACAACCTCGGACCTTCCCTGTCCCACCAACCCGGACAACTGCGCCGCGCGCGGCGGGCACCTGATCTGCCTCAACGCCGGCGTGTGGTGCCGGTACACGGACCCGACGCGGGGCACGCCGGCGTTCTTCCCCGTGGACCTGGCCGGGCCGTGCCCATCGTGTCTGCCCTCGTGGTAGGCGGCGTACTTTGTATGATGTCGGGGTTGATGGACGGACCTTGAACACCCCCTTTTATTTTCTTCGCGCATGAATGAGTTGCGTTGAAAAAAAAGGGGCAGGGGATATTGTTCATCTGGGCTGTTATTAGAGGGAAGAAGAAAAAAACAGGAATAGAGAATTTTTCAGATATTCTTTCTGAAGACGTTTTAGAGGCTTTAGAGAGGATGGGGAGTTTATTATTCTTGAGGTATACGAGTTTTGGGGAGATTGAAGGCATACATAAGTGTATAGTATAGTATGGTGAGCAAGGGATGTGTAATGATTCATTGTATGAAGGATTTTCATAGACAAACTACCTAAGTTAGGACATCAAAGTCCAATAGTAAAATAGAACAGACATGGGACAGGGATCTGAATATAATAAATATTGAGCCAGATATTACCATATTCTGTGAGAAACGTGATTATCTAACACCCAAAATACTTCAAGATAATACACATGATCAAATGCTATTGCCAGTAACTCTGTTAAGTCTCTTATTCAATAGGCGGTGCCCATAAAATAGATAAAACCTATTCGATGTCTGTCTACTCTTACTCAATGCGGCACTACTAGTGGAAGCAAAACCAAATACAAGTGTTCCTCAATACCCGAGGCCAATAACATCTATCAGGTTTTATCGAATCCATGTATTTATGTATAGACAACTGATTTCAGGTCTGTCGGTAGTGAGATTCTACAGTGCTGATAAGCCTCAACTTGCATATCGAATGAAGGATTTACCTCCTTGATAGTTTTAATAACTCCATTTAGTGACAATAATGTTAATGTAGTTTCAGGAGGTCTTGTAGAACTTGGGTTACTACTCAAGTACTCTTGTAGCTTTAGAAGTTCATTGACTTCATCATCGACATCACCCAAATATTTCATTAACATTTTATAGGGTCGATCGATATGTGTTCGGAGGGGGTAGTTGATATCGAGAAATACCTGGGCAGCAAATACGAGGGAGAAAGGAATATGGTTGGTTTCGTCAAATTCTTTGATGCCACGGAACAGCTCATCTTCCACAATCAATTTAGCATCAGCTCTATGCTCTAGCATAAGATCCGTAATGACTCTTGCAAGCAAAGAGCTGTCCTCTTGGACCTTTTCGTATCCAGGCTTAGACGCACGATCGCCTTGAGGGTCATATAAGCCAAGGTGCTCAAGATTATACACAGGTATTTTCTTGCCCTCTAGCCTCTCGGTATATTTTCGTACCGTAAAAGTGGTAAAGACGTACGTTCTGTCCGAAATGTCGTACGTGTCCCAGTTTAAATTATTCATATTCAGAGCAGTGAGGTCAAAGAAGCCATCTCTATATTGGGACCATATATTCCTGATTTGCCAGCGGATCTTTTCGAGATCGTATATGCGCATGTGAAGATTTGCTATCATGTCGTCGATGTTTGTTGTAGTTTCGGCTTCATACGTATAATTATCATTATCTGCTTTTTGAGGCCGTTCAATATCTGGTGCATTTAAGAAGCCATCGGACGGTTCGTAGACCTTGAGGGTTGCAAACATGTTGGCTACTTCGTCAGGAGAAGCTTCTGGGATTTAGTCAGGATAGTAGGCAGGTCTGGTAATGTTTGTGATTTGAAGTTAGAGGTAATAGTGAGGGCAACTTTAGTTAGAGACCTCAGAGAAAGAGATGATAAGGTGAAGAGAGAGAACAGAAAGTGTATGAGGAGGAAAGAGAGAAGAGGAAATGTTGAGTTGAAAAAGAAAAAAAAAAGAAAGCCAGGTACCTCTAGGCAAGGTAGGTAGGTGCCTCGGGTAGTACATATTAGGTACTGAAGGTGCTTGGATCAATTAAACCATATTTTACGCACCTTCTTGCTTACCTTCTTGCCTTCCTTCAATCTAATACGTGGATGAAAGGTACTTTCCTTACATGTAGGTGTACATATGAAGTATAAACCTACATGCAACCAGGATTTTACTAGACGTCAAGTACATATATTAATGCATACGATTCTAGCTAAAATAATTAAAAAAAAAAAAAAAAAGTGTTCAGCAATATATGCTGAGCGGCAGCACGTTTGGATATAACCTCATCAGACAATTCATCGATGGTGTACTAGTACGCAGACTTATTACATATCTCAGCCTTTCTAAGCATTTATGCAGCAAAGCACCAGAATGACATGCACCAATCAGCAGTCATAAAATATCTGCATTGTACCTTAGGTATGTACCTTAGGTAGTAGTTAGCATCCTCAGCTCAGCCCATCATATTTTCTCTTTCCTCTTCCTCCTACCTACCTGCTTTAAGCACTTTTAGTGGTACAAGGGCACCTTCTTATTGAATAGCGCTATCTCAAAAGCTTAGATATGGACCTAACCTAGTCCTGTTGGGTGTAACCTAGGCTTACTAAGTAATATCGTCATCCTTGTCTTTTTTTTTTCTTTTCTTTTTTCTCTTTTCTTCTCTGGCTTGTGAAAATTTCCAAGACCCGCTTCTACACAATTACCAACCTACTTTACCTACTATATCATACCACCCATCCATAATCCATACACATTCCCGCAGCACCCGAGGCACAAAGGCACAAGGCATAGACGAGTACTAGCTGACAATTAAATCAATTCATTTTTATTTTATTTTATTCTATTTTATTTATTACCATTCTCCATGCGCATTCTTACCTCATCATCTTCGGCCACGTCTCTACTTCTTAATACACATCCACATCCACATCTACCACATCTACATCTCCAGCGTCTTACTCGTCGGGCGAAATGTGGTGGAGGTTACCTCTACTACATCACCAATAGCCCTCAATCTGGATTCGATAGCCTTGTTCGCTTCACTTGTTTCGAATTCGCGCGAATCCAGAAAAGATAAGCACCTGCACTGCGCCTTTTGGCCCTTGCGATTTTATGATCTACGCCATATAATTGCTGGTACCATCTTCTGTCCCTCTCTTCCACCTTTTCCCTACACCTACACCTACACGAATACGAATACCTACACCATGTCTGGCCGCACGAGGTCTGCTGTCCCGGCTACCCCACGCGTCATCTCCCCGAGCCCGACCCCCTCGGAAGCCCAAGAGCGATCGGCCGATTCTTACCTGGGTCCCGTCACGCGATCCGCAGCCAAGCGCCGTCAGACGGGCCAGACCCCCCGCCTCCCCATCTACGAGAGCATCGACGAGGACTCGGACCCAGAGCTCCGTCGAGCTCGGGCGCGATCCCGAAGTCCCATAAAGTCCCGTAAACCTGCTACTATCACACCCACTAGGTCCACCCGCGCATCCAAGTCCAAGAAGAAGGAAGTCGATACACTTGTACCTGAAAGTTTGACCGAGAAGTCCGAGAGTGTCAACGGCGTACCCCCAACTTCGGATGGCCATCTTGCTCCCCCATCTCTTGCGCCCGCCGGCTGGACTTGGCGTGATTGGCGTGACTTCAGCCGTAGCCCGAGTCCCCTCGGCTTGATCCCTATCCATCGCCATTTCAAAACCCTTATTCACAAGCACGAGGTGCCTAGAAAGGTGTTGCACGTATCTATTGGCTTCTTTGTCTACTGGTTGTATGTGAGCGGCACCCAGACCTCTTCGGTGACGCCCTATCTCATGGGCGCCCTTGTACCTATTGCCACCGTCGACTTCCTGCGCCACAAGTACGCATCCTTGAATCGCTTATACGTCAAGTGCCTCGGCGCTTTGATGCGCGAGAGTGAGTATAATGGTTGGAACGGCGTGATCTTTTACCTTCTCGGTGCCTGGCTCGTCCTGCGTTTCCTGCCCAAGGATGTCTCTGTAGTTGCCGTTATGCTGTTGAGTTGGTGTGATACCGCCGCAAGCACCTTTGGTCGACTTTATGGAATATATACTCCACGAATCCGTCGCGGGAAATCCCTGGCCGGATCGCTTGCCGCCTTCATTGTCGGCGTCGCCACTGCCGGCTGGTTCTGGGGTTGGCTTGCTCCCCAAACTGGACCCTTTCCGGGAGATGACCAGAACCCGTTCATGTTTCAAGGGTTCCTGCGACTACCCGCGTTTGTCTCTCACTTTTTTCAACTTACCGAGGCCCAATCCACTGTCGGGGGCCCCATTGCCCTTGGTCTGATGAGTATATGGTCGGGACTGATGGCGGCAGGTAGCGAGGTAGTAGATGTTTTTGGCTGGGATGATAACCTTACCATACCAGTTCTAAGCGGTGTTGGGATATGGGGTTTTCTTAAGCTCTTTGGCTAGAAATCAACGTGGGCTAGACGGCTCCTTTCACGGGGCATCTAGGGGTTTGGATGCATAACTGGCGTTTCTGGGTGGATGGTGTAGAGTTATGGCCTTGGCTTCGGATAGACGGAAAATTCTAGCTTGGTGGACGCCGTGAAAGGCTTTGGGCACATTTCCACTCACAATACAGGCTTACAAATTCCAACATTCTTTTCTGGCACTACCGCCACTAGACCTGCAACGGTGTGCACTTTTCGTCCCCGGCTTGGCTCGAAAGTCACATACCGTTCTTCTGTTCATAAGTTACTGCTTACTAGGTGTGATGTAGTGGATTTGGATAGTATGCGGGGCGGGAGATCGGTGTCCTGCTGCGCTGTCCTGTAGCCCTCCCGTGAGCGGCGGCCGGCTTAGCGGCCTAGTTGCGTATGTCGTGCATTTCTTGGGTCGAGGGAACAGGCCATGTCTACCTGTTAGAAAGGTGTCGGAGGCCTGCGACACGGCCACATGTTTATTTACCTCCGGTTTATTACACAACATGAACCTTAGGCGAACTGTCGATCGAGGCTGACATACCGCTCCCCGCCCCTATACGGCATGACAAGACGCGTCTTGCAAAATAAGAAGGTGGTGAATTCATATGTGCTGCATTTTGTGCGGCTTCGTAAAGTTCAAATCCCAGAGAGCAAGGGGCGTCCTTTTTTTTCCCCTTCTTGTTGTCAGAATCCCGCCACCCTAAGACGCCAGCAACCTCTCAGGGACTGGCAAGGCATATTCGGCTACATCTCTCGTCCTATGAAAAGATGCCCCATCATCAAGTCCTATTTTGACTGCATAAAGGGCCAGTCAAAGCCCTGCAAGTTACTTCCATGACCAAACAGGCAGTACCCACACCTGCACCATCACTCCACCGATATACTTGTCTTTCCACTGCTATTCCCCTTCCGAGGCTTGAGGTACATGAGACACGTCCATGGCCCAATTCCTGATCGGTCCGTTGGGAAAATCGACTCGTGTAGACTAATGGGTTTAGATGATTTGTCCTGCGGACGATGTAGTACATTATTTCGAGCCCGCATAACTATCAGCCTTGAAGCCGGCATACACGGCGTTTTGTGCGGTTACAATTCCTCCAAGGCAAGAATACTTCATTGCCATGTCGCGGCTTTCTCCCCCTCCCTCTCCCCACGCACAACCTGGCCGCTATTGTTTGTCCTATTCTTAAGACGCCATGTCACATGAGAATCATGTACGACCGAATCCAGAACCTGCTAGGATAGAGACTGCTAGCGGTTCAAAGGGAAAATCCAAGATGCCTTTTACAGGCTATAGTTTCTAAGCCGATAAGTCTCTTTGTCGGTTAGATCTAACCTCTCGGGATTGTCGTGTCTAGTCTTAGCCAGTATCTAACAGAAGCGGCGAGTCATGGCTCTCCACCCCACTCATACTATCCAACAATTCGCGAGGTATAAACGGGCGAGACATACCGGGCTATGCCTGTGTGAGACTGTTGCTGTCAATCTCCTAGGTTAGGCTAGTTAGCCTAATTGCATGATAATACTCTGATGATCTAAGAACAATACAAAAAAAAAAAAGTGTCAGAATATGAAAAAAGCGCATTTTGTCCGACTTTGATGCTTACTTCATATGGAATTTATCTGGGATGTACCTATAAGCTTAATCCGGAGAAGCTATCAAGACATATTCCTTTTTTTCTTCACCAAAAAAAAACACCAGCAAGGGGGATATGACAACTGGTCCTGGCGTACCGGTGCAGCAGCACGTCTGACTTGGCTGACTTGGCAGTAGTCTAAAAAGATACAATCCTGCGGAACTAGATGGTTACCCTGGCCAGCTCTGGCTTACACTAAGTGACGTCTCCGTTTGTCTATATTTTTTCCTTTTCATGCAATATTTCAATCGTCTTGTCTAACTGAGGGTACCAAGCTATCTTGTACCTTTCTACCAATAAGAACCTCTTTGTCCTCCCAGTTGATACAGTAAACTTGACAACTTCTTAAGAATGCAAGATTATAGATTTACACGTTCCCCTCGATCTCATATCACCCACCAAAAGACGCTCGGTGCAACGTGTGGCCCTTGACCTTTTTTTCGCCTTGATACTACACTACGCATACACTCACTACACACCCACACAGAACGGGACGAAAGAGTTGAATTGACCAGTCAATTTGATCCAATGGGGCTTGGGGCGGTCCGAACAAACTCTTGATGCAGACACGTCAAAGGGCGGCGTAGGGCGGAGGAGGCCAGCGCATCTTTCTTTAAACGTACACGCGATCCAACGCAACCCTGACGATGTACCCCCTTTCCATTTTCCAGCCAACGGGAGCGTAGCTGCGTCATGTACAGATCATGAGGGAAACAACCTAACCTATATACGTAACAAAATCCTATGTAGCTACATAGGGATTCCTCATATCGATTTTTTTTTTTTTTTTGAAAGAGAATGAAAAGAAAATAGAGATAACCCCCACGACGCCAACGGTTTTTTTTTTTTCGGTCTGGCTCTCTGCCTGTTCCATGCTGTTTACCGTGATCACAAACACACGTTTCCGAGACACTGGACCCTGAGATGGGAAGACCCAGTCGTGCAACCCATGTGGAAATCTTTATGACCACCATGGCGGGGCACGGTTTTCTTATGCTTGATGGAAACTTTGGAGGGGCAAAGCCGAGAAGAAGGTGGGTTAGCGAGGAGTTTAGAGAGTTCGTGAGCCAAGAGACGTAGCAATTTGGTTCGTCTATACAATATTTCCCTTTCTTACCTTCTTCCCCCTTCTTTCTTTTCTTCCTTACACTAGCGTTCTTCTGTCCCCCCTCTCCCCTCCTTAGATTTTTGCAGTTTTCTTACCCTTCCCACCGACCGATATTCTTGAATTTCTAACCAATCAGAAAAATTCCCTTTCTACATATTCTGGAAAATCCCTACCTAACCGGTCCCCCGAGAACACTTACACACGCTATGCGTACATAAAATACGTACATACCTACCTACATACACATACACGCATACATACATCCATACATACACACACGTACAGTACAGAATAAGCCAGGAACAAGGGGGGACCCCGGGCGGTATTTCTTGCAGATGGGGGAAGAGGCAATCCTGGCAATTGGGATGAAGATGATGATGGTTTACCCCCCTTTCGGGCTAGTTCAAGCCTCCTTTCCCCTTAAAAAGAAAGGGAAAACGGCAAAAACTAACATAGAAGGGAGAAAAGAAAAGGGTAAAAAGAGTAAAAAAAAAGTATTAAATAATATATTAAAATAAAAAATTCAAATCATTCGGGTGGCTCTAGAGATTGACAACACATCATCACACAAAATGCCCGACTTGCTGCACTTCTGCCTGACCTGACCAGTTAAACGGCAACTTGACATCGTCTTTTTCTCTCTCTTCCCACTCTCTCACTTACTCTCTCGTTCGAATTATCTACTCTGACGCTCGTTCGTGGCTCGATTATCTGCACTCCCCTCCCCCATTTTCTCCCATTGTATTCCCTCCCCCTTCGGAATTACTGCCAACGGGGTCGCCCGCCCGCCGCGCACGCGCGCGTGGACTGCTACATGGCATATGCAGTCCTTCTCTCCTAGCCCATCTCGCCGTGAACCGTGGCGCAGCGCGCGAGCTAAAAGGCCAGGAAATAAAAAAGCATAATAACAAAAAATGTCGCTGCTTTTGCTCTTCCCTCTTCCACACACCCTCCCCCTTCCCATTCCATATACAACCCTACATTACTTAGCTAGGCTCGTTAGCGTCAGCACGCTTGTTGGAAGCTATCCATCGGTCTCGCTGTCAACGAGGCACCCGACTGGATTAGTTCCAGGGCCGGTTGGGACCTAGATGGGCTTGAGCGTTCTCCGTCTATCCCCAAACCTAGGATATGGGCCCCTTAGGTATGGAGTCTATACCTGCGACGTTCTAATCCCGATGACGATGAGGACAAGGGGGCAAAGTAGGGGCACACCCCTCTAGCTCTGTCTCTCATAGATCTTCGGCTTTCTACCTGGTACGTAGGTAGTACCTTTTTGAAGTTACATATGCATCTCGAAACGGGGGGGCCGTTTGTTTCGTTTAGTATATACTCTCGGACTAGCTTTTCCTGCTTGGATAGATATCCCATCCCATCCCTCCTCCCACCCTTGCCCCTCCTAATGTAGTAGACAGTTGTCCAGCTCATCGTCAAACATTCGTGGATCCCACCGGGGATGTTATATCGAAGTCATAGATATCCCATCCTATCAGTCACCTCTCATTTGCCTGTTGTCCTTCCCATCTACCCGTCGATTGGCGAGAGGAATAGTCGGTGCGTCCGCAGCCCATCCACACACACATACACATACACACACACAGAACAGGTACACCCTTCTGATGTATCTACCTTCGATACTCATGTATACTATCTCGTGGGACTCTAACACGACGCCCTCGCACCCCATGACATACCAATATCAAACTTAAACACCGTGACATCGCCGCTTGTTTATGGGTTGTCCGTGCCACCCATGCTCCTAAGACCCAGAGGCTCTGCATTGATGCTCTCACACCCCCTTTCTCCCCCACTACCTACCTAGGAAGGAAAGCCATCCTAGATTTTTCACCGTCACCTCATCCGGTTCGGCAGTGATATTCGCCTCCCAGCATATACTTCCTACTTTTTGACCCTCTTTCCTAATACATTGCGCGCTGGGTCGACCGATCCTAAAACCTCGAGCCGGCCAACTCCACATTTCAGTTACTAAGTATATGCAGGAGAAGAAGGGGGAATAATAGGGGAGGCGAGTCTCTCTGCGTGTTAATGATGACTAGGTAGACTACCTATGCTGTCACGCTTGCATGATGCTCTTTGGTTTTCCGCATCTGGGCTTTCTTTCTCACATGGTTGTACCGGATCTAGCCAGCGTACATGTGTTTTTTATTTCTTCCATCCAGTTAGACAACCAGGGGCGTTTTTTTTTTTTCCACTTCTCTTCTTTTCAACCTTGTCGATCTATGTCTATCGGCCCCCTCTCCCTACCCTCCTTTATAGGCAATATATAGGCTAGATAATTCACTAGCAAAGGAAGTAGTACCGAAGCAAGCAAGCCGAAGCTTCTTACATCCCACCTATACATGTAACTTGTGTAGATAGAGAGTATACAACAACCAACAAGTCAAGGTGGATACCATCCAGGGCCCGGGGAGATGTAGAGGCAGGGCCAATCTGTGCCGTACCGTACAGACGGACTCCATGCCGCATGTCCCATACTATCCAGGTTTAGAAAAGCAAGCAAGTGACATGCAAGCAAGCTCGGTACTGTACTTTACACACGCACATGTCATCTCCTTTACCTTTACCACATGTTTCCCCCCCAAATCTGCCTATGTATTATTACTGTTTCCCATAATACATACTGGGTTGTATTTTTTCTCTGAATTATACATCGTCTTGTTGTCTACTATGATCTAATATTTGCCCTTACGTTCTCGGCCAACCCCTTGCCCCTGGTCTCGAATTCCTCCGTTCCTATCAAGTCCCTCTTTCTCTTACTATACTCCCACCCCATGTACGTACCCCCCCTTGAATATCTCCCACTGGGAGCCAATATCATGGAAGAAGCAAGCGAGAGAGCGGGGTCGGTCATCTCAAGCCTCTTTATACCATGGTCTATCTACCTCATCTATCCTATCCCGTGTTATCCAGTTGGATCGGACGAATGGCGTTTGCCGGCGGCTGTTCATCCCTCCGGTAGTAGCCCGAGGGCTCGGGAGAAGGATAGAACGAGGGTAAGAAAGCCCTCGATTACTATAGCATCTTTGGGCGTCCCGAAAAAGTATAAAAGGGGTCGTTGTTGACGGGTTTGGAACTCTGATCTTTCTTCTTCTTTTCTTCATCATCATCACATCCAACACCAAGCTCTTCTCAACTCTATTCTTCCTTGAGAAATATCCAGACGAAAAACATCTTTTGACTTAGTTGAAATCATACCTCCTACCTACCTACCTACCTACATACATACATACACCCACCCACCATCCAAGACATACCCACACCTACCTCTTACTACACACACAAAGACACACCAACGCCTTACACCCCATCACTTATACCCTACATACCACATACCACATACCACACCACACATTCCCACCATGTCCTCCTACACTACGCAATACTACAGCGCCACCACCTCCGCGGTGCCCATCCCCACGGGCAAAGACGCCCCATACGGGTACTACCCCCCCGGAGGCTCATCCTCGTACTCCGTGTCCCCTCCCGAAGGCGTCGACCCCTCGGTCGTGTCGTCGGGGGGCGGGACGTACACCAACCCGGCGACCACCACCACGGGTTACGAGTCAGCGAGCCACCACTCGCAGCACCAGCACCACCATGAGCACCCGCAGCACGGGTGCGGCGAGTGCTCAGCCAGCGGCGTCGACTTCAACGAGTACATGCAGGAGCGGTTCGCCGAGACGTTTGATCCGATTCCTTTGGATCGGAGTTTGGCCGTGCAGGCGCAGACGTGAGCCTTCCCCCCCCTTTTTTTTTCCTTTCCTCCCCGTCCCCCCCTCCCTTCTCTCTCCCTTCCTTAATCCACCCAAGAAAGATATAAAGAAAAAGATGAGAAGAAGAAAAAAAGAATAGATTACTAACGTTGAAACCTCTATTGAAACAGATCCGGTAACCTCAACGCCAAGCACCGCGAGCTCCTCGAGCTCCAGGCCAAGGCGCAGGCGCGCCTAGCGCGCACGCGTGCCCGGTTCGCCGACGGCCTCCAGGACGCGCAGGAGGTGCGCTCGAACCTGGAGTGGACTTCCAAGCGGATGTCGTAAGTTTTCCCCTGTCTCATATTAATACCCTACTATTCACGTAAGAGCAAAAAAAAAAAAAAAAAAAAAAAAACCCAGAAGGAAAAAGGAGATTTGGAGAAAATGTGAGAGATGGAGAAGAAAAAAAACAAAATTGGAGTAAACCTCTCTAAATTTTCTACACATCTCTATTTCTCTCACTTCTCATAATTCCCCACCCCCTGGTTTTTCCCCAGAGCCGCAGGACATACATATTCCCGTTCCGGCAACGAGAAGACCTACCCAGGGGCAAAGGCTCGAATTTCTACACGCGTACCTAGAATTCAATATCTGACCATTTTACCAAACTAGGTCCCTGAAGAAGAAGGCCGAGAAGAAGCACTCGAAAGAGTACCAGAAGGCCCGCGAGCGGTATCCCTCTCCCGAGTACTAAGGAGAGAGAGAAAGAAAAAGAGAACCGCATTTTCCTATTAGCATCACTATTTCTTTCCCCTTAATAGTAGTTTCTATTCACACGTGGGCGTTTTCCCTTTAACACACTTCATATTTCTTTCTTATTATGGATATCTTTTTTTTTCCTACTACAGGCGGGGCGGGCGTCTGGCGAAAAGAAAAACGGAAATAGGAGGATTACAAAAAAAATTGATGGACTCCCTGGGAAAAGAAGGAAAAGGACAAAAATTGGTCCCCCTTTTCATACGTCGTTTGTTTAGACTTTTCTTAGCGGCCGTTTGATGTTTCACCCCTTTCCCCGAAAAAAAGGGAACCAGATCTAGCGTGTACGTGGTTTAGGGGGGTCGAGTGTGGGTGGGTTCGCAGCAGCAAATGCGAGATCTAGGTGACAGGGAGAAAGTGGTGCAAGATCTGTTCAACCCTGCTTTCTCTCACGAACCCGGCATCTCACAAATGCACACGCCCCCTCCACCTTTTTTTGACAGATTTCCTTGAATTCTGGTGGTCTCGGATCTGCACATACCCCTACTTGACTGACAAGGTGGCCACGAGGGACACGAAAAAAACGTGGTGGCTGCGGTGGATCTAGGTTCGGAATTAGGCGACTGGGCGACCACCCAAAAAAAATAGACGTCCATCTTGCATTGCCGCTTTATGGGCGGCAGTGTGGTACGTAGCAGTCCTCTCTGTACAGACAGGGGACGGGAAGCTATTTCTTGTTCCTGCGTCTGACAACCCCTGCCTTCCACGCGTGGATGTACACAGGGTGGGCGGGCTGAAAAAAAGCTAGCGAGGCAAGGAGGATACTTCTCACGCGGTTATGAGATATGATTGGATGATTTCGGGAATGACTTGGGGGATACATGAACTAAAAGTACCTGATCTTTGTGTACTGGTAGGCGAGCAGATATGTATGCGAGGCAGCATGGCGTGCGCGACCGGTATAGTGGCGCCCAGGGTCAGGGTCAGTAGACCTGCAGCTGCGTGACCGGGAGGCAGGCATGCACAGAGATGCTGGCTCGTGGGGTGTCTCCAACGAGGTGGGATGCCATAGAGACACGCTCGGGGGCGGAGGGACGAAGACGAGGGTACCTGTAGCTAGACCACATCCTCTACCACATTCGGTGAGAGGACGACACCTTTCCATTTCCGGCTTTGTAGTCATTGCCTCTTTCGTACTGGATGGACGATAGATGGGCTAGGACTGTCCTTTTGTAGCTTGTGGGCTTGTTCTCTGGCGTTCCTATTGGGTCAGTTTTTGGTTTTCTCCTTAACATAGTAATACAAAGATTCCCCCTTTTGATGGCGTGACCTAATGTCGTGCCGTAAGAACCATATCTGTAAGGACATAGGAGGCTATATTATCCGTCCATGCCCTCCAGCCCCCCCTCCCCTGTAGCCGTCTAGTGGACCGGGAGGGGGAGCGCTGTAGAGTGAAGATCCCTTGTGTGATGTGAAAGGTCGTAGGGCGTCCAGCCACAGGACAAGTGAGTAAGCCAGCAGCGAAGGTAGAATTATATCACGTGACCAAAACAATGCCTGAGGAATAGGGCCGTGTAGCAAATGCCCCTCAATGTAGTGTGGCATGGGGTTTGGGGTATGTCTTGTTGGCTAATAACATCCTATGATGCATGGAGACCTACGGAGACTCGTCGGGCCGTCCGTTCCTTTCCCCTTTGGTTAATGGATAAGGGTTGTAGATGCATATATGGGTTGGGTTCTTAAGGTTAAAGTCACCCCCTTCCCATATGTGCTTTAAGTATAAGTTCACTTAAGCCTCCGTCTAGGCTTGCGATACTTAAGGCAAGAGAGCCTCAAATAAGAGCCTTTGCAGCTTTCGCTTCTTCCCAGGTCAGAAAGCTGTCTCTCGGCTTGAGACCTAGGTTCTTTTCCAGTTTCTCCCATGGGTTAATCAGTGCCCACGGGTCATAGTAATCCTCCCACCAATTATGTCCCGAGTCGTGACCATGTCCTTGATTCCCACCACGTCCGCCTCCACGCCCACGTCCACGTCCACGATTGCGGCCATAATCATGACCACGACCACGACCCCAGCCCTGTAAGTCTCCCGCTCCCCCAGCATCCACCTGTGACGCAAAGTACGCGCTGCCTTCCACGGGGGCAGACACTCCGACTATGTTATCAATCTGCGATTGAATGCTGTCGCCAGTGTCAGGTTCTAATGGGGCAGGTGGGCGTGATGTATCTATGTATTGCGGTTCTGGGTCATCGTCATCCCCATCCTGCCCGTCTCGCCCTTGCGTCATAGCGTTAGCTTTCGGCGTAGGTTGTTGCTCGTCATTGTCATCGTCGAGGTCTAGATTAATTTCGTCCTTGTTCCGAGTCCGGACACCTAGGGGTGTCATGTTTGATCCTGAGCCAGGAGCATGTTCGGTCCGGAAGAGGGGAACGGTTGGGTTGGAGGATGAAGCGACGACAGCATCGGTGCCGGGGTTGAACTTGCGACGCTTGGAAGGATTCTGGGCGCCAAAGCTGGAGAAGCCCATGGCTTGAGCCATAGCGGCAGCAGTGTCTTCGGTGTCGCTCATGGTGAATTAATGAAGCCTGTCCACCTGTTGGCCCAATGTTCTTGGCCCAATGTTCGAGGTTCTGCGCAGTGTAAAATCGGATCGCGATAAAATGAAAAGGCGGGATGTCAAGGTCGGATGTCAAGGTGGGGGCCAATACACTACACTACAAATAGAAATTCTAATCTAGTGCTTAGGTCTGTGTGGTGATCGTCGTGGTTGCGGTGGCTTGCATCCCTAATTTCGATTGTTCGTTTCTGCTGATTGGAAATTGGGAAGAGGAAGAAGAAGAAGAGACACAGCAAAAGAGTCGAAGGTGGGATAAAACTAACAGGGCTACTAAGTAAAAGCTAAAAGGTACAATATACTTACCTAAGAAAGGAACAGGTCCAGGTTATACCCTAATGTCCATGTGGTCAGGTGTACACTAAACCTAACCTTACCTAAGGTACGTAGATAGTGCTATCCGTAGATAGCACTAGGCCGAGGGGCTAAGATGTCCAATGGTGTGACATCATCGGACTTTATCTAGGTACCCTAGTTAAGTATTGCAGACCTGCACGGAAGTTCAACTTACCGAGCTGTTCTCCCTGTGCCTTACTCCGTACATAGCAATACTACTAACCTAAAACATTCACACCTACATACCTAAGATTACCTTACCTTACCTACAGACAATCTATCTATGAAACCTTCTATTGTTTAACTTCTTGAAATCAATTCTCATCAAATAGAAAGATTGCTATACCCCATGTGTTTACCTTAGATAGGCAAAGCACCAGCTATGGCAGAACCATCACCACCACCACCACCATCGTCCACCGACGCGACACCACAGCCTCCGCCCACAGGACCAATCACTCTTCGCCTTCCCTCTAAATATGTCTCCAACTCATCCACCTCTTCTTCTTCCGACTCCTTCGTCGCCCCACCGCTCGACTGGCTCCGGCGCACCTGGTCCGTCACCCACTCAACCCTATCCATGTGGCGGACCGCGCAGAACGTGCGCATAACCTACGCCGCGTACCCATCCTCTTCCTCGTCGTCCTACCCCCCAGGCACCAACGACAACCTAGTCGAGTATGAGAAGAATGATGGCAAGGGCGGCGTCAAGAGCGTCGCCGGCATCGAGCGGCCCGACCCCAAGATCCCCGCCGCCTGGAAGTGGCGCGGCAAGGGCCTGCTGGCCATCGCGAGCAGCCACTGGGAGGTTCTGGGATGGGGGGAGCGCCCGTTGGCTGGGGGAGAAGGCGAGGGTGTTGAGCGCTGGGCCGTGACGTGGTTCGCGCCCACGCTGTTCACGCAGGAGGGCCTCGATATATACACCGATCGCAAGGAGGGGCTGAGCAAGGAGACCGCCGCGGAGATCATTGCGGTGCTGAAGAAGCTCGAGGGTGCGCCGAAGCTTGTGGATATGGTTGAGAAGGATATGCAGGAGGTGGCTATTAAGCTGCCTTGGAAAGAGAACAATTAATTCATTAATACCTACCTAATCGATGGGCTGGGTTGGGTTGATGGCCTGTTGAGCAGAACATGGCGAACCTAGATACCCTGTAATTCAATGATGACATGGAAAGAGAAAACGTCTTCCTCAGAGCACACGATGATACCCTCAAATAATCGCGAGTTTCAAGTCACAATAGATAATAACATGACGCAATTCTGTCATATTTTATATTTCCTTGTAAGGTTGATATAATCTATCATGTTAAACAGTACGTGATAGGGGTATCTTGAGTAGGTAGGTAAATAAGAAATTGCTTTACAAGACCAAAACGCCAGAAATCCGCCTCTTAATATCTATGTCGCCCCTCCTCCTCTCGCCTGGAACCATGACGACTGTCCTCATGCCGGTGCCTATGGCGATGCTCACCCTCCGACCGGTGACCATGTCTATGTTTCCGATCCGAACCCCGTCCATCCTCCTCCCCCCTCCTTCTCCTCTGCTTCTCCCTCCTCCTCTCCTCCCTCCTCAACTCCCTCCTCTCCTTCTCCACCTCCCGCACCCTCGCCGCGCCCCTCCTCATCATCGCCAACGGATCACTCGACTCCATCCTCGCCGCCTCCCTCTCCCTACGCCGCGGGTCCTCGTTGCCCCACACGTCCTTCCCCGGCACATCCATGTTCTGCTCTGCTATCTCCCCGCCCTCCGCATACCACGGCCCCCGCCCCCCGGCCAGGTAACCCCCTTGCTTCCGCGTCCCCGCCGCGTTCGCAAACCGCATCGTGTACTGGTCCTCCTGCTCGCGGCGCTCGCGCTCCGCGTCCGCGTTCTTCCGCTTATCCGCCTCTCGGGGAGTCTTGTCTTCCTCGACAAACAGGGCGATGTGCCCAGCTGCGTCGACGAGCGGCGCGTCGCGGCCCTGCTTGCGCTTCTCGCTGGCGTTGGTGTTGGTACTGGCATCGGGTCGCTGTTCGTGCACGCGCTCCCGCGCGAGCCGCATCTCGAAGTCGGTGTCGTCCTCGCCGTGGCGCTTGCGCTTCCGGCGCTGGGACCAGTCCCTGCCGCGCTGCCCATCGCCGGTGTTTCTCTGGTGAACGACGGCCGAAGAGGATGATGGTGAATGAGGGGGTGAGGGGGCTGGGGGCGGGGGCACGTCCTTGCCACGGAGGATGGCGAGGCGTCGCGCTGCTTCGAGTTCTTGGCGCTTCTTCTCTTCAGCTTCTTCACGCTCTCGGGCGGCGGCCTCGTCGCGCCGCACGCGGGCGATGTTCTCCTTGTTGTAGACGTTCCATGATTTCTTGGGTAGGAGATGTCTGCGATGTTGATGTTAGTTGATGTGGCTGGAAAGGGGGGAATAATTATTTAGCAGAGAAGAAAATAGGTTGTAGCAGCTTACAGAGGCATAGTAACAATATAGTGATTTCAAGGTCATAGATGTTGCTAGTTGTAAGGTTGAAGTTCCAACTTCTAGTGACCAAATGATATAATGATAGGCTATAATGATATGCAAGTGGGTGGAATGGAGATGCACATAGCTATCATATGTATGTCACGGGGTATGAATTAGAAATTGCTCTAAATAGATATGACTTTTAAGTACATATTATGCAATACTATCTTCTATCCATATCTACCTACCTCGGTTAGTTAGCTATTACATGTAAGCTTCAACCACCAATCTCCATTTTCATCTCCATCTCCATCTCTATTTCTTACATATACGTCTATTTCAGCCTAGCACACCCATTTTACTTATCATGGGTTTTAGAGAAGAGTGGCCAGCATCGGCACAACATTGCTACAACAGGCAACCATCTAAGGCTCTAAGGCTGGATCTTTGTCTCAAACTCATCTATATAAGACGGGATTCAGGTTTCCGGCATTTACAACGTGCAGCGATATGTTTGTACTTCAAGTGGAAAACCGGCACAAACGACGAAGAATTGCCTTGCAGCCCGCCTCCTGTGTGCCTGCCTATCTAGCTGCATGTGCTCCTTTACGGTGTTTGTGTATGCTTTGGCCGTGTCTGCCTGGCATTGATGAACTCGCCAGGCGACCAATACCTTTACAGCCATCTGCAAGGTAGAGGCGTAACCACCTTTGAGCAACGTGAGAGCCTGCAGTCTAACGCCATCTCATTGGATTTACGTCCTACACCTTTTCTCCGCTCCGGCACTTAACCGTAAGCTTACCCAGTGAAGTTGTTCCTAGTGAAGTTGCTTTTCTTTACGCCTTGTTGATCGGCAGGAGGCAACCGCTCTAACTGTCTATTGCCACTGTAGATCCAGGTGCTGCCTTAGATAGTATATAAGTTTATAAATGTGCCTCGTAGAAACCACACAAAGAACACATTGCTCTGGGTATCTATCTTGTCTCGTCTAAGTCTGAATCTCTTGTTATTACTCCCATCATCTACCTATTGAGCGTCCATTCCTGTACTGTCAAGATGCCAGGAAGTGAAGACTTTGAAATTCTACCCCCAACCAACGCGGTCCAGACATCGCCTCTTCCTACCAACAATTCTCAAGAGGTGGAAGGGACTGAGCAGACATCTCCCGAGCTAGGGGAGATGCAATGTGAGATCAAACAGTACGAAGCCCGCTTCGACCTAGAGGGGAAGCGGGTTGTCAAGGAGCTTCAACTCAGCCAGGATGCCGACCTTGAAGATGACGGCAAATTCGTCATGCGCTTCTACAAATACTACAACCGTGAAAGTTCCATTGAGAAAGTGCAACTGGAAATCCGCTCTAATTACATCCGTGATGCTATTCGGAGTGTCGTCGGATCCTACCCTGGCCAGAATTTCACTGGCAATATCACCTTGACCGGCAACAATGAGATCACCGCCCTTGGCTGTCTATTCCACTACCGCAAAGAGTTGCTCCAGCATAGAGACAGCCTTGAAAACGCGGTCTCTAGGCGTCATGTTCTTCTCCTAATTGAATTTGTAGAGAAGGAATTTCGGCGAGAGATCTGCCGGTTCGAGGACAATACCCATGCCACGACTCCCTCTGTTGAATTCAGGGACGTTTGGATGCTGTTCAAGCCAGGCGATCTCGTTTTTTCGGGCGATGCTCACACACAGTCTGTCAACGAGGTCGTCAAAGTTACTTACATCCCATCAATGAACGGTACTTGCCCTAAGTGGATAGTCACGGCCAAAGCACTATCACATAACGGTACACAATATGGGTACATCCACCGGCAGCTGGATGTGCCCGCCTTTGTTGGTATTAAAGAAGTCGACATGCTCCCCAGCTTCCCATTCCGATTCCATATGGACCAGTCCTCGGTCCGGAAAGACCTGATATCTCGAGGCCAGAAGTATTGCAGTCTCATCGGCATTCAGCACTGCGCCTATGATGGCGAAGTTGTCACGGTCGACAAACAACGAACCGTATCTATCTCAGGAAGGGCTATCAATTCTTTTCCGGAGGAAAGAGTTCAAGTAAGTTTATAACTTGAAAACCCTGTTCTTTGATGTTTATGAGGTAGCTGACAGTCTTGCAACTCTAGCTCCGCGGTCGGATTATTCTCGACCATAAGACGTTTATTGATGAACGCACAGAGAACGAAGTCAAGATCGTCGAGGCGAAACTGACCGAACCGTCTAAATTCACGAGTGAAGACTATATGATGTGCCATTGCATCATGATGGGCTTCTCTCTGTCCGAGAAGCTCTGGTGCCGATTCTATGTCGACTTTATCCACGACGTCGTCTTTGATGATGGGGCGTTCGATGCGCTCCTGTTACCATCGGGACAGAAGCGTCTCATCCGCGCTTTGACCAAGAGCCATACTTCAGGTGCTGACGGGTTCGACGATCTCATCCAGGGCAAGGGACAAGGCTGCATCTTTCTACTTCACGGTGAGCCGGGTATCGGTAAGACATTTACGGCGGAGAGCATTGCGGACGATATCAAGTGTCCCCTCTACGTCCTGATGTCCGGCGAGCTAGGCTCCGACGTCAAGACGGTCGACCAGAGATTGCGAAAAGTTCTCAAGTTTGTGACAACTTGGAAAGCCGTCCTCCTCATCGATGAAGCAGACGTCTTCCTCGAGAAGCGGTCATCTCACGACCTAGCTCGTAACAGCTTAGTTTCTAGTAAGTCTAGCCGCCTCTCTTCCCTTTCATGTCCATCTATCTATCTATACCACTCTATCATTCCCTCTGTTGCCATTCATCCTAGCTCTCTTCCTTGCTGACGAGCTTCTACCAGTATTCCTTCGCACCCTCGAGTACTTCTCCGGCGTGCTCTTCCTAACCACCAATCGTATCGAGTCGTTCGACCGTGCCTTCCAGTCGCGCATCCACCTCGCACTTAAGTATCGCCCCCTCGACGCCCAGGCCCGCGCTCACTTATGGCGCCTATTCCTGGCACGCGTCCCGGGCTCCAGCCACGGAGATTGGGACGACGACCTAATCAGTGACCTCGCCTGTGCGGACATCAACGGCCGGCAGATCAAGAACACGGTGCGTACGGCGCACGCACTGGCTCTCGCCGAGGGAAAGAAGCTTAGCTCGGATCATATCCGGGACGTACTAGAGACGATGAGACAGTTTAAGAAGGACTTTGAGGCGCAGACTAAGCAGAAGAAGAGCAGTGCGCAAGAGGATGAGGAGCGGAGGACGACGATGTTGGTGGGTGATTTGGGATTGCCTGACGATGCGTATTACGCGGCTGAGGAATAAAAATAATGATATCCATTGATCATAAGTGAACCGCGGTATAGGGGGTGGAGGGGGCTTAGAGCACATCCAGAGGACAGATAGGAACCTTGTTGTAGTTCTTGCAGGTAGATCTTGTGCAGAGAGACCGAGTACAAAAAAGGTCTGAATACGATAATGAAGATTATGATTAATCCACCAATATCATTCTTAAGTAAATTTTTGTAAGTGTGTATATCAATTCGTAACATGCACAACATGTTGAGAATCTTGCTGTTTACATATGGATATCTACAGAGGCTACCTAGGTAGGAAGTGGAAAAGGGGGGAGGATGCCAAGCCAGTACAGCTGTGAGCAGCTGGCTAAGCAATGTACTAAAGTTACCAGCTTAAGGTTAACCAGACGGCAGATAATGAATATCAATTGATTTGATAAGGGAAAAGATAAGATAAAGAAAGTTGAAAGTTAAAAAAAGTATCGGTTCAATTGAACGAACCTTGAATAGCTTCATCCCACTTACATATAATACAGATTCATTATCCTTTTGTTTTTTTTTTAAGAATATCCCCCAAAATTTAATGTCATGGTCCCCGAACCGAAAAAAGATCCCCGCGCATGGGATGCTCTTACCCCTTCTTTAGCAGACTGGATTATCGACGCTGTCGCATCGTTCGGCTTCGGTCGCGCAACTCCAGTCCAGGCGAGCGTATGGCCGCTCTTCGGTGGTGGGAATAAGGATGTAGTGGTGGGTGCGTTCAGAGCCTTTTCTGCCTTTTAATCCATCATACAGTTCTTTCAATTCTAACAGAAGAAAACAAACAACAGAGGCCGTAACCGGTTCTGGCAAGACGTTAGCCTACCTTCTGCCCCTCTGCCACCGGCTCCTACGACAAGAGGAACCTACCAAGAAAGGTCACATCGCCGCCATTGTCGTTGCTCCTACACGCGAACTCGCTATTCAGATCCACCGCACGCTCACTTCACTGATCGCCTTCCACCCCCCATCCGCCGAGATTGCGCCCTGGCTTTCTGGCGAAGAGAAGCGGCCAGCCACGAGTACACCCGCCATCGTCCCCCAACTGCTCTCGGGAGGCAGCACTACAACCACCGCCCAAGATCTCAGTTTCTTCCTGCGCCACTCTCCCAATGTGGTCATCTCGACACCCGGGAGACTCGTAGAGCTCCTCTCATCACCACACGTTCACTGCCCCCAGTCGAGCTTCGAATGTCTTATTCTCGATGAGGCCGATAGGCTTCTCGACTTGGGGTTCAAGGCGGATCTACAGAGCATCATATCCCGGATACCGAAACAGAGGAGAACAGGATTGTTTAGTGCCAGTGTCAGTGAAGCGGTTACCGAGATTATCAGAGTAGGCCTGCGGAATCCAGTGAAGGTGGCTGTGAGAGTGAAGAGTTCAAAGACGGGTGGTGTCATTGAAGAAAGAAGAACACCGGCTAGTTTACAAATGAGTTACCTCATGACGCCGGCGCATCATAAAATACCCAGCCTAGTTCAGCTCCTAGATAAGCTGGATCCTCGGCCAACCAAGAGCATCGTCTTCCTGTCAACTTGCGCTTCCGTCGACTACTTCACCAATGTCCTCCCCCAGCTTCTCCCAGAAGGATACAACCTAGTTCCATTACACGGCAAATACGACGGAAAGGTTAGAGAAAAGAACTTTGCCCGCTTTCTGAATTCGACGCAACCATCAGTCCTTCTCACTACCGACGTCGGCGCACGCGGCCTCGACTTTCCCAATGTTGATCTAGTCGTACAGATCGACCCGCCCTGCGACCCCAAGACCTTCCTCCACCGCTGTGGACGTGCCGGTCGAGCCGGGCGGCGAGGTCTCAGTGTCATATTCCTGCAGCCGAATGAAGAAGATTACATCGCCTTCCTCGACGTGCGCAAGACGCCCATCACCCCGCTCCTACATCCCAAAGTCTCTGTCGACGACGCAGAGGCCGATAACATAACGCGGTGCATCCGCGAAGTCGTCCGACAGGACCGCGCCCTGCACGACAAGGCTCAGCGCGCCTTCCCCAGCTGGGTCCGCAGCTACAGCAAGCACACCGCCAGCTCCATCTTCCGCGTCGCCGACCTAGACTGGGCCTCCCTGGGCCGCGCATGGGGTCTGCTCCGCCTGCCCCGCATGCCCGAAGCCCGCGCCTTCCAGGGCGACCGGTCCCTCGGCGCCGGGGACATGGACTGGGACGCCTTCGCGTACGCGAACAAAGCGCGCGAGAAGCAGCGCCAGGCCACCCTCACCGCCACCGTCACCCCAGATAAAGCCAAGACCAAGGAAGAAGAGATCGAGGCCCACAAGGCCAAGCGCAAGCGCAACGCCGAGGCCTGGAGCGATAAGCACGATCGCGAGGACACCCGCGTCGCCCGCCGCGACAAGAAGAAGCGCCGCCGTGAGGCCGAGCGCAAGAGCCACCTCACCGAGGACGAGCGCCTGAAGGAGATGGATCTGCAGCGCCTGCTCGAGGAGGTTAGGAGGAAGAACAAGGAGGTGACGAGGGTGGAGGGGGATGAGTTTGAGGGGTTTGATTGATTGATTCAAAGGGTTAAGGGTAGTAAGGAAAAGAGGGTGAAGTGAAGTTGAAGGTTTTTTTCGCCTTTAAATTCGATTTGATTAATATGGTATATATATGATGGGTCAATGGGTCGATAGTAGATACCCCCTTTTCGAACGATCTATATAGATAATATAAGGACACGCTACAATAGGTACTTAGCCTATGAGTATTTACCAGGTGTATACGTGTAACAATCCGATCAATAGGAAAAAGATGAGTGTATGTGTAGTATATATTTGTTAGTAACCGCTTACATCGTGTGAATACGCGAGTAAAGCGCCCAGCGGATAATTAGTTCACGCTTTTTGGCCTTCTATATCCCCGGCTTCATCTCACTTCCTTTTTCATCACGCACCTCCTAACTTAGCTACATACCCCGTAAACTAGTAATCTCGTGACCTAACCTATTTACCTCATCGCGAGTTCGTCAAGAGGACAAACATTCGCTTTAAGCGTCGAGACTAGTCCAGGACGCGCTATATCGTTTAACCTTTACTTTAGCCTTGGCGGCAACAGAGACGCATATACATCACGAGAAGTATATCGGCTATAAAGCTCTCCACAATAGCAAGCATTAACAAACAGTATTTGATTCTACATCACTGTAATAAATACAAAGACTATCCAAATCGATTCAGGAATAAAAGTAGGAGAAATAAATAGATAAATATTCCCTAGTTATCATTATCATTAATCTTTTTCTTCTCTTAGTTACCTACCTACAAAGCAAGGGTATCTGTAGCTCTGCAGGTAACATATGTAACAACAATCAACAATAATAATAACGACGGAACGATCTCAAAAGCGAGCGTCAGTTTTTGTTGTAATATTGTGGGCATCAATAGGTGTAAGAGGGTAATTTGGTATAGGGGGCCGAGGGGTATCCATGGGAGTAAAAAACAACGAGAAACTTAAAAAAGGGGGGGGGTAGATTGGGGGTTGTGGGTATTTTGCGACCTGTCCTAACTTGAAAGAAAAAAATGAGTCTGGTTGACTTCCTAATAATAACCGGCGACTTCTCGTGAAACCCGAAAGATGATAACATAACCACCTTTATCCGTGCTCTTTCAATTGCTCATAGTCAGCTGAGCGCTCGATGCACGTAGGGTCCGGTCCTCCTGCTGTGTCGTGCCCTCTGCATAAGTCTGTGCTCCGTATTACTTAACTACGAATCTTCGTAATTTTGGTGGGTTTTTTTTTTCTTTTCCCTTTTCCTTTCTCTTCATTCATCTCTTTCCGACTATTCTCTCTTTCCTTGATCATCGTCATAATCCGTAGAACCTAATGTCATTATCTGTTTGTAGCCCATCTCGTAAAACCTCCCTGTAACCATAGTCGCTCTGTCGAGTAGCCGACAAACTTCACCCACTAGCTAGGCTGGCTAGGTTTAAATATTCTCGACAATGTGGGAACCGATAGCTTGCTGGAAGGCAGGATCATGGCTGCCGAACTCGTTGGCACCGGAGCTCTCGCCGGCCTCGTAGTGCTGTTTGCCATCGGCCAAGGCAGCGTGAAAAGCGGCAGAGCCAGGCATGGTCTGATTTGCGGCAGGCAAGAAGATAACCTTGGAGTTGGCCGATTTGGCCATAGCTTGCATCGCTTCGAGGTAACGAATCTGCATAGCAGGGGCAGAGCTCAAGATGTCGGCAGCTTGACGCATAAGTTTGGCACTCTCGACCTCGGCCTTGGCAGCAATGATCTTGCTTTCTCCAATACGCTTGCTCTGGGCAGCCATGGAGAGGGATCCTTGCAACTCCTGGCTGAAAACGATGTCCTTGATGAGCATGCTCTCCACCTGCACACCCCAACCGGTGGCAACATCCTCAATGATTTCACCAATACTCTGGGCAATCTCCTCGCGACGCTCGATCACGTCCTGCAGGACACGGGCACCGACGACGTGACGAAGGGTGGTTTGGGTGCGCTCGATGAGGGCTTGGCGCACGTTGGCGATACCAAAGGCGGCCTTGTGCGGAGAGGTAATGTGGTAGTAGATGACCGAGGTCAGGTCGACGGTGACATTGTCCTTGGTCATGCAGACCTGGCGTGGTACCTCGACGATCTGGATCTTGACGTCGACCTGGATCAGGCGTTCACTCAAGGGGTTGATCTTGACAAGACCGGGGTCGACGGCCCTGTAGAACTTGCCGAACTTGGTGACGAGACCAACGTTTCCTTGGTGCACCTGCTTGTAGGGGTTGGGGCAGCAACAACAACCAGGGATAGCACCCAAGGTACCGATACAAGAACCAATAGCGTTGATCATAGAACCATACCAGCCCTTGGGGTTGGCATCAGTACCAACGATAGATGCATAACTCTGCTGAAGGTCTTCTTGGCGGGGCGGCTCAACCGTCATGCCCGCCTGCGAGCGGAAGCCAGAGGGGGCGGCGTTTGAAGACGACCCGTTGGTCTGGTCTGGACCCTTGTTCTTGCCGGTGGATGACATGCTGCTGTTGGTTGTCTGGGTATCCATTAGTTTGGAGGCTGGATGCGGGTGGTGGTGAGAGGCTAGGGTTAGTTAGAAGTGTGCAAGTGCCGAAGATGATAGGTAAGGGATTATATAGGGGGAATAGAGGGACGATGGGGATGATGACGATGATAATGATATGGTACGATATGATACCATAAGTGAGTGCTAAGGTTTTAGATAGTAGGTATTATGGTCATTGTTATCATTAGGTAGATAGTTGGGCCATCTGTGACCGTCTTTGACTTTGACACGTGGAAATGTGTGTAGGTTATCTGAATAAATTGAAAAGGTGAAAGGGAGGAAGTGATTGGAGAATTGGGGGGGAGGTAAGGGAAGAAATGAAAGTAGAGGGGTAAACAGTTGTAAGACCAGAAAAAAAAAAGAAAAAGAAAAAGAAAATACCTTTTTTTTGTAGCTTCTTAGACGAGATTGTACTACCGAAAATGAGTATTCCCGACGGTTTCCCTAGGAAGTTGTAATGGATGACCACCCTTTTATCTGTTTGTGGACTGAAAGAATAGCTCTTGTGACGGGTGATAAGATGATGTCAAATGGTACTGCGCCACTAAGAAAATGGCTTGAAACTGCTGAACGGACAGACAGGGAAGCTTGTTGTAACACAATGAATACCCAAAAAGGGTGTGGTAGAAGTTCAATGTCGCCTCTGTTTGACCGTGCGGGGAAAAGCTACCGAGAGGTACGCATGCAGTACAGATACGGAATACGGGATTTGGGGATTTGGAGATTTTGGGTTTCGGCTAACCAAGGGGAAGAATTGGAGAGTTTGGATTGGTCCAGAGCAAACACAAACACCTTTGCTTATAACAATTCAACTTGTCGAATCGATGCAAATAAGGAAGCTAGAGATAATTCCAAAACATGGCACTCCTTACCTGTACTACCCACCCCCTTCTTATATATTTGTGTATTCATTGCACTATTGAACTATACGATCCCAGTTTGCCTAACCTCCCCTAGATTATTCGCTGGCTGCGGCGCTGCTTATTTACTAGTGTTCATACGTGCCTCCTCAGCCTCTTAGGCCGGAATGTCCTGGTTGTCAGGTCAGAGTTACTTTAGCTATATCCATTATTATTGTTCCACCACATGCGCCCGATTCCGCTCAGAAGCAATCAACTAGACTAAAAACAATTGCCATTTTGGGGAAACCTCATGCTACCATTTTCCCTTGCCATGGTGGGTCGATATATCCAAGACCACACACGCTGCACTCCGCTACACACGGTCTTCGCCTTGACAAATCGCGGATAAAAAATGTGGATAAACCCTGCAGATTTCCCACGAGGGGACACCAATGGGAGATGGAGAAAATCTGGAGAAGGTTTACTTTCGACAGGGTCAAGGATTTGGGATTGTTGATGATATCACCCGAGATGTACGAAATCATACACTTTATTTACCATGTACTCAGGTACCCAAGTATCTAGGTGGTATCCGTGTAAGTCAAAATCTATCTTCATAACCATATACCCCCAAAGAATTGATAAATACCTACCTAGGTAACGAACACGATGCGATGCATCTAAGTTAACCATTATTCTTATTTTGTTGAGAAAAAGGATGGAATGTGCTCATCTTGTTGTTTTACTTACCCTACATAACAACAATTAAACTACGCCACAAACTTACAGATAAATCCAATATTGCCTATAAGTCAGATCGAATGCTACTACACCGCGAGAACAGACCAGACCAGACCAACCACCGACCGAGGAATTGTCTGCAAATGTGTGACGCTATTTCGACACAAAAGCAAAATGATGAAAAAACGTGACCTAGCACTGCCTCAATTGATGCCTGGGCTTCTGGGCAAAAGAGAGGGGAACATCATCAACAGACTCGCTTCTATCGCCCGGCTCACTAGTGTGCGACAACACACATCCTGCTTTTGCAGACGTAGTAAGAAATAATAAAACCATCTTTCTACGAGCTGCCGTATCCGGCTATCAGGCACTTTGCTGTGTTTTTTTGCCGAGTCGCGGGAAAGTCACCTTGAAGCCGGCGATCTGAGGCCTTTTTTCTTCCCTTTTTTCATTACGTCTCAGAAAGCATCATACATGTGCCGATTTATCTTGCATACGCATTAACTTAATGCTTCCATCCATCTAGAAGGCAGATTTCACAAACTGAGAAAGAAAAAACTCTAGTAATATAAGGATCAGATCTTAACATGTTGTAAGTAACTCAAGACCGTGGCGATGTGGCAAGAGTATGTGAAACTAAGAGATTGAGAGTCAAAGCGAATTTAACACCGAATGAGTGTGCCTAACCTACTAACCTAACAGTCTATTGGTATTGTGGCCGTGCAGGGAAGAGACTGACTTAGTTGCAGGTAATTCTCGCGTGTCAATGTCTTCCAGAATCCTCCTATTCCGAGGAGCTGAACACTAGTGCCAGATACCATGCCAAATCGTATTTTTTTTGCCATGTCACGATCCACGTGCCCGCCATTTTGACTTATGCAACCGAGACATGAGCGTGGAAGAATCTATAGCACATAACATCTACCCATCCTGAAGCTACTAACCTAGTAATTCGCTCATGTCGGTATAACCTATGACCTATCGTGACACCCCCGAAGGATGAATTTTGGTGTACCCTTTCACAAAGACGTCACGGGGGTTATTGGCTCCTATATCGTGCTGGATTACTCCTAATCTAAACCTACAGAGGATTTTCTATCCGCCAAGCCAAATCCCCAGGGTTCCAGAATCCCTTCGAATCCAGCGGTCAACCTTCCATCAGTCGGGACCCGGACACAAGGACCGGTCATTGACCCCCTAAAGCTCCGCCACTTGCCGATCCTAGTGACTCCATTTCAGCCGGGATCCACAACCCCGTGCCCCGGCACGCCTCACCAGCCGCTCTCTCCGCTCATTTATCGAGATCATCCATACTCAGCTCAGCCTTGCGTCAGCCCAGCCTGCCAGCAGTACCTTTTTTCTTCTGACGTCAGTGGTCAATGAAGATAAGAATTGCTGACTGCCTCGGTATCTCTTTTTGTTCTACACAGAAGGAAAGAAAATACCTCTCTTTCTCTTTCTTACACCATCTCACTAGCGTAGTAATATAGATCCACAACTCAGGTAAGGGATGCCGTTCCTTCGTTAGGTAATGGCTTGTGTGGCTTGTCGCGTATAATAAAAGAAAGAGTGGCTCATTTTCCTCTTCCATGCTTCCGCTTCTCGAAAGTCCCAAGTCGCAATGGAAGAATGGCCACGCCACGTCGCGCCGCACCTAGCATTCTGTTTGCGGCGCTTTGTTTCCAGAGTTGTTCCATCATCGAGGCGGTTGGAGTCAGGCTCCTCCGTATTCTGATGGCAGGAGTATTGTTATGTAGGAAGCTACCTCCCTACAATACAACCCCCTATCGTATAAACATAGGCGCTTCAGAGTACATCAAGGGGGTAACGTGACACACGATTGAGTGAAAAGATGAAAACACCAAGCGGTCAACTATTTCATCAACAGTGTTTGCTAGAGTATTATTTCCTCAAAACTCTAACCTAGGTGCTTGCGACTCCTTCGTACTTATTTTGCGGCAGCCTTTTATCCCGCCGTTTTTTTTTTTTTTTTTTTTTTTTTTTTTTTTTTTTTTTTTTTTTGTGGTTTTTTTTTTTTTTTTTTTTTTTTTTTTTTTGGAGGGGGAGAGGGGGAAGAGGAGGGGAGATTTTCTTTTTCCTTTTCTATTTTTCTTCTCTTTTTTCTTCTCTTCTTTTCCCAAAGCTGGTTCGGAAAGTTGACCACCCCAACTCAAGTCTAAGCAAACCGTGGCTCATCTACAACATGTGGACGGAGACGGAAATGGAACTACCAGGCTTTCTCAAGCCTCATCAAAGCACAGGGCATCATAGACATAGCGTAAAATAAACTCACCGTTATTGGCATCTCCAGGGGCCAGACTATCATTGGCCTTCCGCTTTTTCTTGTTGGCTCTCTTCGCTGCCTCTTCGCCACCCTCCCTACGTGAATCTTCTCTGCTCTCATCATAATGGCTCTTCCTCTGCACCGCGATCAGCCGCATACCCTTATCGCACCAGTTGCCCCGTCGGTCGATGATCTCGTTGAGCTTGCCGAGTCGCGTAATCAAACCATCGAGGCTCTTGGAATCGGGTATCACAACATTTGAGGCGCCTTGGTCAACTAAGTCATCGTAGGTGGTGGGGCGCATATGCTCTAGTCTAAGGTCGAGAAACTCAGTTTCTATGATCTCGGGGGATGGTATCCTCGCGCTCGACGGCGGCACAGACATGGGCGTGGTGTTGCGGCTGCGTTGGCGTATGACGCCCGAGCCTTTCTTGCCCGTTCCCTTCTGGCTAGGAACAGGAGGCATGATGAGTGAATGAATGAAGGAATGTAGCAAAACAGAATAGAGTAACAGAGCCTTAACAGAGTCTTAACAGAGCCTCGATAAAACCTAAACAAAACCTAAACAGGGAGGGGAAGTAAAGGGAGATGAAGAGAAAGAAAAAAAAAAGAAAAAAGATGAAGCTATACGGGAATCATAAGAGTATGTTACATTGATGGAAATAAATAAGTAAGTTTGGGTTATTGAACAAGTCCCAGTCTAGTGGTACGCGATCAATAGAAAGAGAAGATGATTAAAGATGGATGGATCTCCTCAGCAGCCTTTAGGAAGTTCAGGTTGTCGTCAGTCAATCAGACCCGATGACTAATAATATTCTTGGCATTCTTAGGTATTGAAGCTTTGCCGATCCACTGTTGTGTTGTCATGCACCGCCACAACCCAGGGGTATGTACACTAGAGTATAATTCCCCTCTAGCCACATCACTATCACCTAACCTCCTAGCCTAGGTAGACTATTGGCCTTAACAGTTCGGTATCCATTTCACCGATTACACAATTCAGGTCTATTATTATAACGCAACAATTTTCGATATGGTACTGTGCCTATTCTTGTTTCTTGAAAAGCCTCTAAGAATAGAAGATACCTACCTCGGATTCTGGCTTCCTGATACAGCCTCAGCCCTCTTTGCCTTGTTAATAACGAATACCTACTTTCTAATAGGTGATTGGGTGACATGTGCTCGAGGCTTTGTTGTGAGACAACTTGCTACCTAGGTATAGTTCGGTATAGGCTAAGTGGTATATATAGGTTACCTATGTATGTAAGTAGGTAGCAATATGTCAAGCCTCCGCCATTTAATTGCTTGAGTGACTTACATACCTAGTACCATCTATTGTACTGTAGTAGTTGGGACTGTTGGTCACTATTTTGCCACCCTCGGCTTACACAGGAATTTACTAGGAGTGATGCATGGATTGTCCCAGGCATCATGCGCATCGCTCTCGCAAGAACCATGAACATACCATGAAGAATTCCATCCTTCGGGGTAACACAAATGCCGTACGGATAGTCGGAGAGATCTGAAATCGGGTTGCTAGACATATATGTGATCACGATGATATTCTTATGAATATTACCTAGTAATTGTGAAACCTTGGTGTTTTTTATTTATCATTTCTTATACATTTTTTATATCGTCACTCATAGCTATATAGAGCAGTATTCAAGGCACTCGTGATAATTGTAAGGGCAAAACATGATTGGCATTTTCCCGTCAAGATTTAATCTACAGCTAAAATTCAATTTGCATATAAGTAGATCCTTTATTTACCGGTATGCCTTGTATTTCTATAATCAAATTTTCAATCTTCAGCCCTCAGCTTCTAGTGTCTAGACCTCTCGCAACAGGTATACATGAGTCATATAACCTACGCCCGAGGCCTCCAGGATGGCTCTTAAGCTTCTCCCCTCGATCCAGTAGTTACCATTTGCTACTGTTTTGCCAACATATTGAACAATACTCTGCTATTCCTAAAGGAGCGGCTAGTGGCCTTTCTTGCAGGAATCTGCGGCTGAAGCCGTGCATTAGGGGTTTTTTATATTCTGCCAATTAGCTACCAGAAATTCACGTATTTTCAACCACAGAATCTTGAAGCACGATAAAAAAGGAAAACGTCGTAACTTCATGGTGTAACATCCATCGGTGAACCCTTTATTAGCGTATGTTGTGCTTCGGTATTTGATGGTGTGGGTTAACATGATGACACACCTTACATCCACAATATCCTTCCTGGCCTATATCCTGCATAGTAGTCTGCCTAGTTCAGCTATGAATACCATTTTTTCTTGTTTCGGAAACATTACTTTGTTGATCTCATAGGTCTCAATAAGATACTCGATGTGCCTTACCGTATCTGCGGGCACTAGCCTAGTGGAACATAAGGGTTTTCTCTATTCATCAGAGTTGTTGGAATGGTGATAATGGGGCTCTGTTCATTTTTCATGACTGGATGCGGGGGAATAAAGATTCAGCCTTGGTCTAACACTATGGTAACAACTGGATATTGCTGGGGAAGTAGAGGCATTGAAGTCGATTGAGGACCTAGAAGTCGAAAGCATTGACGTGTTGTTGAGCGATGGCCCAACTAGGATGGGCGCTGATCTGAGGAGGATACCCATGAGTACGCTGATTTGTCATCTGGGAGTATCCCACTTCCATGTCTCAGCATCGTTTTCCACAAGATAATAGAACATATGCCAAGATATCGCAGCCTCCCCGGTAGACTAAACATATGGATGCTTGCGAAGTTTCTTTTCCTTTCATCTAGGTTAGATGATTGCCTAATACATTACCATTGAACAAGGCAAATACGTATCAGATGGTCTCAACGTTTTTATCGTGACGCGTCTGGTCTGCTCAGCAAGAATGGCACCACGGGACAATTACTCTTTATAAATACTTAAAGAAGACTTGCGAGGACCTTGGACCACCAACGAAAACTATCTGACAATTCTGCTCAGTCTACTTGTAATTGCTCACTGCTTTGCATCTTTTGTGTTCCGTTTTACACCACATTATAATCACAATAAACATCATCGACCTTTTTATTGATGATTAGCATACATAACCTATAATAAATAGTAAGTGTATCTACCTCGTCACTATATTCTAATGGAGCAATAAGCTAGTGCCTTCAATATTCTAATCACGATTTAAAATATCTAGGAGCTTGTGGAAAATTATATCATAATATTGTTTGTGCCTTAGGGCCACTATGTCCCATAAAGTTCATGAAAGTTCTCCCAAAGATGAACGATTCTCCAGGTAGCATCCCTATTCTAATGTTTCATAAATTTAAACTAATTAGGGAAACCGTCCCACTTGGGTTCAATATAGGCACGCGCTACACGAATCTACGAATGCATCTAACTTCTCAGTAAAGAAGGGGTCTGATTCTGAGTTTGAATTATCGGCCCGGCGTCAACAGGCATACTTGGAGGAACCACTGGTAAAAGGCAACAGAGCCGTTATGTTGCCTTATCAGTCTACCGATGCTGCAGGCGTGGAGAAAGAGAACAAAGATCGTGTGTTGTCAGAGATCAAAGTTGCTATGACGAAGTACGAGGGGGGTAGTAATGGGGGGAATTAGTTGGAAGTTATATCGTACTAAATTTGAGGACTACGAATGAGGGGATATTCGATACTTACGTTAATATCTAATACTTGGATATATATTTCTAAGATACTACTTGTTTATGCTAGTCTTTCCAACATTACCAGTGCTATTGGACTTGATATATTTTTATACTAGGTAGACCTATCGACTCATATCACCGAAATACAGACAAAGCATTGGTTGAAAATTATATCCCTGGGATCCTTCATTGGCTGAACTTATCACAATATCAAGTCTTGATAGATTCCTTATATGAAAGGTAAAAGTTGATCTATCAATAAGTGGATGAGCCTATAATTATTTGCTAATAGGTAAGATCGTCTTGTAAACTTTCTCGATTTAATGGAGTAAACTTGTGGTTCTCGACTAGAGTATATAAATTGTGTGGATTTAACTGTAGGTTACCGAAGTCTAGTTCTCAGAATATTTGATATAAAGAATACTAACCTAATATCAGGTACATAATGTATGTGAGTGGGTCCCAGGATAAGCTTCTAAAGGGTCCCCTACGGAGAATCCTAGCAGAAGAACCTGCCTGCCAAGAGTCTTGGCATTATTTCAACCAGCTGCTAAGCAGCTGATCAGCAGGTGTATAATGGCTTAAAATAAAGCCACTGTTAATAGCACTATAATTATATAATTATACGCTAAATATTTTTGTTTTTAATAGCTAATGCCCACTATAAGTACTAAAAATTATAGCGAGTAGGTGACTTACAGCTGCAGGCAGCTGACTGGCAGGTGTATATAATCCTTGCTAAGAATTGACAAAAGTCTTGGCAGGCAGGTTCTTTTGCTAGGATTCTCCGTACCAATACACTGGAACTAGCCGCCAGGGATCCACTAAAATTTCTATCAAGCCAAGAAAGATAAGGTTTGCTTTCGCATTTTACAACTTGAACTTTACAATTTGAAGCTCCGTCCGAATCTTCTTCCACTTCCAATTCAACTTCAACTTCAGCAACATCTGCGACCATGTCTGCCTTCAAGAACGTCGCTGCGAAAAATGTAACACATCGCGAGCGGGCACGTAAGTTTTTCCTTTTTTTCCTTTTTTCTTTTCTTTTTTTCCTATAAATAAACTAATGGCCACATGCAACCGTTACTGACCAATTTCCTCCATAGAGCCCACGGAGCGCCGTCGATTGGGCTTGCTCGAAAAGCACAAAGTACGTCCTGTCCTGTTCTACCTCCCTATGCGCACGTGCACGCCGAATAGACAGAGGGGAAAAAACTGAGTGAATGCTAATGGCACCCTCCTTCACGAATAGGATTATGCCCTCCGTGCGAAAGACCACAACAAGAAGAAGGCCCAGATAGCTGCTCTGAGACGCAAGGCCGCCGACAGGAACGAAGATGAATTCTACTTCGGCATGATGTCGCGGAAGGGCCCGTCGACTGTGGCATCCAAAGGCAAGCGCTGGACAGGAACTGTTGACGGTGATCGTGGAAACAAGGGCTTAGATATGGATACGGTGCGCCTGCTCAAGACCCAGGACATAGGGTGTAAGTACAGACATGGAGTCTCGTCTCTGCCTGTCATGGCTTCTGACATGAGACTTCACCAGATATCCGGACCATAAGAAACGTCGCTATGAAGGAGGTCAAACAATTGGAAGAACGTGTCATTCAGATGGGAGGCAATACGGATGGAAGTGCCAACGCCGATGCGATGGATCTAGACGATGACGATGACGAATTTGCTGGCCTTGATGACGATCTACCGCAAAAGAGAGTAACTCCAAAAAAGACAGTATTTTCCGAAGGGGTGGAAGAGAGAAGAGAAAAGGTCCAGTTAGAGGAACAGAAGGAAGAAGATGACGATGACGACGACATCGACGACAAAAAAAGCCCCGAGATTCTGCGGGCAGAACAACGACAAAAGCTCCTTGAGAAGCTACAACGTCGACTATCGAGTGGGCGTAAGAAGCTAAAAACTCTGGCACGGGCTGAGCATGAGCTTGAGATACAGCGAGCGAAGATGGCGAAGACAGCTACAAGTGGTGGTGTTACCAAGTCTGGAAGGAAAATCAAGGTCCGGGAGCGAAAGCGATGATTCTATATAAATGATTTCTTATGAATAACAGACACTGCCACACTAATGAAAAAAAAGAACATATCTGCACATCAAAACAAACTTCCCCATTTTGTTCTACCCTGGACAATATCCAGGAAGGAGGAATAAAGGGTATCAGACCAGCTCAGGAGCCATACGATACCCATGGAATATATCTAACTAGTTAACTAAACATACAAACCTCCCCAAGCAACCCCTAACCCCATTCGCCTCGCTTATTTCCTCACTGGTGCTCATCACTGGTCTTACAAGACCGACAGAATTATATATATCCGACCTCTCTAGCATGAGAACCAAATGCCCACGCTGAACATGACTGAGGGGACAAAGGTATTTACTTCCTGCAACGAAACCGTAGAGGGGAAAAAAAGTAGTAAAGATTCCGGACCCGCTTGTTCATCCATTCCCCTACATTCACCTCTTTATATAAGCTCCCCCCTCTCCGGAATCATAATTATTCGTGTCCTTCCTTAGTAACCGCCTTCTCCTAATCCCTCCCAGGAAGCTATGTAAGGGGAGAGCATCTTTTATAATACCACAGTTATAGCCTCTCGCTCGTCAAACACTTAGTCAATCCCACCACAACGGCGACAATGGCCTTGAACGCGAGCGTGAGTGCCCAGATGATACACTTAAAAGCAAAGCTAAGCAGCTTGATCACCGTGCGCATCGTGCCGGGTAGCTTCTCCTTATCGCCGGATCGTATGCTCAGCTTACCCCCGAGGCTACTCGCCTGGCTCTCGAGGTCGAGCTCCAGCTCCTCGAGGCGGCCACGCTTGCTCTTGGTCTTGGGCTTCCCGCCGAGGATCCGGGTGCTCAGCCGGCTCGCGCTGCTACGGCGGTCCGAGTCGTGGTTGTTATTGCTGCCGCCGTCTAGCCCGAGCCCGAACCCAAAGCCCGATGACGACCCACGCAGGTGCGCCGGCGGCGGCGGCGGCGCGAAGTGCTCGACGAGCACGTTCTTCTCGTCGAGGTGCGCCACCAGCAGCAGCGCGCACGCCGCCACGTCGAGCACGTAGTACGCCTCCACCCGCCCCGCCACCAGCGTGTCGAGCTCCATCCAGCCCTCGCCCGTGCCGTCGCGCGTCAGCCGCCCCAGCGGCTGCGCAGACTCGATGTGCTCCACCGTGTACTCCGTCCGGCTCCACGCCGGGCTGCGCTCCACCGTCACGCAGAACGGCGTCGCCAGCGCCGGGTGCACCAGGAAGTAGTTCCCGCTGTCCGCGTCCCACACCAGCCGCGCGCACTCGCGCTCCGCCGCCGCCACCGCCGCCCCGTCCGCCGCCCGCGACAGCGCCATCTTGGTCGCCGCCCGCGGGAACAGCAGCGCGACCAGCCCGTCGCCCGGCGCCGCGCGCCGCGCCGGCTCCTCCAGCGTCGTCGTGAGCGCTTCGTGCCACGCGGCTTTGCCGCCACCCTCCACCTCGCGCAGCGCGCCCAGCAGCCCGCCCCCCGAGGACGCGCCGCCCGACCCGCCGCCCGGGTCCCGCTCCTTGCACGGCTTGCCCGGGTCGTGCCGGCTCAGCGTCACGTAGGCGGACGCCGACGTCGGGTCGATGCGCAGGTGGTAGAAGGGCTGCGCGCTCGCCGACACCAGGCTGTACACCGGCGTGTCCTGCTCCGGCATCGTCAGCCGCAGGCAGAACGACCGGCCCTCCGCCGCCGACGCCCGCCACCCGTTCGCCGCCTTCCAGCACTCGCGCAGCTCCTCCGTGCCGCTGACGCGCGGCAGCGCCGGCGGCTCCGACGGCCGCCGCGGCCACCGCTGCTGCTGCTGCGCCGTCGCGACCGAGTCGGCGCTCGCGAGAGGGCTGCGCACCGTCACCGGCGGGCTTTGCTGCTGCGGCACGTGCGATTGCCGGCTTATCACCGTCCGCGGGATGTGCCGCGGGCTCTGCTGCGTCGGGAAGTACTCCTGCCGGTCGAACGGCAGCGTGTGGTCGTACTGAGGGAATATCGACCGGATGGCCGGCTCTGATGATGCGGCTTCTGGCGGTGATGACGATGATGCTGGGAGCGATGAGGGCAGTAATGATGATGAGGTCGGGTTCTCCAGAGGCGGCTTGGCGATGGAACTTCTGGACCGGCCGCTGGGGTTTCTTACTAGGGTGCTCGCCCCGGAGAGGGCGGTGTCTGTCCGCGGGGGCACTTCTGACTCGGGAACTGGTCTGGATACGGCGGGACTTGCTGCTGCTACTGTTTCTTCGTGCCGGTACGGGTTATTTGATGCCATTGGCGTCCTGCCCGCTGGCCGTGGCGGTGACCCGTCGATGATGAACTGGGAGAGGTTGTCTGGCGTGCGTCGACCATTCCGGGGCGGCGTCATTTCTATCGACGGCCCCCGCTCTTGATTTATGGTGGACTGTAACGATCCAGCACGCGGCCGCGGTGTCGTCTTTCTCGACGGTGGTTTTGTGCTGCTGGTATTAGGAAAGAGGGAGAACCCTCCAGACGGCCCGTTGGACGACATGGCTTCTCCCGTGTTGTTGTGTTTTGTTGTTTCTGTGTCAAACAGAATTGTGTCGCCAAAACAACACGCCTGGTCGTGATACAGACCACGCGAATGACCAATATACTTTCTCGACGATGTAAATTAGCCTGCTACCGGTACATGGTTTCGCGTTTCCACCACTAAATTCTGCAAAACCCGAGTAGCCCTCAATAATGCAGAGATGACACTTGATTAGGTGACAATACCGGGTAGGTACTGTATTTCTTTTTTAGAGCTGGAGTATCTCTTGCACTTCGCCTTCGTCAATGGTGGATGGATTTCGAACCTCGAGAAATGCGAGAAGAAACTTTTCCTTCCCTCTCCCAAAGATTAGGCAAAAGGCGACGCAAGGAAATGTATATACCTACCAACCTACATAGAGAGCGTTAAGGACGCAAACCCCAGCTCCATCTTGCATACAGCATGTGCTCGTAAGGCCATGTCTAGCTGGCCGTGACGAGCCCACGGTTAAGCATCTCTGTTCGCCCAATGTCTTTCCTTAAGCGCTTTGCACGCCAGTGATGGTGGGGCCGGGTTCCCAGCCGGCCACTGGACGACGGGAGATGCTCCAAAATCTGCAGAACTACTACATACCGCTGAGTATAGCTAAGGCGAGGGACCGGGGGGGCGGGTTCATGAGAAAGAGGGGGGACCACATTGTGTGTGTACCTGAGAACCCTGAACGACACATTGTCACCATAGTGGACGCGACAGTCAGCTACTTTTTTTTGTCTTTTAATGATATGACCAGCCTACATAGACTAGAGGTTAGAGGCGTTAATTGATAGGATGGGGGGAGAGTCGGATGGGCTGTTGATTCGTTCAGCTTAAAATAGAATAGTCGGGTGCAGGTCACAAAAACCTGAGCAATCCAATCAGCCCAAGAATCACACTGCAGATTAGCCGCCCTGCACGAAAGACCGGCCAGGGGTCGAAAAAAAAAAGAGGGACAAGACGAACTGGGTAAAAGAGAGAAGCGCGCGCGGGGTTCATCTTTTGTCCTTACAAGATAATGTAGAATGTGTCAATTCAACCCGCCCAAGTAGTACGGAATAACTATCTTGTTAATCACGGTATGGAGTAGATAAATGATGATGATGCGCTAGACGATGAAGTGTCATTGGGTACCATAAGGCGGTAAACAGAATTCGATAGTGTTGATCATCTTGTGCTGTCCACTCGATCCTACTGGTTGCATCTGAGATAGATACCTAGTTATCATCTACAGTAAATGAACCTGACACGGATGCCGTGTGACTGAGTATAGGAAACTTTGGTTCCGGACGGGAAACTGAGCACTCTAATAGATGGAGATGGACGAATTGGGTATCTCATGCAGGACATTTACTGCACCGATGAGATTTGACACTGCAGCCAACTTATGATCCTAGCTCCCGATACATACAATAACTACCTTTTTTTTCCTTTTTTCTCCTTCTCTTTTGTCAATTGAGGGAACAGCAACTAAGGATATAGTTAGGAGACTAATACTGAGCTAATTGATGAAATCAGCGGTCAAAGTGATTTGAGTATACGGCTTAGACTGAGTGCATATGAGTTACGGGAGCCCGGAGCACCTCGGAGGATGAGTAGTGGGTTTAAGAAATATCAATTGGATTAAGTAGTATTACTCCAACTACAAACCCGTATGAAATATATGTGCCCAATGATGGTGGGATAGATCCATGTGACTACATAACTAGGTTCCTGATTTCACCTAGGATTCTGTATGGACTCCGTACCTACTTAACTACATAACCATGTCGCTTTACTGATCCCCAGTTCCTTTCCTTTCTATCAATTTTGACAAGATGGTTTGACATCTGCAAGTAATTTGCCAATGTGATAGCCACATCTTACCTAAGACACCCCAAGAAACCAATCTTATATCCCATCCCTCCAACCCAACTTATTCAACCCTGGTCCTACGAACGGTCTCGATGATTATGTGATACGACATTATAAAGGAACTACTGTTCGCATGTAGTGTAAGCAAGGTTTAAAAATCTATCCTCTTTTGTGTCATAGGAGGATGTACCGATATATCGATTAAGATATCCTGGAGTCGGCCAATAGCCTTCCACACAATAAATGTGATCGTGATTCCAATATGCCCACATATTGGGCATTGCTCTCAAGGAAGGTTGAGTTGGGTTCAGAGTTTGATTCATCGATGAATAATCCGAATAGAATAAAATGTTCAACCTGAAACCAAAAGCCTCGAGTTGCTCAGACTAGATAATGAGAACTGATCGACCGCCTAGTGCCATAGATTTACAAGGACTCCAACATCTAGACTTAATACGAAGATCTTTACCAATTTCATGCCATCTTAAAGAACCTTAGGGGTTTCATTATGCATGCATCATTCCTAGGAGTTAATGGTCGCATCAAAGTTTAGCCGCGGGCAAAATAAGAGATCTGGAGTTGGTGAAAACCCTAGCTCTCCGTAATTGGAGGCTTGAGGATCAGGACAATATCGACTTAAGTACTCATCACCGTGAAATAGAAGTATGCAAAAATTCGGGCGGCGATGATGAAATATCCCTCCAAGTGTCATTTATATATAAAGCGTTTCTATAAATTGCGGTTCGACATCGGAAGGATGTTTCTCGTTGAGTTAGGGTAGGTATGCTTAGCACTGAGAATAGGATGAGAGAGAAATACCAGCCAAGATGCACCACATTACTTACCAGTATGACACAATGCAACTAAATAAAAAGTAGAAAATAAAAGAAAAGATCTGAGCGGTTTTATGCTTTCGCTTTAACTGATTCATGCATACCTCGATGTAAGCTTATTAATAGTTATGATTTCACACGATGGTGGGTATCTAGATATAAAAATCCCCTAACAAGATCTTCAGATTCGCGGCGTCTTGGTAAAGGCGATGCTAGAAACACCAGGTGTCCAAGATAATAAATATCTAAGGAGGCAGATTTACTACCGCGTATAATTGTTTCCCCAAGCCCAGTCAAACAACCTCTTGTAAAACGTGCCAATGTCCGATTAGTCATCGGAGAATCCAAAGCCAAGGGATGTAGGGACGAGGATGACCAAAAGATGAGACGGTTTCATCTGTTGTCTGTGTCTTCCTTATACCGTTAGGTGATATACAATTCGAGGCCTACTTTGAACATGATATTTGCTGAATTCTATTTGAGGCTCAGAAGAATAATATCTGCAATAAAATTGAATTAGTACCTGTTGTCAATATACCCCCTGTTAAGATAAGTTAATGAATTGATCAAATCTCCGATAATTAATTGCCATTTAGTGGATTATCAGTTTAGAGATATAAAAAAAAAGATAATATCATCAGGTAATCAAAATATTCTTTGCTATGGGTTCGTCAATAGAAGCTTGGAAACTAAGTTTATTTGAATTCAGATACGTTCCAGAATATTCAAATATTCTTCATAATATGTCAAATAGTCATACAAATAGAAATTTAACCCCCCTATCGCACACTCCGTATATGTATTAACCCTAGGCTATATACCCTTTCACTCTAACAAAATAGCATTCGAGCCTAAGCCGCCGGGGCTGGTGTTGCTTCCGTGGGGGGCACGGTGATCGTCGTAGTCGTGGTCCCGGGCACTTCGGCGGCTGGTGCTTCAGCAGCCGGGGCTTCTGCCACTGGGGTTTCTGCTGCTGGAGCTTCTGCTGCGGGTGGTGCGGCTGGGGGAGCTGCTGCCTCTGCGGGAGCCGGGACGAACGCAGCAACCTCTAGAGGTATCGACGCAACGGTACCGCCAACGACTGTTGTTCCATCTGCGCTTTGACCAGATGCGGCAGCTAGATTGGCGTAGTCCAGGATTTGTTGGTCGTTTGTGCTGTACGTTTATTAGCTTCAAAGACTAGAAAGTGAGGATTATGAGATTCTCTTACGGGTTCACAATCATCACTTGACCCTCCTGGCAGTGAGGCCCGGTGGCACAGTAGAGGAACATAGTATCCGCCGAGGTCACTGGCATGTTGAAAGTTCCTACTGTAGTCTGGCCATCCTCGAATGGAATATGGCCGCTATGTATGGCCGTGGCAACAGTCGCCTGGAGAGGTTGGCATGGCGATTCCGCCGCACTCTGGGTGACGGTGTGGTTTCCATTGCTGAACTGGAACTGTATAATATCGCCCACAGCCGCTGTTACTACATTCGGAACGAACACGTCCTGCGCTCCGCCGACCACTACCGGTATAATTCTATTCGCAGTCGCCGACACCTCTTGTCTCACTTTGAGTTGTATTAGCATTGAGATAATATATCTCTTATTAGAAAGAGACACTACTTACCGACGAACTTTGAAGGTCCTGCCTGCCTACCAGCTCTGAGTGATGGTCGCGCCGTAACGCCCACGGCGAGGAGGAGTAAGCTAAAGAGAGATGGCATCTTTGCTTCGGGAAAAAGAGATATCTCTAATTGTTGTGATGTAAAGAGTGACTAGAGGACAAGCAGCCACAGGCAACTTTGTCAAATTACTAGAAGTAAATAACTAATACCGAAAAGAAAATACCGTTCAACGGCAACTACGCTCACTCTGCGGCGCACGAAAAAGACAGGAAGTGTAACGAATAGACTAGAAAAAAAAGAATTTAAGCTTGAAAGCCAAATCGGTGGGCTGCAAGATAGCATATATGCAAAGACTTCATCCCAGGATCAGGTCCCAGACGCGTACATTATCATTACTCTATCTTAGGTGCGGCAGTCCAGCCTCGACAAGCTTTCTCATGTCTCCTGAAAAGGATAGAAAGGGTGTCCATCCGTTCTTGGGACTCCACATGAATCATGATATCGTAATGAGTAATACGAAAGCATTGAGATATCTATTGCCTACCTACTCCCATCAAGGCTGCGCTTTAAGACTTAGCGACTCCGAGCAGGATGTATTATCGCCCGTGTATATCCATTCAGCGCACCCGTATGCCCGTATATGGAAAGGCGAGGCTTGGAGGTGGTCCTACTTTTCGAAGTCTGAGGCTCTTGGCTTCAGCCTTGGCACCTCCTGGTCCATCATGCGGGTTGCTTGTGTAGATCCTCGTGATCGCTTGGAGATCAGTAAATCCGCTAGGTATTTGTAAGGTTGCGCTAGATAGTGCGATAGGTTAGATATGTTCTTCTAGACCATAAACCCCGAGCCCGAAGAAAAGAAATACCGCCGAGCCGAGCTGTCGTAATCCCTCGTTTTGAACATCAAACGGTGTTTGAGGTGATCGCGGGTTGTGGGGGTGGTCGGTCGATACAAGGGTCTAGAGGTTCCAGGGGGGAGGAAAGGAGGCTCAGGGGAGGGGGCCGCTATAGCGTCAGTGTGGTCGGTCCAAGCCGAATTGTGGAACTTATACACGAGATGCACCGTCTCGAATCACCTTCAGATCTGTCATCTGAAGCAACCCAATATCCCCGAAGGTGTGCTCGGCGGCTTTGATGCCCACATGCAAAGGCATCAACTTACAGCCCCCGGCTATGGTGTCTGTGTTTCAATGATCTCAATACAGACATCGTTTTTCAACATCGACATATCACGCAATTCTTTTCTTACTTTTAGGCCAGATGAGTAAATTTATTACCTGGGCCATCCCGACCGAGTCTGAAAATCCAGAGCTACATACAATTTACCTTGGTGTTTATAAGTGGATATGTTTTAGCGATTGCCTCTGATCCATACGTCACTTATACACAGCCCGAATTACCGTGTTCCTTATTATTTACATTTATTAAAATATCATCGTCCCTAGTTAGCTCCCAAGTAGCTAGGGAAATGCAACCCCAACATGTTTCTTTATTAGGTGCCTAGGCATCCTTTTATATCGGGGTTGACTCTAGGGCTCAAATCGAAACCAACACTACTTAGCTTCTTGAAAGTTGACACATTCATTGCTGCAAGAATTCTTGTAAAGGGAAACTCCTTATGCTTGGAGTCCCGTCTGTTGATAACACAATCTAACTTATTAGGTAGGTATGGAAACCCTAGGTATATTACTGACAGTAGAAGCTCTCCGTTCCGGATCGGTGGTGTAAATCGGGACGTAATGACATTGTGCCCGGCGCCTTGGACCAGTGGTGATCGGCAAAACAATACCCACTCCGATCTCCGATCTTCGGATGGCCATCACCGTCGCTTCATTTGAATGGTTCGACGCCAGCAAAGTATCGGTCCATATTTGTCGACTAGAACATGGAAACGTGTAAACGAAAGAACAACAAAAGGACATCATTAGCAGTGAATCGCGAGAAAGGACGCTTATGACATGTTGTAATTAGTCGATGTCCTATTGAACCATTGGTCGCATGTAGTGTTACCAAAAGGGGATCGGAGCTTGAACCAAACTAATGTCTTAGTCGGTGAACTTATACTTGAATCTACGAATAACTTCTATGTTCTCCTGTAATAGTACAACTCAACAAAGTTACCCCTTGATTTTTTAAATCTTTACAATCCTCCTACTACACTTCTCCTATAATTCGAGGCAGCTAACATGCCACACGTTGTAGTAGTAGGGTACATGTCTCCCCCCTTGACCCCTCCACACTCACCGCTAACACCCTCCCCAGCGCCGGAGTCATCGGCCTTAGCGCCGCCCTCCGCATCCAAGCCGAAGGCCACGCCGTAACGATCGTAGCGCGGGACTTCCCCAGCGGCTTCGAGACCATCGACCCGGTCACGCAGATCAACTTCACGTCGCCCTGGGGCGGGGCCCACAACCGCCTAGTGCCGCCGACCAACGCAACCGAGGTCCGCGAGCACGCCATGTCGCTGACCACGTTCGCGCACATGCGCGCCACCGCCGCTGCGAGCCCCGAGGCCGGCATCACCTTCATGAAGGGCATCGAGTACCTCGAGGCGCCAGGCCCTGCGTACCGCGCCCTGACGGATGAGAACGCCGCCCACGATTTGGGCATGGAGGGGTTCCGGATGCTGCGCAGGGAGGAGATGCCCGAGGGCGTCACGTTTGGCTGTGAATATGACACATGGTGCGTGAATCCTATGGTATACTGCGGGTTCATGCTCCGCCGCTTCGTGTTCCAGGGGGGTCGGATCGTGAAGAAGGAGCTGCGCGACCCGGTCGAGGTGTGGGATATGGAGGGGCTGCAAGCGTCGGTGGATGTCCTGGTCAACGCGTCCGGGAACGGATTCGGAGATCCGGATGTGTTTATCACGAGAGGTTCGTAGCTTCTTTCACGCTTTTTGATCTCAGGAGATCCATTACGATTAGCTAACGATCCGTGAAGGGCAAACCTGTCTGGTCGCAAACTTATGTCCTGCGACCGTTACGCGGCAGAACGCAGATGGCTCCTGGACATTCTGCGTGCCACGGAACTTCGAAGGGGGTACTATCATTGGAGGCACGAAGGAGCCCGACAACTGGGATCCCAACCCGTCACTCGAAGTGCGCGAGAAGCTACTGCGGAATTTCGCGGCTACATACCCACAGATCCTAGGCAAGGATGGAAAATTCACCGTCATCAGGGACATCGTGGGTAGACGCCCGACAAGGAGGGGAGGTATGCGATTGGAAAAGGAGATAGTTTCGGGAAACAAGTGTATTGTCCATGCTTATGGGTTAGGAGGACGAGGTTATGAACTGAGTTGGGGTGTCGCAGATGGAGTAGCTGATTTGTTGAAGGCACATTTGGGTTCGGGTTCTTCAGTAACTTCTAAGTTATGAACATTCAATAAGTCTCTTTGCTAGGTCTCCGTCATAGAAACATAGCATTCTGTTCATGACATTGTAAATAGCTTTTATCTCATAGTTGGATTCAATACTAATGTTTACTGCACACCTATCAAATACATACGAGAGTACTGGAAGAATTAGTTAAGAATTATGCGATATTAGACAGGGAGATATGGTACTATCTGTTGAACTACCTAAGTAAGTACGTAAACAGAAGTAGGTAGATAAAAGATATTGTAGTTCTACTTGAAGATAGGAACAAGTACCCCTATCTTTTTATTTATGTCTACCCCATAGATGAAAAAAGCCCTTTGCGGATTAAACTTTCAAACCACGTGAATGCTTCTATCGAATTTCATGCGACCATCTTTATTAATCCTCTCAAACTGTCCGTAAGGGGCATAAGAAGTTCCCTTGTCATCCTTATAGAAAAGGAGAGGCGCGATCTCAGCCTGCGGTAGCACGATTTCTTCACCACAATAACTTCCATCGCCGCAATCGGGACACAGCAGCCGATCACACTTTCCACTAATAGGTAGTAAGAGGCCCTGGGCAAACCCGTGGAAATCACCCTCACAACTACACAGAAACCGAAAGGGGAGCGTTGGGTTCGCCCGGGGCTGGCAGCCGCACTGGTAGTAATGTTTGACTGCTAGGCATGGTCCCGTAGCCATAGCCAGGGAATTCTTTTGAGGGGATTGTTCCAAGCAGCGATTACACTTGGGGCCTTTGCGCTCCACGTAGATTATATCTCCGGATCTTTCGCTACTGGGGTGAAGAAATTCGCGAGCTCTCTGCTTGAGTTTACCCATGAGCGAGGCATCTGTAGAACTCTCCAGAGAGTTGTAAAAGTTCTTCCCCCTGATATACCCCTGAGACAACTGAATCGAGCAGCCAGGTGCTGAGGAGCATACTTCAAAGGCCTGGACCTCGTAGTGCCCACATTGGAACTGACATAACTGGGCGCCACACATTTTAGGGGAATGATAGACTGTATTCTTTCATTCAATAGGTTATACAGTATCTCTTATAGGGTTCTATCGCTGAAAGGTGTCGAGCTCGTGGGGTATGACGGGGGAGATCTGCACAAATAACTCGACGTCCGAGACTCAAAATTCTGGTCAAGTTTAAAACTTTAAAGCATACGAGGGATCCGTTGCAACGTTAAACATATGCGACTTTCTTCTCTTTATCATATGTCTCTTTCACGAGTCTCGAAACGTTGATTCTTGGTTGTTTTAACGACGGCTGTGAAGCGTTGTTTATTCTTTTAATTACAAGAATTAGGACTTCATGCAGAAAATCACGATTAACACGACTAGATAAGACAAAAGAGACTAGAATGAGGGAATTAAAAAGTCGAAAAGATATCTGAGCCTTGTGACCTCGAAAGTCACGTACCAGAGAGATCTAAAAATATGTACAAAGAAACCCTCCTGAACTGGATTGCTTACATGTCGACTTTATCCCTGCACCGCATCATCATCGGCACATTGCCAGTTGGATGTGACACACCACTGCCGAAACCTTTGAGCGTGGAGTCCTCCTGAACGTTTCTACACCCCTTCAATATTTTGCAGTCAAACAAGCTTATTAGAGCAGTTGTCAGTAATATCTGGCATTTTGCCAAGTGTGGTCCAGGACATTGTCTCGGCCCATCACAGTAGGGAATTCACCAGCCTTCGAGCTCCTTTGTTGAGAATGTTGGAGAGGTAGAATTGCGCGATTGTGTATTGTCGTCACACCCGCTTTTCGATGGATATTTGAGAAATCTTCCAATCCAGTATTCGTCCATGGGATGCTCGTTGTTATAGCCAGAACTTCAGGCTTTGGAATCCATGTGTGCAACTGCTGTCGGCGTAACAATGACCTTGTGCCTTGGTATGACCCAATCCTGAATGTTCATAACAACCCTATCTGATATTCTGATTATGTAAAAGTTTCTTCTGTGGCGTAGAGTCTCGGCATAGACTGCCTGAAAGATTGGGCAGTGAAATAGGTGGTCGATATCGAACTGGACGTAGCCGTCTGTCCGCCTAAGCACATAGGCATCAACCTCAGCCCTTATGCTAGGCAGACGATTCGGGTCTTGATATAGATCAAAGATGGCTTAGGAGGCGGTAGCAATAGAATTTCTTACACTACGGAATAAAAGGTTAGTTGCGCGAACCCCCTATCTCAGGTTGTGATCACCGCTACTTACGCCCACATTGCCCTAAGATCCTTAGATGCGATAGCAGCATAGTCAAAACTAACCAATCTCGATAAACATGACCTATTTCTCCTGAGGGAACATGCTTCCCCCAGAACGGGTCATTGCCATCAGGGCCGATGATGAATTATCGTAGTAATTCCTTACGTGCTGCTGCCAAATTTGAACGGCGCCCAACACTCTCCTCCGGACTGCGGAGGCTTTTGGGGCAATAGACTAAGCAACACCTGTGATTGGCATCAGTTGCGTAACTGTAGTTCTATAGTTGCTTCTAGCAACATACCTTGAAGATAAATCTGTAAGTTGTGATCAAAATCCCAGTAGCCCTCAAGGAAGCTCGGGTTTAGGCCTAAGAGATAGGGGCCACAAAGGGCATTGAGTATTGAAACGGTGGTTTTATTCTCGACAACCTTCATGAGGTCGGCATTATAATCCCAATCAGGGCCAGTGTGGCTGCACATATCATGCAATTGCTGTGTGATGTTATCGGAGAACCTGTTCCAAAAGGGTAGCAGCCCTTTCTAGAAATCGAACCAAGGATTGGTGCACTCGGTAGTCGGTACAGTTACGGGCAGCCACAGTGCTGCCCATATGAGGTATGTAGGCACCGCCAGAACCGTCTTTGTCATCTAGACTCAATGCTTTGACTCGTACGCCGCAAACATACCCAAGAACGAATTTTACGAAGGGGATGGATGTGTAAATCCAAGAACCTTTGAAGAGAGCTTTGACAATCTCCGGCCCGCTGATAGCATAGAACTCATACATAAGAATCCTCGCTCGAATTGGGTGTGGGATCTGGAAAAGGTTGCTAGATAAAATATGTTAGTGAAGGCTGGAAGAAAATTTTGTTCATCAGTCACTGAACATACGATTTGCTTACTTGGGATTTAGTACAAAGTCTTTGGCTTCCATAGATACATAATTGGAGGACTTTCCAATAGCAGGAATATGTAGGGAAACGTTGGGGGGGGGGGGGGGGGGGGGGGCGGCGGGGGGGGGGGGGGGGGGCACGCAAAAGGGACCGCGCCGGGTGAGAGACGAGTCAGGACACAGAGATTAGAGATAATAAGTTGTGGGA